>JARWLC010000008.1:49089516-49532016 GCA_033318265.1 Phyllotis vaccarum
CTTCCTACCTCTCCTCATCCCCCCCATACTTTCAATTTATTCAGGAGATCTTACGTATTTCTTCTTCCTAGGGGATCCATGAATGTCTCTCTTAGGGTCCTCTTTGTTACTTAGCTTTTCTGGGTTTGTAGATTTTAGCATGATTATCCTTTATTTTCCATCTAGTATCTATTTATGAGTGAGAACATACCATGTTTGCTTTCTGGATATGAGTTACCTCACTCAGAATTCTTTTTTCTTGTACAACCCATTTACCTGAAAATTTCAAGAAGTCATTTTTTTTCAGCTGCATAATAATCCATTGTGTAAACATACTTTATTTTTTAAAAATCTATTCTTTGATTAAAGGATATTTAAGTTGTTTCCAGGTTTGGTTATTAAAAATAATGGTGCTATAATCATAGTTGAACAAATGTCTTTGTGGTATAAATGTGTATCTTTAGGGTATATGCCCAAGAGTGGTATTGTTGGTTCATGAGGTAGATTAGATTATTTGGTATTTGGGTGTCTATTTTCTTGAGTTCTTCATATATTTTGGAGATGAGTTCTTTATCAGATGTGAGGTTGGTGAAGGTCTTTTTATTGCATGGGCCTTCCTTTTGGCTTATTTGCTGTGTACTTTGTCTTAAAAAAATGTACTCAGTTTCATAGGTTGTATTTATTACGTCTTACTGTCAATGTCTGTTATTTTTAGAAAGTTGTCTTCTTTGACAATGGGTTCAAGTCTATTTTTCACTTACTTTACCATCAGCTCCAGTGTACCTGGGATTATGTTTAAGTCTTTGATCCTCTTCACTTTAGTTTTGTGCAGGGTGATAGATATGAATCTATTTGTATTTTTTTACGTGCCACTATCCAGTTATACCACTACTAATTGTTGAAGATGCTTTTTTTCAATGTATAGTTTTGGCTTCTTTGTCAAAAATAAGGTGTTTAAAGGTGTGTGGATAAATGTCAGGGTCTTCAATTCAGCTCCACATGACTGTTTTTATGCCAATACCAAGATGTTTTTAAATTACTATAATTCTACAGTAGTGCTTGGAAGTCAAGGATGGTGATGCTTTTAGAACTTCCTTTGTTTTACAATATTGTTTTGTCAATTCTGTCTCTTTTTTGTTTGTTTTTCATATTGAGTATTTTTCTTTAAATGTCTATGAAGAATTGTGTTGTGATTTTGATGGGGATTGAATTTGAATCTGTGGGTTGCTTTTGATAAGATTGTCATTTTTACTATGTTGATTATACCCATCTGTGGTTATGGAGATTTCAATTTCTGACATCTTTAATTTCTTTCTTCAAAAAAATTAAAATTTTTGTCATACAGGTATTTCATGGTTTGGTTAGAATTATAAGATATTTTATGTTATTTGTGTCTATTGTAAAGGATGATATTTCCCCAATTTGTTTTTCAGTCAGTTTATCAATTTTATGTGGGAAGGCTATTGATTTGGGTTTTGTTTGCTTGTTTATTATTAATCTCATATCCTGCAATATTGCTAACGGTATTTATCAGCTGTATTAGTTTCTGGAAAAAAATTTGGGGGTCCCTGTTATATTCTCTGCAAATAGAAAAGTTTGAAATCTTTTTTTCCAATTTGTATCTTGCTGATCTGTTTTTGTTGTCTCATTGCTCTAGCTAGAAATGTGATTTCTGTATTGTAAAAATATGGGGAAAATGGACAATCTTGTCTCATTCTTGATTTTCATATGATTACTTTGAGTTTCTCTCCATTTTTATGTTGTCTGCTGGCTTGTTGTATATTGTCTTTATTATGTTTAGATATTTTCCCTGTATTCCTGATCTCTCAAGAACTCTTATCATGAAGGGGTGTTGGATTTTCTCCAAGGCTTTTCAGTATCTAATGAAATGACCATGTTATTTTTTTCTTTCAATTTGTTAACATGGTAAAAAAACATTGACACATTTTCATATGTTAAACCATTTCTAGACCTAGATGATGGGATGAAGTCTACATGATCATGTTGGATGATTTTTTTGATGTGTTCTTGGATTTAACAGTATTTTATTAAGTGTTTTGTATCAATGTTCATGAGGGAGATTGGTCTGTAATACTTTTTCTTTGTTGCTTCTTTGTGATGTTTGAGTATCAGGATGACTGTAGCCTCATAAAAAGAGTTTGGCAATGTTTCTTCTGTTTCTGTTGTGTGGAACAATTTGGGGTGTATTGGTATTAGTTCTTCTTTGAAATTCTGGTAGAATTCTGTGCTGAAACTAGCCATTATTTTGGAGGAATTGGGAGTCTTTTAGTTACTGCTTCTATTTTTTAGGGGTTTTAATTCTATTTAAGTAGTTTATATGGTCTTGACTTAATGAGTTTGTTTCCAGTGAATTCTAGAAAGTTATTTTTTATTTCTTTCTTGATTCAAATGTTGTTCAGCTGAGAGTTGTTCAGTTTCCATAAATGTGTAGGCTTTCTGCAGTTTATGTTGCTGAAATCTAACTTAATGCCATGGTGGTCTGGTAGGATACAAGTAGTTATTCCTTTTTATCTATTAATATTAGCTTTATAATGAAATATGTGGTGTAGTAGGAGGTTTCTGGCCTGGACTTTCTGGCCTAACCTCAAGGTTTAGACCCACAGACCCCCAGACGCACAGAGACACACAGATGTTTACAATAGTTTTCAGCTGACCGGCCTAAGGCCCAGGCATATCGCTTGCTAGCTCTCTACCCTTCATCAAACCCATGACTCTTAACCTGTTCAGTCATGGGGCTCGGTACCTTTTCTCACAGCAGCATGGTTGTCCTCTGTTAAGAGTAGTTATGAAGCCCTGCTAGAGCTGAAGGCAGACACCTTCAGGCAGAGCTAAAGATAATTTAGAAGGTGTCCACAAACAGCAAAGCAGTGTGGACTGGAAAAAAAAAAAAAAAAAAAAAAAAAAAAAAAAAGGCAAGAGAGCTGGTAGTGCTGCCCACCCCTTATCAGAGCAGTGTGAGGGAGTTGGCCCTGGTAGCATGGGGTCAGAAGAGTGGGCAGGATGACCAACTCAAATACCACCAAGTCCAGATTGAGAACTTTGAATTGGTCTGCCCTAATAATTACCCCATTTAACAATTGCTGGAGCTCATGATGGGACTGCTCCTGTAGGACTAAAGCTGCTGGATCTCCTTGACAAAGGGAAACAGCAGGATATCCCACAGGAGTTCTGGTGAGGACCAATTAATTGATAATGAAGCAGAAACTAGAGGCCTTAAACCTGACCTACAATGATATTTGTAAATAAAGCTGCTTGAACCTCAGGATATACTGTGTGCCAGTCTGACACATTGCAGATTCTCTGGCAAGATTTTTCAATTTAATATTTTGTTTTGTTTTGGCAGGTAGGTCGCAAAGGTGAAAGGTAGATATGGAGGGATGGAAGATGAGTGGGACTAAGGTGTATGATGTGGAATTCACAAAGATTCATTAAAAAGTTAAAAGAAGGTATTGATGAAGAGATTGAATCATTACCTCCCTGACTTAATCAATAAACATTGTATGCATATATTGCAATTTTACCCTGACTTTTGTCAATAAGTATAGTTGTTATGTGAATCAAATGTTTGGATGTTTAAGCAGATAGATGCTAAATATCCTGACTTCTTTATGACATATTGATTATATGTATAGATTAACACACAATGCTCCATTGAGTTAAATAATTAAAATAACACCTGATAAAATATTTTAAGACAAAAGATTTATTCATAAATGCCAGGTTTTAGAAAAATGTTTATTCCATTTTATAGTATTTCATTTAGATAAAATCAGTAGGCTACACATTGCACAAAGCACAGACTCAGACAGATCTGGAAGGCACATACCAGAACTGCTTTTTTGTTTTGGTACACAGTCTGTAATGCCCAGAGCCCAGAGCCACTCCAGTAAGCAAGCAAAGGGCCCCCTTCAATGGGAGCTACACAGCAGTCCATCTGGAGTCCCATCACCTTTGCAAAGTTGCAGCATTTCCCATAAAAGTCCCTAAGTCAGGAGTATAAGCACTGGAGGTCAGATAGAAAGGAATCTTGTATCAAGATATCATCTTTTTCCTCTCCCTCTTTGTTGCTCTTCTCTCTCAATCATTTCCTTCTCTCATTATTTGTCCCCACATCTCCTTGGTTGCTACTCATTCTGATTCCAATTTAGTTAGAAAATCTTCTCTATTTTCTTTTCCCATGGGAATCCCCAGATGTCTCTCTTAGGTTCCTTTGGATCCCAAGCTGCTCAGGGGCTGTGGTTTGCATCCTGGGTTTCTTTGCTTTTTGTCTAAAATGCACTTATAAGTGAGTACATCCCATGCCTATCTTTCTGGGCTTGTGCTACCTCACTGAGGAAGATACTCTCTAAATCCATTTATTTACCTGCAAACTTTGGATGTCATTTCTTTTTTACTGCTAAGTAGTGCTCCATTGTGTAAATGTATCACAAATTGTTAATTCATTCTTCAGTTGAGGGTCATCTAGGACAATTTTAGGTTCTGATTATTATGAGTAATTCTGATATAAGCATAGTTGAGCTAATGCCCTTGGGATAAGAATGTGCATCCTTGGGGTATATGCTCAATAGTGGTATTGCTGGATCACTGGGAAGATTAATTTCCAGAAGCCACTGTGGGATTGGAAAGAAGCCGGATGCTAGGGAAAGTTCCAAGAAATCACAGGATGTCCCTTGCTAGGACTCCAATGAACAGTGGAGAGAGGATGTCTAAACAGAACTTCCCCTATAATCAAATGAATGACACCTTAAGTGTCATTACAGAATCTTCACCCAGCAATGAATAGAGGTAGAAACAGAAATTCATTGCTAAGGTTAAGTTCCTAGTCCAGCTAGAGAGAGAGAGAGAGAGAGAGAGAGAGAGAGAGAGAGAGAGAGAGAGAGAGAAGAGTCTATATGAGCAAAAGGATCCAGATTATGAGGATTATGAGAATTATGAGGAGGACTCCCATAGAGATGGCCATCTGGAGTTTTTTGGGAGCTCACTAAATCAAAAACAGCTACTGGGAATCTTCAGGGAAAGGAACTTAAACCCTCCAAAGGTAGATGACTCTGGAATAGCATGGTCAGTATGTAGAACCTTGTCTCTGCATGAACTGGCATCTTGGAGCCCATTCCCTACAGAAGAACACCTAAACCAGCCCTAATATTGGGATGAGGGAACTGGACCCAGTTCAAATGGATACACCAGACTGAACTAACCCACATTGGCAGTCCTTGCCCTCCTTGGGGTTGGAGGAGGCTGAGGGAGGACTGAGAGTGATTGGGAGATGGAAAAGGAGGGTAAGGGCAAGCAGGGGATGAATGGAAAAAAGCCACACACACACACACACACACACACACACACACACACACACACACACACACACACACACACACGTCCTGGCAGTAAGGAGCCAAGAAATATTAAAAAGTCACTATAAGCATAGCTGCTTACAGCTCTGCTTCTTGGAAAGGTTCTCTTGCTTTGGCAAGAAAGGTTTCCTCAGTGAAAGTGTTACTGTTCTACTCCATTATGGCTATAGAGAAAGTTTTTATAGCTGGGATCCCCTTTGTGAAAATGTCACATCTCACAATAATCCTCACTCAAGAGATATACTTAAAAGTAAAAACTCCAGAAAGACAGCTGCCTCTAGGGTGAGAAGCAGTAGCAAACTAAAAAGACTACAGAGTTTATATAGTTTCTTGGTGGTGGGTTCCAGGATGACTTGGGATTCATGAATTTTTATGATCTGATTTTTGGCCAAGTTTGGAGATTTGTGGAATTCCAGGCTCATAAGTATGTTGAATTCTGTGCTCAGTGTTTGGTGGCATTCTGAAGTCCAACTCTCTCTGCTAAACTCAAAGATTGAGATTTCAAGCCTTGGTCCTGGGGTCAAGTAAGGGGCAGAATATTTGTTCTTGGCCCTTTTTACTCTATAAGGAGGAAAACAAAACAATGCAAACTCCTTCAAACTGCAGATAAATGTAAGTAGGTACTCAGCTGTCATGGCAAGGCTGACCCATTACAATCAAGGTTACTGGGGGAGGTAAACCAAATTATTGCCATTGAATGTATTCGCTGTCTCCTGCAGTGAATCTCTCATGTGTAATAGTGACCTTCTCATCTGTTAGTACCACGGGATTTATCTCCCAAGAACTTCTAACTGTGTGATCAATCACATATATGTAGGTAGTCAGGAGGAAAACTATACATTCAACTGCATAGTTCCGATATATAAAATATATAGTAGACCATGCTTCATAGCCAGATCTATTGTTTTACAATACCGTAGACACTTAAAGCCTGCTTTGTGCCTTTTTCTCAGACTAAAACTAACTGTACATGTTTAGCTCCTTTTTACCTCAGAGCAGTTTCAACCTAGACTAAAGGCCTTTTAAAAAGATAATAAGCTTAAAATTTTATAGTTATGCACAAGGTCAGAGATGCAGATTATACCAAGATTAGTAACACAAGCAAAGAATGTCAATTCCTGTCAATTCTTTGCTTGCCAAGTCTGTGGACAAAGATTCTATGTCCCACAGTTGTCTCATCTGAGCACTTTGCTTTCCCCTGTCTGGTCAATCTTACTCCATTGGCCTTGGAGCCTTGTGTTGTCATGGTAAATGGTTCTGTTCTTAACACTTTCCAATTGCTTTTAGATTGGTTTATTAATTATTATGAAGCTATATTTGAGAATGTGGTGTTATAAATGAATTTTCCCCTCTACCTTCTTAGATTCTCCTAGTTGGTCTAAGGACTCTATCCCTCTCATTTGGCCTTATTCTCTGAGTTCCTTGAGGCTTTTACAAACCACTCCCACTGTGTACTATAATAAAAACTGGCAAATATTGCCCTATGTGTGAATCTTATCACCTCTATCTGTAACCCTGAGAAATTCAAGCCTCACCTTGCATTACCAAAGAATTACTTCTTGCAAGAGTATATAAGCCTATAACTTCAATGTTGCAGTCTTCATGCCCAATAAAGGTGACGAATTAAAGAGAACAGTGTGAGTGTATTCACTGATATACATAATATATCCCTCTGCCAGTGATTTGTCTCTTTGTTGGACCCTGAAAGAAAGTCTTTGGAGCTGGTATCCAAAGCGTTTATTTACCTGGAGCCTAAACAGTGACCTATAGACAAACAAACAACAACAAAATCTCATGCAACAACCAGTAGAAGCTCAGGAGAGGAAGATAAACAATCAATCAAATTAGTTAATTAACTAGTTAGTTAACTAATGTGGGGATGTCTTTCTATATGCTGTGAATAAAGGACTGTTTTGGCCCATGACAGGTACTGTATCAGTAGGCAGGAATCAGAGCATAGGTAGGAGAAAGAGGGTGGAGTCAAACAGAGATCTAGCCAGCCACCCAAGATTCAGCATGTAAGGTAACCCAGGTGAGCTACGGGACATGTGGCAGACAGATTAATGGAAATGAGTTGAACTAAGATGAAGGAGCTAGCTAGCAATGTCCCTGATCGATAGGCTAAAGAGCACGAAGCTAATATAAGTGTCTGAGTCATTTTGAGGGGCACAAGCAGCAGCGGGCAGCTAGGTGCCTTGGATTGCAGGTCTGTGGTTCTGGACCTCTGACCAGACAGGGCCAGAAACCTCATGTTACAATTAATATTGACTTCCAGACTAGAATATGTCATCTTTTTCAATGAACACAAAGCAAAACAAACACAAAATAACTTAATTTTTTAAGCTGCATCAACAAATATTCTTTTTCAGGTTGGCATTTTAACTGTACACATGTTTACACTTGTCTGGTTTCTGCATTGGTTGTGCCTTTTGTGTGAGGTCTTGGCTTTGAAACAGTTATCTAGAAACCAAAAAGAAGACCAGTTTACATAGAAGTTGGCCTTGTAACTTCTTTCATGTTGCCTTTCATAGGAAGTGGAGGTAGGGAACCAGGAAAAAAAAAAAAAGTAAACCCAACCCAAGTAGATTTTTTAAGAAGTAATAGGTAAGATAGGCAACTTCAACTATTTTTTATAGTATAGCTGGAGTCTCCAGAGAAGAAATTCACAACTGGGACTTAATATAGGAACAGTCTTATTCCATCCTTCGCATGTTTTACCCTATGCAGGATTATCTTGGTGACTTGTGGTCTCCATATCAGCTTCCATGTCAGGGTTCTGAATGACCCCTGCCTCCCACCCAGGGATTGTGCTGAGGCCAACAATAGACATCTTGAGATCTTTTATGAGGAAAGGAATGGTAGCACATCACCTCTGGAGGACTGTGACTCAGGTTCCATTAAAGTTTGCTTAGACCATGTCCTTGAACAATACCCCTGACCCAAAGTCAACAAGTTTGAGCTTGTAGTGGTTACAATCAATTTTTAAAAGAAAGAAAAAATAGGAAAATGTTAAACAAGTTAAATTGAGTTCATTTTGGTTAGTGAGAGTACCTTGTAATATGAAGGAAGAATCTTAACCCAGAGAAAGATACATGTAGCTGTATTAAAACAAAGACTGAAATAATGATGAGAATAATGCCGGTGAAGACGAAAGACTGTGTGACGCAATGCAGAAGAGTTGATTTATGGTCATGAATGCTGAGGATGCAAATGCCTTCTCTTTATGGATTTCTACTCCATCCTCAATACTTGAGAAATGTTCTACCACCTACCAGAATATATTTTGCGTTTTTAGCCTTATACTTGTTATTCTTCTTCCTCTGGACCTACTAACCCCAAACTTTATCTTGATGCCTCTCAACCTTGTGTGTTATTCTTATAATATTTTTCTATATAATCGGTTGAAACTGACACTTCAAGGTCTTTATTCTCTAAAATTTTTCTTACACACGATCTAATTTATAGGTGAAACTACATAAGATTTTATATAAATGGCCTTTTGAGTTTTATGTTTTCATGGTTTTTTTTGGTCATTTTAAATTTTTCTATTTCTTGGATTTGATTTCTCATTGATACCCTGTGAAATACTTTTCATTCAAATATTTTATTGAGTCATATTTCAGTTAGTTATTACAAATTCAATAATTGTAAAGTTTACTAGTGGGGATTTATAAATATCTAAGTCATATTACCTTGTTTATTCATTTTTTGTATGTCCATACCATAATGGTTTTGCACATTTGCTTCATATATATATATATATATATATATATATATATATATATATATATATATATATATATATATATATATCTTGCTTTCACTATAATGACTCTATTAAAGATAGTTTTTTTCTAGGTAGTGACCCTGGCATATGAATTTGCTCCATATTAATTTTATTCGAATGGTTGTACAGTATTGTCCCTGCCGATTACAAGGCTGTGTTCAGTCAAGGTTGATTCTGTATTCTGTGCTGGAACTTAGGAGAGATATCATAATGTTCTTTGGGGGATGGTTTTCTGAAAGGACACGCATTAGCTGCACCTTTCTGATCGTTCTAGTATTTGTTGACAATAGTGCATATAACTCATGTTCTCTGTGCTTGTTTTCTGGACACATCAGCATTTTCCTTTGTGAAAAGAGTATACAGTATTGAACAAAATCTCACAAAACTTACCATCTTTCATCATAAAATCCCTGAAGAAATTGGGGATAGTCAGATCATGGATCAAATAGTAAATAACAAATGACTACATATCATAGACCTATATACAGCATTATACTGAAAGGTAAAAAAATGCTAGAAAATATACTGTTAAATTAGGAGTGTCCTAATTAAAGCACCCATATTATTCATTATAGGGCTATCATCTTTAGGGTTTCTATTGCTTTGATAATACATCATTACAAAAATATTTTGGGGGAATAAAGGCTTATTTCTGCTTACAATTCTCAGGTCACACTTCATTGCTAAAGCTAGTCAATGAAGAAACCTGGAGGCATGAACAAAATCAGAAACCATAGAGAAATCCTGCTTATGTGTTTTCTTTCCCATAGCTTTCTCAACTGATTGCATATATATTGTTGGATCATGTGATCAGGTTGGACCCATCTATAATAGACAGGATCATCTCACTAAAACACTAATTAGATAGTTCAGACATTCTGTGTGTGGGTAGGTACAAATCTTATGGAGATACTATCTTAGAGAGATTTCCTTTTGACAGGTAACTAAATTTTCATCAAGTTGATACTTAATTAGCCAGGGAAAGGGCATGTTCCTTTAATCAGATCAATTAGACAAGAGAAATTAATAGAGCAGATTATATTTCAGAAAAGAATATCTATTATTCCTTTTGAACATCACAGTTTTCTACAGTAAAAAAATAGATAAAATATGTCTAAATGGAATTTATTAGATTAACTTATGTAAGACAGTTTAGATTTTTCAATATGTTCTACTCTTTTATGTTCTTTTTAATTATGGCTTGTAACATGAAGGTTCCACGCACCTTAAAGTTGGTCTTATTACTTCTAGTAATATGATCAAGAAATTTTCTCACAAAATTTTCAGCAGCATGCCCTTTTGATTGAATACAGATCCGGTCATAAAACAATCAAGATTTATCATCACATAGAAACTACAACCCACTTTTATAAAGCTCTGGGGACTCTATCTCAAACCTTTTAGATCATATACACAGTTCAAACATAGAAATAGAATATAAAATCAGCATAGAAAACAGGTAGTGGGATTATACTCTTGTACACTGTAAATATTTGTCTCTTCTACTAGTTTGATAAAATTCTGCTTGGACAGGAAGCAGATGGGCAGTAAGGGTGGGGCCAGCAGACTAAGAATACTCTGGAAAGAAAAAGATCAGAGAAGAGATTCCAGGTAGATGCAGAGGAAAAAGATTAAAAATGTTCCTCTGAGAAAAGATACTAAGCTATTTGGAAAATCATGGATTAGTTTAAGAGTAAGAATTAGCACATAATATGCCTGAGCCATAGGTCAAATAGCATGTTAATTAATAAGAGAGTTTGCATGATTATTTGAGACTGCTGGTCCAGATCTTGAGGATAGACCTGGTTAGAAACTCTTACTACAAGTGCTTCTCGACACCAAAAATGAACATGGTTTGAAAGATATATGAAAATCAATCTCATTTATAATAGCACAGAAATAACCCAGCAATATACATAAGCAAAAATGACATTTTCAGTGTAAATCAAAGACAGACACTGCAGATAGAAACTATAGAGGGTTCTCAATAATAGTAAGAAATCATGGACTCATAGATTATTGAAACATTATTAAAATGAAAATATCATAATAAATGACTCACAGACTTAAAGTTTCTAACAAATTACCAACAACGTCATTCACAAGACCATACATAATTTGGCTGTCTCCAATTAGCTTAATTTTATTTTCAGTTAAGGTATTTGACTAAGAGTGAACAAATTTATATCTGGAAATGTCTATGGTATGTTTGTATTCATGTGTATATTGGAAGCAAAGATAAATAGTTCAGGAGGCAAAAATGAATTTCCCAACCTTTGCTTATTTCCTGATACCCACAAAGTACCAGATTTTGGAGAATGTTACTTGGATTTTCATAAATATTTGACAAATTTTGTTAAATAGATTTTTTTTTTATGGTTGTGGGAACTGGGAATCAAATCTGTGTCCTCTAGAAGAGCAGTCTTTTAGTTACTAAGCCATATCTCCAGGCGCCATTTTTTTTACTTCATTTTATTATTTTTTAATTAAAAACTGTCTTTCTTTTATTCATGTATCCTCCTGCTCTCCCTCCCTTTCCTCCTCTCAAAACATCTGAGTCAATTTTCAGCCTCCCCTCTCCCCTTCATCCTGAGACCTCCCCCAAAAGGGTAAGAAGTTGCCTACCCTTGGAGGGCCCACCTCCTTTTCTTGATGGATCTCCAGTGGCTGTTCTTAATTCAGCGAGCTCCCCAGAGCTCCAGATAGCCAAAAATCTTATTTTCAAGGACACTGAATTTTGTTTTTTTTTTCCTCTGGCATGATTATTTTGAGTCTTGTTGCATGAATTTTAATTGTGTTAAAGGAAACTCAGAGCCAGACCTTAAGGAAAGGCTGGAATATCAATGAGAGGAAACACCACAGTCAAACCTGACCCAGCTGCCTTCCAGCTTCCTCAGCCTGATTCTCCTGACTTCTACTGCCTCCTCTGTCATCCTATGCCTGCCTTAAATACCTTCTTTGCCCAGCTGTTTCACATCCAGGTTAAGATTAAAGGTGTGGATTACTACTATTTGGTAGTTAGCCTTGAACTCACAGAAACACAGAAAGATCTCCTCTGTCTCTGGAGTTACAGGATTAAAGGCCTAGCACCACACTGCCTGCCAGGGAGCCTGGAACTACCTCTGTAAACCAAGCTGACCTCAAACTCAGATCTGCTGGAATTGAAGGCATAGGTCATCACTCCTGGTCTTTCCCTGTGCTGGGATTAAAGGTGTGAGTTACCACTCTCTGATCATCCTGGATTGACTGTGGGTGGATCTCTGATATTTCAGACTGATTTTTGTTAACACTTTCACTAAGGGAAATAATTAAGATAGTGGAAGCATTACAGTGTGGTGTTGTGGTGAATGTTGCCAAGGCATATAGACTCTGTGGTGGTGATTTGTTTTCATATTTAATAAAATGAGGTATTAACTTGGGGTTCAGAAAAAAATAACTTGAGCTGTCCCAGTCAGATGTGCGATCCTTGTAACTGCACTGAGAGACTGAGTTGGGAGGATTATAAACTTGAGGCCAATCTAGTTAACACAGTGTATTTCTGTTTCAACAGAAAAACCAATTAAAAAAATTAACTAGCATTTAGTTTGTTAACTGTCTCTCTCAGATGTAAGGCTGCTTATTTCTTTCTGATAGTTTGTTCATCTTCAGAGTCATTTCATTTTTCACTTTGTGTTATTTGTCCAAAGATGGTTCTCTACACGAATTATTCAAAGGACTATCTCAATCAAGCAAAAAAAAAAAAAAACATATGCAGTTTTAAAGTTCAATATCTGGAACAGAGATAATGGCTCAGCTGGTAAAGTGCTTGTCACACAAGCATGCAGACCTTTATTTGAATCCCCAGCACTCACATAAGCATGGAAGAAGTGCTTATAATCTCACAGCTGGCAGCCAGAGATGGGAAGATTCCTAGGGCTCTCTGGCCAGCCAGATAAATTTAAGGAAACAACACCCATAGACCAAATAGTTTATAATTAATATAAAACCTCTGGTTTATTTAGAACTGAACAGCTGTGGGACCAACTGGGCAAGATACAGAAAATTCTGACTACAAATGGCATTTTGACAGAGTGCACATATATCTACTTAAAGCTTGAAAGAGGTTCTAAAATACATAAATGGAGCCAATAAAAGCTTCTTAGGTATGTCTTTTACGTGGACCTTCATACAGAGATTTGATGACCAGTGGGCTTCAGCTGCAATATAGCATGTTCCTACAGTCTCACAGAAGCCTCAGTGCAAGTACAAGATACAAACAAAATGGGAACAGAGCCAAAGACAGTTTCTTGGCAGAAGCGTTTTCTTGAAAGGCTCTGTTTGTTGATGGCAAGCAGAGATTGCTACTACTTTAAGAGTGGCTTTCTGACTCAGCTTTAGTGACAAAAACCTTGATGCTCTCTTGAGGCCCTGCTGCAAAACATTTATTGAGGTTTATGAGTAACAGGTGGTGGTACTCTACTTGATAGCAATATGGACCCTAAAATTCCCCAGAGCTGGGGTGATAAAGATGGTTCTTGCCAGTACCTCTGCCATGAAGCTAAACTCTCACAGACCAAGGAGCTGAGCAGAGCCAGCCTCCATATCCAAGTCTTTAAGCCTAACCATGCTTTAGCTGGTTAATGGTGACATCAGAAAAAAATAGAGATACAGTAAAGACTGAAAAATACTCTATTTACAGTGTATTTGAAAATAAATTTAGGCTTGGGAGATAATATAAAAAGGATAGAGAAAGTCCTCTAGAAAGAAAAGGAGCAAAACAATAATAATAAGCCAAATAAAGATGAAATATGCACAAGGTATCTAGATACTGTGTGTTATTATATTAACTTTTTCTTAGTTCTTTGACTGTAAAGGAAGTAGCAAGAGCTGCTGAGACATTTGATTATAAATGTTGCTGGATTAATTTAACCTATAATTTTATAAATGACAAAAGTGAAATCATAGATACGTTACTGTGGAGAAGAGATTTTGTTTTTATTTGCACAGAAAATGAAGGACATGGATTCACACTTAAGGAGAACCAAAACTATCAAATATCAGATTGGGAAATGGCTAAAAAGTCCTCACCACACAAGATAAAGAACCTAATCCCAGCATTCAGGTAAAAATCAAATATATGTACTTGTCATCACAGCACAGGAGAGGTAAAGTGAGAAATTTCAGGGCTTCTTAGGTGAATGAACACCACCAATAGCTAAGTTGTTAAGTTTCAGCTTTAGTGTAGAAACAATTTTTAATGAAATGGTAGATGAATGTAGAATGTATAGGCCCTAGAGGCTTCTACGGGCCTAGAGACCAGCCTGGCCTCAGCCAGTACAAACTGGTAATACTGTTGCCTTAAAAAACGTGCTCTTAAGTAAACCTAGGGTTTGCCTGGGGCCTCAACAAGTCCTAATACAAGATGACCTAGACCAACAAGATATCACCACACTACAGGCACAGATACTAGCAAATCAAATCCTCTTTCCTTGGCTGGTAGGAGGGTCTGGAAGAAGGGTATTTAAGACTTTTCTCTCCCCTAATAAATTTTTACTTGCTTGTTTCAACTTGTCCACAGAGACTGTATAATTTCTCTTTGTAGCTTTTTACCCTCTCTCCTAAGAGGAACTAACAGGGGGCCCTGGACATAGAACACCTACAACATGTGACCTTGAAACAAACATACCACAATAGATGATGTCCTATAAAGACTTTCAATAGCCACAGTCATGAACACATTGACTTATACAAACACATACACTAAATACACAAGGATAGAATGCCAAAATTAATCTAGCTAAACAGTGAAAATATTTATGAAAAGCAAGCACTCAAATAATTATATGAAAAGTACTTAACATTTTATTCAACAGCAAAAAGGACATCAATGGTACACTGATTTTTTTCTACTTCCAGTCAACATGTCTGTCAACAAGAACATAAAAATCACAAATGCTGTCAAGAATTAAAGTAGAGGAAAAATATGTAATTGACATTATTAAGATTGTGAATTGGTACAGGTGTTATGGATATATTAATGCAATTTAATATATAATTAATTAATACATATTAATATATATTAAGTAATATGTATTAATGTATTTCCCAATAAGGTATGAAAGTCAGTGAACAAAAGCATTGCCAGCAAATACATGTTGATAAACACTAGTAAAAATGGTAAAGTTACCAGATATATTGTCTGTTTAATGATAAATGAACACACAGGTTATGTGAATATAATGTAGTTGATTTAGACTTTAAATAGAATAAGATTAAATCATATGTCAGAAAATACAGAAATGGAAACCATCATCATATTAACAAAAAGAACTTAGATTATTGCAGTACACCAAAGAAAATGCAGCAGATGACACCCAGTATCTTAGAGATTCTCCTACCAGATGAATGACTCTGTGTTGGGGAACCCCACTAGGCAAACTCAGTGAGGAGCCCACTAAAAAAAAAATCCATGGAGTGACCCTACTAGTCAAAGCCTGTGGGGTGACTGGCTGTGGGTTCCAGTTGTTTTCTGTCTGTAATTTTCTTGAGTGCCAATGCTATGCTTTCCTATAAGAACAGCTGTGGGGTTGTTTCCACAGCCCTTTGGTACTGTGTTTTACAACTTTGGGCACACTCGTAGTTGTGGATAGTCAGGGAATTTGATTTCTGATGTATAGAAATAATACTAAAATATTCTTCTTTGTTGACACAGGAAAATAACGCTATTTTTGGTTTCAAAGACAACTTATATTAGACTTCAGAACAAATTAAAACAGACAAAACTACTCCTGCAGAAAATATACAAAGACAAATTACCAGGTGTTGTTTACTGCTAAATTGAGGCCAGGCTGTTTTGAGACTTATCCTTCCTGAAATAGATGATTTTCTGACCACTCAAGTTCAACTTACTACTGTTATTATTACGTGCTGAATTTCAATGTCATTCTCTGTTGGAAAACACGTTACTTGTGAGGCCAAACATTAATTAACATTGCCTGGTCTTTGTGACCTTACTAGTCTGAGGAAAACTACATGATTCATGCTTTATGGGAATGGGTTGTGTCCTAAAAATATAATATATGTGTCCAGAGATTGGCTGAGGAAACAGAGAACAGAGGCAATGTAGGGGGAGGAGAGAAGGAGGAATGAGTGTGTGTGAATGAGAGTGTGTAAGAGCAGCAGCAAAGTGGGATGAAGCTGTGTAGATAGATGTGAGTGTATGCAGGCTGAGTGAGAGATGAAGAAGCCTAATGAGAGAGCGAGAGATGGTGATTTAATGAATGAATGAGTGAATGAGCACGTAAGTAAGCATGTGAGTGAATGGTGTAGGAAAAGCAGATGACTGTGAATATGTATATGGGAGAGATAAAGCTATGTGAAAATGGTGTTGCTACATATAGGAACTTTGCAAAGAGCTGTATGAGAATGTGGAAGAACAATGTAAAATGTCATATAGTGAGAGAACTATGTATATGAGATGAATTACGCTATGGTATATGGAGATTGTAACTATATGTAAGAAGGAAGGTGAAATTATATAAAAGGAGATATAGAAGAGAAATTCATGTAAAAGAAAGATGTGTTGACATATGAAAATAGATATAACTGTGTACAGAAATATACCACTGTACATATGTAAAGAGAGATGTGTAGTTATATATACAGAATGCAGCAATATGGAGCTATGCAGCTGAATGGAGACAGAAAGAGTCAGAGACCATTTTTTAAATGTAAAAGAGAAAGTTATCATCAGAAGGTAAATATGTTTCCTTATTATAGCGGACAGTTAGATAGAGATTTATTCTTAATTACCTTATGTAAAATTAATATGCAATATTGAATAAAGCCAAAAGAAAGGAATCATGCTGGTGTCTGTCATTCTTGAAAACTGAGTGGTGGTCAACTTAAAAATATTTGACTTATTTTAAAAGACCAGATTTTGCTTCATGGTTATCTGAACCCACAGGTTTAGAATCCTGCTGGCCTCATCAGATTTAATATTTTCTAGGCTGTGATTTCCACACATGTAACTAAGTATATACAATCATTTACTTCCTCATGTATCAAATATGCATAATTAACATGTCTCTAGAGATTCATTCTAGTATAAACACACATTTGTTACATAGTCCCATATTTCCTTGTGTGAGGACAATGAAATATTTCCAAGGGATGATTTGCTAAATGCTGTCCAAATCTTGAATGTAGAGATAATTTGCTACTGTAATTTGTAGATATAATTTGATATTAATTTCACTTCTGGGAAATTATTCTAAAAACACATGTATGCAGAATATCAGATGATTAATTCCAAATATATACACTTACCTTGGCAAAACTTTAAAATTACCTGTATACATAATATTTGTACACTATGTTGCATATATCTTAAAAGAGTGAAATATGAATGAATCACATATATTTTACTGGACTCTACTATTTTAAATGAAACCTCTTCCACATTCAAAAGCTATGTTTTGTGACATGGATTGTTGTTCACTGATTTAATATTTTATTATATTTTTCTTATCATAATTCTTAATATTTGTATACATGATTCAAATAGGAATTGTTCAAACAAAAATAAATAAATTTAAAATGCAAAAGAATACTCATTTTTACTCAGCAACTAAAGTGCATATAAATCACCATAATTTAACTTTTTTTCTTTAATTGGCTCGTGTTTTGTGCATGCATGTCTATGAACCACTTATGTTACTGGTGCTTGAGAAAGTCACAAGAGTCATTGGGTTCCCTGAAACTGAATTTAAGGAAGATTGTCAGTCACTTTGCTGATTATCAAATCATATTGTTGATTATCAAATCAAGCTGCTGGTTATCAATTCACGGTGCTCTTCTAGAGGAACCAGAACACTTAACTATAGAGCCATCTCTCCAGCTCCAACAGTTTTGTACTCAGGAGTTTTATACCTTTTCAGTGATCGATTAAACATTTTAATTACATTCTTAAAACTATGTAGTTTTGCACTGAACCTATGTCATAATTCTGAACGTTTAGTACAAATTCTTATAAAGCATATATTGAGAAAAAGAAAATCAAAGTTAATGTCATGAGGGACCAAAGGTTCATGCTACCTGAATGTCTACTTCTTAGAGTCCGAAAAAAATTTAGGCCAAACGTCAAAATGAATGTCAATTATACAGTCAGAGAAGGTGCCAGATGCTGTTGGCTAAACGTGCTCCAGAGTGTGGCATCTGGGGCCAAACTGCCATACCGAGCCCCATCTGCAGCTAAAGCTGTTGACTCTGCTTCGGGGGAAGAAAAATCAGAAATAAAGAAGGCAGTTAAATTCTAAATCGTGCCAGAAATAGCAGAAGGCAGGTTGCAGTCAGCATTCAAATTATGTCTCGAGCCCAATTTGTGTTTTAATGTCTTGAAACTGGGTAAACACTAAACTGTGCTAACTCAAGTCGTTTAGGAAGAAGAACACATGTAGGTAGTTCAGTATCTTAGGACACATAGAACAACTAAAGAATTTGGATATTCCAACCAAAACTCATTTTCTTCACATTTTTCTCAATTCAAAAGTATGCACAATAAATTAAATTTAATTGTCACTAACCTAATTTTCTTACAGTAAACAATTTGATTTTTTTCAACTAAAACAAGATTCAAGAATTTACTTGGAATTTGTAATAGTATTTTTATAGCAAATATTCACAAAATTAGATGTGATATTTCATCTATTCTCAGTTACACTTATAAAATATTTGCTCATCAGAGCAAATTTGTGAAAAATGATATAGAAACTTGAAAGTTAATTAAATATATATTTTTCTTAGTTGGAAACTGATATGTAATATTCTTTAAGGGTTTGTTATTTACTTTACTTATATGTGTATAGAATGTAATGAGTTGACAGCTGTATGATTAAAAGACTTGTTTATGCCATTTTACCCTGTCAATACATATGCAATATTAAGTAATATTTGAATTAAATTATATGAATAATAAAATGTAGTGTTAGAATAAAATATGTATAAAAACTGAACTAAGTAAGTACTTGATTTATGGAATGTGTTTCAATTATAACCCTATCAACTGTAACTATTATTTTAAATATTTTATTTTATATATACGAATATGTTTTGCTTCGATATATTTCTCTGGACTACCTGAATGCCTAGTGTCTATAGAGGCCAGAAAAAAATATTGTATTTCCTGGAACTGGATTACAGATATTTGTAAGCTGTTGTGGATTCTGTGTCTGGAACATGGATCTTCTTTAAGAGTCATCAATACTCCAAACTGCAAGAATTCTTTTCAACCTCTAAGACCACCATTATTCATTACATTTCCTGTATGAGAATATCAGAATCCTCTAAGTATATGGTCTACTTTCCCAACTCAGTTCATATCAATCATAATGACTACCCAGATGCTAACTGTACAGCCCATTTCCCATTCTTCACCCTTTCTCTGTTTTTATTCTCTCTTATATACTACAAAATTCTACTTTGTCATTATTTCTACTAAAGAATTGAAAGAATATCTACTAAATATCCTTTCCCATAAAGAAACAAGAACACTGAATACTATTTTGAACTTCCCCAAGCTTGTATATTTTACACACATAAGCACTTTCTGTGGATGATTAAAAGCAGCAAGAATGGTCCCCTTGACAAGTCTTATGTCTCATGCCTATACTGTGAATAAGGAACTGCCAGACTGCCACTTTACTGGCAATTGACCAGTAACTGACTATCAGTAACATGGACGAGCTTAACACATTGCTGCTCTTCTTGACACTTTGTAATTACTTCCAGTAAGCACAGAAGCTTAAAAAAAAAAACAAAAACCCACAAAAAAACCCCTAATAGCTATGGGAGAAGACATATATGTTCATGTTACAACTACAGGAGATAACACTAGGAAACTATACAGTATGCTAAGTAAATCAGATGATTCTGCCTACTGTGCAACTATTCCCACACAAGACAAAGAAGGGCAACATTCACCCTGGTGATCCAGCAGACCTGTGATTCTACAAACATGCTTCACTGAAGGAAGGTCTGTGAGCAGCATATAAACAAACATTTTATCTCACTCACCCTCCTGTGCTGCCCTCTATAATTCAATACTAGTCTCATAAAAGGCTTCTAGAGGTGTTAATACATTTCGTCTTTAAGTTAGTAGAGGTTAGTAAACTTAAGCAAAGGTAGACACAGTAGGAGGAGGAGGAGCAGCAGAGTAGTGGCAGTGATAAGGGTGATGCTGTCAATGGAAGTGGTAATAATAATGGTTCCTGGAAAGAAGCTGAAAAATTCCAGGATAACAACAATGTAGGGATAATGGTAACAAGAGACTGAAGCCCTGGTTGCTGGAGTGTGATATACAGCTGTTAAGACTTAAAAGACACTGGGTTTGCAGCACAGGGGCTATTGAAGGCTCTGCCCATTGCCATTGTTAGCAGATGCATACTGCTTAGTGAAGTTTGTTGGTTAAAGAACAAAACAAAAGGTTTCCAACCTTTTGATTCGGAGCCATCAGTTTCTGTCTTCTAAAGTCAGGAACAATGGGGTGTAGCTCTGAAGGGATGAAGCTATAATTGCATGGGACTGTCAGTTTTAAATACCTGGCCTTGAGTATTCAAGAGCTTGGACTTGCCTGTTGAAATAGTATTACCTTGCATGCTCAAAATTTATATCTTAGTAGAAAAAGAGGGAGCTTCAGTCATAAAATAATATAGATAAATTATTTTAAAATAGCTGATGGCAATAGTTAAAAGTATGTGTAGCAGCCTGAGGGAGTAATTCCAGAAGAGGGCTGAGCAATATACCTAAATATAAAAATTAAGGAAATAAATGTGCTTAGAGATATTTGAGAGCTCTTATTCTTACTGAACATCACAACATATATGGGTGTGTCAGAATTAGGAAAGATGAGAGAGTGGTGTAATTTTGATCTCTGCCAAAATCTGAGATTCTGTTTAGGAAACAAAGTTAGGATACGAACTGTAAATGAAATGATAAAGGGATATAGGTATATCCTGAATACACACATTAATGTACACATGCAAACACACACACACACACAAACAGAAAGAGAGAGAGAGAGATATTGACTAAATAAATGCTACAATACTTAGAAGTTCACTTAGTTTAAGAAAATATTTGTCAAAACATTAAATGAGCCAATGAGAATCTTCGACACGTTTACTTGACAATTATTCTAGAAGAAACAATAAACAAATAATAGAAATCAGAGGACAGAAACAACGGTAATTATTATGGATAATGTTCTGGCTTATATATTCTCTATATTATATGTTATAATATTGCAAGTTACAAAAGATCAGAAAATTCACAGCAGTACAGATCATGCACAATAATACACATAGATAAGAGCAACTTCTTAGAGGAATAAAGAGTATTTGAGTGATTTGGGATAAATGTGTTCAAAAGCATATACTATATATAAACAATTAAAAAAGGATACTGACTTTTGCCCAATTGGCAATATTCAGAGGTGAGATATGGGTTGAGTAGAAATTCAGTATTAAGAGACTACAACAATGGTAGAAAATAAAAGGGACATCACGGATGATCATTTTTTTCTGGCCATAGAGATAGTAAATTTGTAGCATCAAGGCACTGAGTATAGGAAAAGCCTGCTAATGTGTATAGGTCTCCTGTGGAATATTACAATATTCTAAAATTGCGGAACATTGATAGTTAACTTTTATCACTATCCTAAAAACTAATGAACTAAATACTTGCAAAGTATGAATTAGATTGTTTCTAGTATCTGGCTATTATGAATAAAGCTGTTGTGAATATAGCTGAGCAAATGTATTTATAGTATGGTGAAGCATCTTTGAGTATATATCCAGGAGAATTATAGCTGGGTCTTGTGGTAGACCGGCTCCCAGTTTTGAGAAACCACCATATTGATTTCCAAAGTGGCTGTATATGTTTACATTCTCACCATCAATGGAGGAGTGCTCCCCTAACTCCACATCCTCACCAATTTATAAGCTGTAACTAGTTTTTTCCATCTTAGTCATTCAGATAGGTGTATGAAGAAATATGAGTTGCTTTGAGTTTTTCTGATGGCTAGGAATGTTGATCATTTGTTCCAGGGCTTCTCAGTCATTTGAGGTTTGAGATCCCTTTGTTGAAAATTCTCTTTTCAGATAGGTACCTCATTCTATAAATTAGGATATTTGGTTGATAGATTTATAGTATCTTGAGTTCTTTATATATTTTGTAAGTTAGCTCTCTGTCAAATGTAGAGTTGCTAAAAATCTTTTTATATTCTAAGGCTGCTGTTTTGTCCTATCGATGGTGTCTTTTGTTTACTGAAGCATATCACTTTAATGAGGTCCGATTTATTAATTGTTGATCTTAGTACCTGCCTTATTATTGTTCTGATTAGGTAGATGTCTCCTGTGTTAATGCAATCAAGGATATTCCCTTCTTTCTCCTTTTATCAGGTTGATTGAGATGGTTTTATGTGCAGTCTTTGATCCACTTGGACTTGAGTATTATGGAGAGTGATAAGTAAGGATCTATTTTCATTCTTTTACATGCAGGTAAACAGTAAATCCAGGACCATTTGTTAAAGATGCTTTATTTTTTACAATTTATAATTATTTATCAAAAACCAAGTATCCATAGGTGTATGGATTTGATTTCATTAATCAACCTGTCTGCTTTTATGTGGATGTAATATCTAAAAGAATAAATTAATAGAAATAAAACAAAAAACAAACAAAATAAAGAAACAAAAATACATTAATTAGATGGCTTCATGAACTATGCAATGGTTTTATGAAATATTAAAACTTGCAAAAATTATAAGTAATCAGTTATTATACATATGTGTAATTTATGTAACATGAAACTTGAAAAGGTATTTAGAGAATATTCATAACTCAGTACAGCTTCGAGACTGTAATGTTAATATTAACATGACAATTAAGACAGCAAAGAGATAAACAACCTACGTTGTTCTACAATGGTTAGCCACTTTTGTTTTCTTAGGTTTTATTTTTATTTCTAGTGTGTGTGTGTGTGAGAGAGAGACAAAGAGACAGAGACAGAGAGACAGAGAGAGAAAGAATGAGAGAGATGAATGCAGTGCCTACAGAATCAAGAAGCCATTATATCCCCTTAAGTAAGAACTACAGGGATTTCTTATTTGTTATGTGAACATTAGGAACCAAACCAGGGTCTTTGCAACAACAGTGGAAGCTCTTAGAGTCAAATCATTTCCAAAGATCCAATGTTTGCACTTATATGGGGCAAAAGGTGATATATAGCCTTATAACAATAGTGTTCTATCTAAAATTTCAGAAATGAAAAAATGCCTAAATAAATTATGATAATTCAAATATAGCCCTTTGACAAAGTCATAAATTTAATTCATTAGGATTTCACAGGAAGTGTTGTTACAGTTACGTTGACAAAATGATTATGCTTCATTAATATTAAAGAATGCTATATTTTAATTAAGCATTGTTGATTTAGTTGCTTTTTTTTCTCTTAAGGACGTCCATATTAAAAACAATGTTTTAGTTTTATGTATTGTATATTTCCATTTTATGTTACTAAAATATTGTATTGTAAAATATTTCATTCATTTATATCTGAAGATCAGTGTATTTCAAAAATACACTCATACAGAAACACACAAGCACCCATTTGCTCCTCATATATATGTAAAATACACTAAACAGAAATCTGTCTATAAATTCACTTTCCATTACTGAGTTAATATCTCACCAAAATAAGATTATTAAACATTAAATTTGAATAAAATATGTATTTTGTCTCTTCTATTTACTTTGATGTTCAAGTATACCAATATATTTCACACATGTTTATGTAAAATAAAATTTTGGGAAACTGAGAAATAATATCTAATTTTTAGCATGTTCTGATGCTGGCCAGATGACACATACATGGTTTACAATTTGATCTTAATATTCTACTGTTGAACATTATAACTAATGATTCATTAAAGCATCAGTGACAGAAAAAGTAACTGATCTCTCTGACAAATTATAGCAAAATTAGAATATGCCATAGTTTTATATGAACAGAGGCATTTCATAAACATTATCTAAGCTGAAAGAAAAAAAATCTGACATTGGTAAGGCAGAGTTAGAGTGAATAATTTTCACCCATTTAAATTCCTTGTGACTACAAATATGAAAGCTTTCCTATGTTTTTGAATAAAATTTGTCATGAATAAGTTACAGTATTGGTACTGCACTCACAATTGGAGAGGACAAACCCAGAATTAACCATGTTTTCTCAAGTCTTCTAAGAAAACACATCACAGATTCATATATGTCTGTTCTATATCATTTACTAATTTTGAGATTGCATGCCAGATTTCTCATTTACGTTAAACCCAAGTTGATCAAAGTCAAGACTTGGTGGACAGCAGTAACATTAGTGCCCCAATGCACAGTATTGTACAGAATTAAAATCCAAGTGTTAAAAATGATAGATCAGCTATATTAACCAAGAAAATTCAGGAGTTTAATCTATTAAAATTATGATTAATCTTGATTGTCAACTTGATTAGATAGAGATGCAGGAAGTCAGTAAAACATACCTCTGGGGATGCCTGTGGTTCCATTTCCAGAAATTATTAAATAGAAAGGCTTAACATAAGGAATGGATTAACCCAGTAATGGAATTACAATATGATTAAATTATTGGGTAGTGGCCAAATGTGGGAATTTGGGTATAGTTGGAGGAAGTATATTCATGATAGTATGTGCTTAGGAACTATATCTTCCCATGGCCTCTCCTTTTGTTACATTACTCTTTATACACTCCTTAACTTGAACTACCATCATGTCTATATTGAGAGAACGTACAGACACTTAAAAAACCACAAAAAAAAAATAGAAAAATGTATTCTAGTCCATAAGGACTCTATTAAATATTTGGTCATATACATGTAAAACTAATATAATTTGTAAAACCATTTAAAAAATAAAATATGAGCAACCCTGAATATTTTTGTAGAGAGCCCATAAAAAGCTTCTACTATGTAGATGGAGAAGCTATGCAATTTCAATGTTTACCTTAATTTTTCATGTCAGAGTGTTTTATACTTGTTAACTTATTATGAGCTTATTGTGTTCAAAGTTTCTATCATTAAGTTATGCTTTATTTAGCCATATCTCCAAAGTTCCATTTTAATTGAAGCCATCTGTGTTAAGCTTTTCCTTTTGCATGAATTTTTTAGGAATTAGAGGCAGGACATCTGAAGAGTTGGAAAGAGAGAAACTGGAGTGGAAAGAATTTTAATGAAGCATGCGTGGATGAAATTCTAAAAAAAAATAAATTAAAAGGTAAATATCATGAGCATCTCATCTCTATTCTCAAAGCTTAGAACTATAAACCACCCATCTCTTTGGAAATCTAAAATGATAACTCATTCAAAGAGAAATATGACATCAACAGATTTTTTTACATCCAAAATTTTCTTTTACTTTTTGGAAAATAGTTTTTATAATTTTAAATATGATATCATTACATCAATCCCTCCTTTACTTTTCTTTCTCCAAATCCACCCATATGACCATCTTTGCTAACTTTAAAATGTATGGCTTTTTAAAATTAATTCCATACACCAAACCAAACTAAACAAACAAACAAAACTGTCTCAGTCCACACAATGCCACCCACCGTTGGGTCTTTCATTCTACCTCAGTCTTCAGAATTGAAAACATTTATCAAAATCTTCATATATTTTTAAGTTATCAGTACATGGGAAGATGAACTATCTGAGCTGTTTTACAGGATATTAATTCAGTTGTGCTGCTTTTATAACAAGAAAAACATTTCAGTTTTGACATCTGTGAATTTCCATTATGCTGAAAGGTATGTTGAAAGTAATCCAAGAGATGAAGGTAAATAACAGCTCATTTGCTTGTGTATATGCTCCAGAATAATATTTCACATGATAAATAACTTCTATTTAGAGTTTATGCACATTTTTATTGTAAATGTGGCTGGTACAATGCCTGTATATAGTCATTAATTTGTATGTTGTAAAAACTATTAAAAATTTTACTAAAAAAATTGAATGTCACTCTCTCTACGTAAGGGATGAAAAATGTCAACTTAGTGAATTTATGTCTTTCTTGCTAAGTGGTAGCACATCTCATTTCATAAATAATGGTACAAACAGCACTGGGATAGTACAAACAAAACCCAAGTGTGTTATGTCAAGATGCATGTACTTGTGACATGTAAATATTTTCATCTTAGATTTGTATATTTATTGTTTACTTAGTGTTTGGGTATGTTCCTTTAAAATTTCAAGAGTATGTGACACTGTCACCATTTAATAAATTTCTTAATATCTGCATGGCTATTTAACTAAATTGGTGTAATATTAAAATATTGAGTATATTCCAAGGTTATTTAGTATTTCAAGTAATTTCCTGAGAAAAAGATAAATATATACTACTCACAGACAGATTTTGTTAAGTTCATAACTGGTAGACTGGTCTTACAATTTTCTCTCCTTGTTCACAGAAAGTCCTTTTATGGTTGGACAGGAGCACAAATTGGTAACTTCTTGGGAAAATCAATATTTCATACTCATCAACATAATTTTTATTTTACTTCTAACTAATTTGAGTTTACTGATAATTTATGGACTTCTTCCAAATTTTGCAAAATGTCAATTCTTTCCCAAAGTGACTCATTAAATTTTAGAATTTTTTCAACTGTATTATTTGGTTTCTAATTTTAAAAAGTGTTGTAGTAACAATAAAATGTATACGATATCACTTATTTATGCACTGAGAGAACAATATAAGACTAATGAACATGTTAAATTCTTTAAAATGCAAACAGTATATTAATATTCCATTTATTTCTGAAGGTCAAACATAAATTCAATATTAGAAGCAGCACTTCAGATGTAAAAAAGCAACCTGTCTACCACATTAAGATCTGAATACATTTTTATGTTTCTAATAAGATAGAAAAGCTATTTTTGAGCCTAAAATTGTGATATTTTTCATAATATTCTCTAATATAATTGAGCTATAATAAGATGGTATGTAGTCACTCATAAAGGGATATTAGACATAAAGCAAAGGATAGCCAAGCTTTTATCCACATCAAAGAAGCTAGATAATAAGGAGGACACAAGTGAGACATTCATGGATCCCTCTGGGTAGGGGAAATAGATAAAATCTCCCGAGTGTACTGGGAGAATAGAGGGGAGGAGGCAGAGGTAAGGAGAATGTCAAGAGAACATTGGGGAAAGGAATTGTCAAGTTAGGGAAGGAGAGAGATATTCTGATAGAGAGCAACATTAGGGGTTAGTGAGAAAACTTGTTCTAGGGAAATTCCCAAGGACTTACAGGATGAATCTAGCTAAGATTACTGGCAATATTAGAGAGATTACCTGAACTGTCTTTCCCCTGTAAGCAGATCAATGACCACCCTAATTGTCACCATAGAACTGAGAGGGATAAAGGATTATATGAGCAAAGGGTCAAGATCATGATGGGTAAATTCACAGAGACAGCTGATCCAATCTAATTGGAGCTCGTCAATCTGGATTGACAGCTGAGGAACCTGCATGGGACTGAACTAGGCACTCTGAATATGAGTAATGATTGTGCGGCTACTGGCAATGACACCAGGATTTATTTCCAATTCATGGACTGGATTTCTGGAGGCCATCCTTTATGAATGGATACTAAGCCTTAAAACAGGGTGAGGGGCTTTGTAGACTGTCCATGGGACACTTTGTCCTCTCTGAGGAGTACATGGGTGTGGCATGAGGAGTAAAAAATGTGAAATAAAAAGTATAACAAAACAAAATCACAAATGATATAGAAACAGTGGTCCTTTTATGAAATTATTTTTTAAGAATGAGGATTTTCAAAAAACTATAATATATAGAATGTAGATACAGTGTCATTAAGATGGTAAAATTGTTATTAATCATTACTTGAAAAACTTTTTTAAGCATATCTATCTATGATGTGTCTTTATAGAGCAGTAGCAGTATTTTTAAGTTTACAGATAAACAATGACCAACCCCCCCCCCCCAATCAACAAAATACACACATTTATCTTCACTATACTTAAATACTGAACATTCAAGTGTGTGAGATTTTCACGAATAATCCTCCTTTGGTTTAAGAGGGTCAGTTGATTATCAATAGCTCACAAGCTTCTGAAATTCTGAGGCATGAAGTCCAAGATTGTCAATACTGGGCTTCATTTTCTTTTTCCACAGGAAAGCCAAAACTGAAGTAGAAAACAGATCCATGGCTTGCTTAGCTTCCTTTCTTATAGAACCCCATGCCCAACTCCCCAGGGATGGGACATTCTACAGGGTGCTGAGCCTTCATATATCAACTGGCATACAAGAAAATGCTCTACAGAATCTCCACAGGCAAATCTGAGGAAACCAATTCTTCACAGGAGTTTCCTTTCTTCTATGTGTCAAATAGACAACCAAGATTATCCACATGTGTTTCCTCTATTGTTCATTACATCTATTAATGGGACATTATTGGCATTTTCATAAATTATGGTATGCTTATTTTCCTGTCCTGGCAAACAGTTATTTGAGACATATGAAATTAAGTATAAAGATATTTATTCCTATAAATAAATTTGTAATTAAATGTAAAATATTATGCTACAAACAAGGAAATGTTTGCCTTGATATGAACAAAACCTCAGCTGGGTGATAAATGGAATAACAGAAACTGATAGGTGTAGAAGGACTAAAATCTGTGTGCATATCACAGATTCCCTTTAGACACTGTCCTGAAATTTCAGTTCTAAAGAGTTTCTATAATGAGGAAAGCATAACACTCTACTTTTGTTAAATTTTGATGTACATGCCATACTTTGAAGTGAGTAAAAATGACCATTTTCATTTGTTAACTCTTGATCTGGACAACTGTTGAATTTTTGAACGTTACAACATGGATAGTCATTGCTGGACTGATTGGCCCAAATCCCCAGCCTATAAGCCACTATGTCTATTCTTAAAGAGAAATGTGTTATGCTCTTGACGAAATGATTTAATAGCTAGTTGAACACAGCATCAATTCAAAGGAATAATTACTCTTTAAGTATGAGTAGCCATGGAAGTGACTTCTTGATGGACAAATGAATCATGAAATGGTGACAAAATCAAAGTCTTCAAATTTTTGTAAGCATTAAAATGTAATTGTAGAAGTAAACTGAAATGGGTCAAAGATAATAAAAGCACTGTCTATCTATTATCCATCTATATGTCTGTCTATCTATATATCTATCTGTCTGTCTATCTGTCTATCTATCTATCTATCTATCTATCTTAATATATATATATATATATATATATTTTTTCTTTTTTAAATTAGTTCGAGATAATAATTTCTAAGGACTGGCAATTTGTATTACATTGTTCGTTGAGCTGCTATGTATTGTACCTATGTACAATATCTTGAACTAGAGTAGAAATATAAGTACAGTAACAAAATTAATCTTGACTTTGTATCAATAGCCACAACATTTCTCAGCTTACAAATTATTTTTTTCCAAAGGAATTTCCTGCCCAGCATTGAAAAGCTAATTCCAGTCATTTAATAGTTTTTGAAAATAAAAGAATTTTAAACTCTTTGTGGGACTTTCAAATAATAAAATCTAGTATTTCTTCTGGCAAAGAGAAATATATATTTAAATTTTGTTTTCCAACCAAATTTGCCCATATTTAGTTGTATCCTTGTCATTTTTACTTCTTACAGAAATTTAACATTATTTTTGCTGCAAACACCTATCAGATAGTTCTGGCATCTTAAAATTATTTAGATTAGGAGTAAACGGGAAAGTCAAAGGTGATAAAATGAGTAATGTCTAATATCATGAATTTCAGTGCAAAAAGGCAGCACACACGTTTGATGGTAATAAATAGATGCACCAATAATATGTCCAACTTCATATGAATGAATGCTTTAAAGTTTAGTCCTTAAGTAAGAAATAAAGCTGAACTGTACATTTGTGTTTGAAGGTGCCTCACTGAAGCCTGAGCAACAACTTAGCTACTTACTTTTCACTGTACTTGTTTCTGTTGCTACATAATGAGTTGTCTTACATTAAGTAGTTTGAAACCATGTAAACTTCCCAATTAAGATTATTGTATTAACATAAAGCCTAAGTTGCTTGAGGCCTTTGCTTAGGGTCTAAGCAACTTGACTTCACATTTTGATTGGGTGTTAAGTTCATCTGGAATTTCGAACACAGTAACAGGGCATCAGTCTCCATTCTTCTGTGATTCTTACATGGAACAGAGAAGGGTGATATTCAGCACTTAGAAAGAGATCTAAGGTTTTTTCCTCATTCTCTCCTATAGTGTAGAGAGCAATTTGTTACTTCTAGGGTAACAGAAGACCATTAACACCAGAGGACATTAGATACTATTCATCTATAATAATCTTCTAATTGATTAAATCAAAGCAAATTGGTGGGAGATTGATTACACCTGTGACAGTCCCTTACCACACAATATAATACACAGGAGGTAAAAATCCTAAGGTATTCCTTAATTTCACATGCAGTCAATAGGAGATTTTCATCAAATGTATGTGTCAGGAGACGGGAATCCTGGTAGTTAACTAGTAGTTCTCTCTACCTTACCTACCAGTTTTTAAGTAACCACCTTAAGTTATTTGTTGTTTTTTTCCCTGTGCAAACTTTATTGGCAACATGGAATATGTTGATTGTCATAGGATGTAAAATGGTGAAAAGTACCACAGATCGGCAGCAGGCATTCCTGGTATCGTTGTCTCAGGCTAGCAGTATTTGTGACAAACAGAAATTGGTGGCAGACAGAAAGCAACACAAATGATACTCAATTAACTAATTATGAATTATTTAGTTCTATAATCAAACTAAACTCCTGACAAAGGATAAAGATAATACAGCTAGGGAAATAGGAAGAAGAAAAAGCAAGAGAATCTAGTAATTTGAAACATGGTCCCAATATCAATGCTATGGAGATATGTGTGAAAGTGTTACTTGAAAAGTTTTTTTCAGACAAAAATTGCAGACTCATGTTAAACCATGTAATGTTCTATAATGAACTGTAGTACAGTTATGGGTGGCTCACAGACCCAAAGTAACTTAGTTCTAAATCTCTGATTCTTGTCTTTTTTCACACACACACACACACACACACACACACACACACACACACACACACACACATATAAATTTTGTATCAGTGCAAATTCCTCGAATGATAGAAGAAAAACTGGATCTTCTGGTGCTACAGTTATACAAGCTGTAGCCAGGAAGATAAAGTGAGTAGAAAGCAGGATACAAGCTTTAAGATTTAAATAGATAGGGCTTTGCAGATCGTCCAAACTTAGAAAAATTAAAGGATGTATGAACGCAAGGAAGAGAAACTGTAGTTTCTACAGTTGAGAAAGTACAAACAACTATCACGTCTTCCTGGCTAAGACTTTGAGATGAAAGCTGTTAACAGCTCTTTACAAAGGCCCTATACCCACAAGCAAGCATGGAGCTATAGCACTAGAGGGCGCAACTTAACACTGCTTTTCCTCTCTCTTGCCTCCAGTCAAGTCTACCAAGCTTAGAGCAAAGAAAATTGTCATGCTCTGCCTCATTTTAATTCGTGTGCGTTCGTTCGTGCGTGCGTGCGTGCGTGCGTGTGTGCGTATGTGTGTGTGTGTGTGTGTGTGTGTGTGTGTGTGTGTGTGCTTCACTCTATTGTATTGGGAATATTTACCCTGCACCACTGCATAATCACAGTACATAACTTGATTTTAGTTTTTTACAAAGCCCTGTAGCTTTGATTCACCTCAACTCCAGAGTAAAATGAGTTTGATCACAGTTGAAATTACAATTATTGGAACGCTTGGAAAGTATATGATTGTATTGTGAATTATGAGATAGTCATGAGCCTTAAAGAGTCATGGTTGGCATCTACTCTTTGGATCTAGAATTTTGTCCAGGACCTAAGTAAGTTCCTAAATGCTAATACTGGAATGTGGTTGGAGCTATAGGAAATGCATCCAATTTGGGTGATGTACTGCACAGGCTGTTCTTGACTGGTGAAGAACACTTGACTCTCTCTTTCTCTCTCTCATTTTTCTTGCTGATCTTTCTGCCTACAATGAGGTGAACTTCCTTTTCCATCACATGTTCCTATCATCATGATACTGAAATTCTCCCAGCCAAAAATGAATGAATTGACTGACCATGAACTCACAAATACCTGGTATCATCAATCAAATAATATATATATGTATTTTAAATTTGTTACCCATGGACAGTTTATATGAGTAATGAAAACCTAAAATGCCATTTTATCAGCACCTTAATCTGGAGAAAGGAATTACCTGCCATCCTTGAAGTTCCCACCTAGATGAAAAACCCATCGTTTACAAGAAAGAACGTAAATAGATATTCATATTAATAATAGCAGAAAATTTACTTTAGTCTATCCCATTGTGACAATATATACATTCAAGTACAAGAATTATTTCCTCTACAATATTAAACATATTACTTAAACTAAACTTCATAAATAATGATTCACTTCTAATGAAAGTATAAATGTGGAAATCAATATAATCCCTGACTTAAGATATAGCAACAGTAACTTTTCATTAAGCCTTTTGATGTGCTATGATATATTGTTGTATGCTAAACTTTTTTTTACTTATTTCTGACTTACTGCCTTACCAGGATTACCTAGTCAGCTTCCAAGCCACTACTCCCCTGAAGTCCCCCTTGCCGCCCCACAATTTTAGCTATGATTAAAGTCTACAGCCTCCTCTCTTTCCCTAGGTATACTTTCTTGCAATATACCATGTTATATTTTATTATATATTTTATAGGTTACTGATTACAATAACTTGTTTAACACATTAGCTTTGCAATTACTGTCTTAAAAATTAATATGTACTAATGTTATTATATATTTCTTATACTAAAGTGCAAAGTAGAAATAGTATTGTTCTCATTAGTATCTAAAAATACCTACAGTTAGTTTCAAGGATGATGGTATTAGAATCATCACATTATTGTTAATTTGCAATATCAAAGTCATTGATAATATTCTTATTGATAATTTTTAACTCCTTAGTTAGTTTTTCTCAAAAAAACCCATTTCAGAATCTCTTTGAAGCTCCTTATTACAATTAACACTTCAACAGTTGAAGACTGAACCTCAAAGAAAGAAAAATTATAATTATTTCTCTTTTATAAATGTTTACTCAGTTCACTATTTTAATTACTTTTCTCGTCGTGATAAAACATGTCAATTTTGAATTTTTCTTCTTATCATTACTATTATTTGGGTGTTGTGACAGGCTGGATCCGAGTTCCCTATTTTGCTCATGTTCTGGAACACTGTAGCTTTCTGGCTCTACCTGCAAAGTACCAGAATTATAAACATATAACAGTACATCTGGCCTGCTTTCTGAAAGTTAATTGTAAGTTCCAGAAAAATTACTCATGTGTTTAGATACCAAAAGATAAAGTGTTATTCTTTCTGATGAATTTTGATATGAATCTCGGAAGGATTATTTGCTTTCAACTTAATAAAATAAAAATTAAATTAAAGTCCATAGTGAGTGCAACTATTGTAGGACTAAGAGACCCTGTCTACTCGGGAATTGTTTTCTTTAAGGGTTACTCCAGAATTTATTTGTAATATAGACAAGCCCCAGTGATCTGGCTATAAGCAAATTATTTTAACATACAAACAAATGATACTCTGGCAAAATATAAATGCAGTTATTTTTATTCTTACAAGCAAATGACATCCCATAATTATGATTTCATTCAACCAAAGAAATTATGCTTCTTGGTACTCTAAAACCAACATAAAATAATGTATATTATTCTGCAATAGTAAAAACCAGTTCTGCAAAACTTATTCATGGTGAAATTGTACATATTTGAACAAAGCAAATACTAGAATAAAGGATGCTTTCAAAAAAAAACCTTAAAAAACAGAGTTTAACTTTGGAAAATATAAAGATGTGAATACTGATAACCAGCAGGGGCACATATATTATATAGCATGAACCAAACTATACTAATCTTTAGAAAACACTTTCTGAAGGTAATGGTAATATACATGTTTAATTAATATAGCTATTATTATTACGTTTTAGGAATATGAAGAGTTAACTAGTCAAATAGTGCATGATATATTAAGTGAGAAAAAAAACTGAATTAAATGCAAATTTTCACTGACTTTTTGTAACAAATTCTATTTAACTTCCAAAAAAAAATCACATTAAATTGTTAAAATGACCTCAGGGATTTGTCTTTGGTCTGTCTGAATTTGTTATTTCTCTTTAAAATAATTTCCCTTATATCAGTTCTTTTTATGGGAACATAGATCTGTTTTTATGAATTACTAGTATATATACTTTTTTAAAAAACAATATCCTTAAATTTATAAAGTTTTATTTTTAAAACAAAAAAATGAAATAAAGTGGTTTGGAAGACCAATGTCTGCCAGCAAAGCATGGTGGAATTCAAACACATTTGTTATGTGTCATGAATATTTTGCCCTATAGTGATGTAATTTTATTATAAAAATTCTTATCTTGGGACACATGAGATTTTAAGAATATAAAAATCACGTTTTTAGAGATACATTACACCATAAGATGTCTAGATTGTAGTGAGATTTTGCAATCTATATCCTGGATGATGGGGGTATTACCTTCTTAAGTCAGAAAGTTAAAAGACACTAATGTACACAAACCATGAAGAAGTCACTTCTTTCCCCAACAGATATTTTTCAAGATAATTTATAGATGAATGACATCTTTTTATTTCAAATTTTATTTCTTAACATGTTATTACAGTCACATTTATTATATCACTTATTGTTTGAAAGCTTGACGTTTGAATGAACAACTTAGATCTTTATTCAGATAAATAACCCTTAAGTAAATACACTCCTTATATTCTATGAATGTATGTCACATTATACAGAAAAATTGCTATGATGGAAATAAAGAAGCAAACATCCTTTTCTTTTTTGTAGTCACTGTCCCTCCTCATAAGTTTTTATAATAGTCTATTTCTTCTCTCTGTGCATTCCAGAGCCAATGTGGAAAACATGCATAGTCATTACAGACATTTCTTGATGGGCAACTCATTAGGGCAGAGAGGCATCTCTGTTTCAGTTAAAATTAGCTGATAACAAGAATAGAGTTAAATATTCTCCATTGCAGCATTAAATATTTAGACATCTGTTAAGCTCATGAATTGAAAAAACTATTTTGGTACCACATAGAAAAGCTAAATAATTGTTAAGGCACATTTTGAGCAGTGCACAATTATCTTTTGTTATCAGAGATTAGCTCCTGAGCCATGGAACTAAAATATTGATGATCAAGTCCTTTATATAAAATAATAAAAAATTACCATAATATTTTCTATGTTTATTCTCCCTCAATTAAAATAATTTATAATTAACTATTAAACTTGTTATGTCACAAATCCTACGCAAATGGTTGCTTCATGTTGCCTAGTAATTTATTACAGAAGAAACACTTTTATATGTCTAGTTCAGAAAATACACATTGATCTACCTATACTCTACTAGAGACAATCTAGTTGAATGATGTTCAAATGACTCATGGGCAGGAACCAATATTTTGTGCAGCAGTAGGAAGACTACAAAATAATTCTACTTCTCACTTCAATTGTAAATATTTATTGTGATTCTTCTGCAATGCAAAACTCATGAGTCTTTTATTTATTTTATTTTAGGTATTATAACAGAATTTCACCATTACTATTTTCCATTACTTCTCCAAATTTTTTTAATGTAGTCCTTGTTGCTGTCCTTTGGCATATATGTACCTATGTGTATATATGTATATATGCAGAACATGTATTTGTAAACATACATCATAATATACAAATGCATACACACATATAAATCATATATACATATATACAATTTTTGTAATATATACATGTTGTATTTGAAATGTATGTGTATGTATATATGCATATATACATTTGTGATATATACTGTATATGCATACATATATTTGTATATATGTTTACAAACACATATAATACATGTTTTTAGATCTTATCATTTGATATTAGATAACCAATTGATTTGCTACTTCCTTTATAAACCATTTCTCTAGCTTTCAGAAATCCATAGTTTTCTGTTTTTCTTTGTGTAGGTTTGAGAATTCATAGGCATTTCTTCATTGACTTTGGCTTGTCTGTTAGTATCATTCTCTCACAACATATGCTTATACAGTTATATTGGTCAGATCTTAATATGTATAGCATTATGAGGAGACACAATGTGTAATAGGTATAGATATTATGAGGAGACACAAAAACACAGCAAATGTATTCATTCTTTGGGTCTTACAAAATTTCTACATCTTTTTTCTGAAATGTTCCCTGAGTCTTACCAGTATCGATGTGGACTGTGATGTGGGAATGGCTTTATGTATGCCGTGAATAGCAATCCTTAAATAAAGGAGCTGCTTTGGCCCATGACAGGCACCATAGAAAAATTAGGAGGGGAAATCAGTGCATAGGTAGGAGAAGCAGAGCAGATTCAGGCAGACTAGACCTGAAGCCCAAAGGAGCAATATGTAAGGAACACAGGTGTGCAACGGGTCATGTGGCAGACAGTTTAATCAGAATGGGTTGAGTTAAGATGTAAGAGCTAGCTAGCAATGTGCCTGAGCCATAGGCCAAACAGCATGAAGTTAATATAAGCGTCTGAGTCATTTCTGGGGGCCTGAGCAGCAGCAGGCAGCTAAGGGTTCAGGGGCTGCAGGTCTGTGGGTCTGGACCTCTGGCTGCTTGGGACCAAGAAACCTCATTACAACAGATGGTGTCCAAAATGGGTCGAATATTCACTTAAAGCCTGAGAAAGTTTAAAAAGGGTTTTAGCACAGAAATTGAGCCAAAGCAGTGTCCAAATTGTGTATCTGTGAAGCAGGTCATTGTATAGAGAAAGCATGGCCTCCAGGCCACATTCAAAATGGTGCCAGCAGACTGGTAGCAGGCAGCGAAAACTGTAACCAGGCTGGTTCCTGAAATCTCACAGAAGACACAGTAGCATATGATTGATTTAAGGTTTATGTTTACTTTGAATAAAGAGGGAACAGAGTCAAATGGTTTCTTAGTAGCAGCCTTTTCTTGGGTCTGTTCTGTTTGCTGGCAATGAACAGAGATGCGGTCCCTTTAAGAGAACTTACTGATTCAGCTTTCTCTGCAAAACCTACGTGGCTTTTTATGAGAGTGTGAGTATTTTAAAAGCTCTTCTGGTTGGAAGATGATTAAGGATTCACAATAAAACAGATTCAGATGACAAAAAAATATATAAAAGGGTTACAATGTATGAAAAGGTACATAAACTTCAAAGAGAAAAGAAAGAGGATAGAGAAAGTCTTTAAAAAGAGAAATAGAGTTATAAACATATAATAAGCCACGTAAAGATGGAAAATAGACACAAAATCTATTTGGGTTGTTATTGTGTTTTCTTTAATTTTTTAAACTGTTAATGAGCTAACTGCAGAAAGACAATGGACTGCAAATTCAAAGGCTACTAAGTTAAACATGAATATATATTTTAAAGGCATTTTGATTTTGAAATTTATGTATAAGGATTTATTGCTTTGGAAAAGTTCTGCTTTTGTTTCCACAGAAGATGAGAACCTGTGGATTGCTTCCAGGCAAATATGGTTTCATCAACCAAGACCCTTGAAAAAATCTCTGATGGAAAGAGATGGCCATGGCCATATCAGCTTCAGAACTGCAGACTATGGTTCAGTCTCAAGAACTCATGAGGTTCTCAACATCCCATAATCAGCAGGAAGTAGTAATGGAAAACTATGCCCAAATTTCCAAAATATTGTTTATAAATGTTTTCATTATAAATGGTTAATGGTCATAGTCAATCTCTAAGAAGAAAAAGGGGATATGATATATGAATATTTTTAAAAAGTTAGATTACTGAATTTACTTAGATCAGGAAATCATCTATTAATCTCAAAATGTTTTATATTGGTATGGATTTTGGTTTATTGATAAAAAATTAAGGTTAATTTTTGTTATGTTGTATATATTTTTTCTAATCTTCTTTAAGATATGATGTTTATGTTTCTGATTTAAAATTGTAATGTATAATTAAGATATGCATGTTAGTTAGATTTTTAGGTATACAAAGATATAGTTCAATTAGATAGTTAATCTTCAAACACTTCTAAGACCTACAGAATATGGCATTTAAAATGTTTTAAGAACTTAGACTTCTCTGGACAGTGAAAAGGTCTGCTCCTGGCAGCACCAATTTACTTCAAGAGAAAAATTGGGCAAAAAAGAAATTCCATATAGAGATTAGTTTCTTTGTGGGATCAGTTAACCACTGGACATAAACCTGTTTTTATATTGACTGCTTGACAGTATGCTGTTTAAACTGGACATGCAGGTTCCATAGGAAGATGACCTCCGAACTTTGGCAGAACAAGCTGAGATGGTCATTCATGTTCCTGCTTTGCAGAAAAAACTGTCAGACATTCAGGACTAGAGGAGAAATGACTAAGGAATGAGCAGAGCAGATTTCCTGCTTCACTGAAATGAAAAGAGACTCTGGGCCTGTAGGCTGAAGAGGGATGCCCCAACTTTATAAAGGAACTTTGGGTGACTGTCCAAGCAGACAGGTGTCATCTCTGTTATTTCTAAATTTTGGAAGTTGCTTGTACTGTCTGTCTACTTAGGTAAATATATCCTTCTATGGTCTTTGATGAGGTTGAAGATTAGACAGTTATAGGTATAGTTTTTCTTAGTTATTTGAAAGATATATTGGATATGAAACTTTAGATTCATAAAGATAAGGTTGAAAGGATATTTTCTTTAAGTTTGCTAAATACAAATAGACTAGATATTATAGCTGTAATTCTTGCTTGATAGCTATTTTGTTACATGTAAGTTTGCTATCTTAAAATTGAAACCTTCCTTTTTGATTAGGCAAAAGGGGGGAGGTTATTTGGGAATGCCTTTCCTTTTGCTGTGAATATCAATCTTTAAGTAAAGGAGCTGTTTTGGCCTATGACAGACACAATAGAAAAAGTAGGAGGGGAAAACATAGCATAGGTAGGAGAAGTAGGGTGGAGTCAGGTAGACTAGGCCTGAAGTCCAAAGGAGCAACATGTAAGGAACACAGGTGAGCCACGGGCCACATGGAAGACAGATTAATGAGAATTGGTTGAGTTAAGATGTAAGAACTAGCTAGCAATGTTTCTGAGCCACAGGCCAAACAGCATGAACTTAATATAAGCATATAAGTCATTTTGGGGCCTGAGAAGCAAGTGGGCAGCTAAGGGATCTGAGGCTGCAAGTCTGTGGGTCTGTACCTCTGGTTGCCCGGGACCAAAAAACCTCATTACAATAGGACTGGGCTCTGCAACTCAGCATTTTAATAGTAGATTTCTGTAATAGTCTCTACCTGTTACAAAGAGAAAATTTCTTGAAGAGGAGTGAAGACTACACTTTATTTGAGTAGAGGTAAAGATTTTTAGATTGTAGTGATTATGCTAGACCAGTAATGTGGTGGTGAAACCTGACATCACCATGAAGTTCAGAAAGAAAGGCCCATGAGCTGGAACTAACCTGAATGCCTTCCACATAGGACTAGTTTTCCTTGTACCAGAAAGAATCATGTTTTATTTTTTATGAAATTTCAGAATTCTTAATTTCTACTGATGTAGAGCCCATGAATATGAAGAGGCAACTACATAGTAACTAGTAACAGGTCCTCTAAAATGTAAAACCACATATTATATTGCTCTGTTTGAGAAAAAGTAGCTAGATTATCATTACCATGTTATAGTGGCTAATAGTATTTTTTTTCACCTTTAAAATGGGAACAAAAATGAATAAAGTATGTTCTTAAAAGTGAATTTATGTAACCTATCAATTTTAACTATACAAAAATAATAAAGACAATTATACAGATAATAAATAATTTTCGGGATTAGAAATTAACAGCATTTACATGCTGAGCAGGCTACATTCTCCAAGCCAGAGAAGCTCTCAGCAAAGTAAAGGACCTTAAGAGGAATACACTGGATTGTCCCAGGAAGGAGACATGGTTATGATCTCCTGGGTAAACTGGAAGGTGGGGGTCAAGGTTAAAAGAGAAAGGGTAGGAACGTGAAGGTTTAAGATGACCAAATTCAGGGATCGATGGAGAGTGCGAGAAATGAAAGAGATAATCATGACAGAGTGAGCCATTACTGGGTTAGAGAGAAGTCTGGCTCTAGGGAAATCCACAAGAACCCACAAGGAGGTACCCAGCTAACATTCTTAGCAATGCTGGAGGGGTGTCTGAACCAGACTTCCCATTAGTCAGATTGGTGACTACCCAAATTGTCATCATAGAACCATAGAATTTACATTCAATGATGGATGGGAGCAGATGCAGACACATACAGCCAAGGATATGGCCAAACCCTTGGAGTTTAGTCGACGAGAGGAAGACTGGACTAGAGGAGCAAGGAGGGGGATGTCAAGGGCATGAGGAGAAAACTACAGAGACTACTGACCCGCCTGCTGATCCGAGCTAATGGGAGCTCAGAGACCCTGCACTGACAGCTAGAGAGCCAGCATGGGACTGAACTAGGCCCTCTGAATGAAGGTGACAGTTGTGTAGATTCATTTGTTCATGGCTCCCTGACAAAGAGACCAAAAATTACCCTGGGTAGATGAAATGGCTTTGTAGTGCTTACTTCCAATGGTGGGATGCTTTACTCAGCTTTAATACAGGATAAAGGGTGTGGTCTTGCCTCAACTTGGCATGCTAGCCTGTGTTGACTACTCAAACAACCTTACCACCTTTGAGGTGCTGAAGAGAAGTGGTGGGGAGGTGGGGGTAAAAGATGAGGAAGATGATGGGACAGTGGAGAGTACATGAAAAGAGAAAACTTATTTAAAACAAGGAAAAGAAATCTACTGCATCACTATTGTGTTTGATAGGGAGAGAATAATTCAAAGGACTGCTTAGATTGACAAATAGTCATAGGACGTTCTTTGTAGATCATTGAGTCTGCATGTTCTGTGTATTTATTTTCTTTACTTGGATTCTGAGATAAGATTTCTCCATCTAGCACTGGCTTTCCAGGAACTCACTCTATGGACCAGGCTGGCCTAGAAATCACCGAATTCCTTGTGTCTCTGCCCCTTGAGTGTTGATTAATGGAATGTGCCACCATGCCTGGTGAGTCTGTAAATTCTAAAATGCATTCCACAGTTCTTTTCCTACAGAATGACCTCGAGAAAGCCAAGCATGTATAAGATCTGGACAGTATGCAAGGATTGTTTTTCATAGCAAGAATAGAGGTTGATAGGAAAAATATAATACAATGCTGTTTATTATAAACGTTTTCACAGGATATCTTCTTTGGCTTGCAACAGCACATTGTATCAGCTGGAGTCTGTATGCGGGTTATGCAGATATGAGTGTGGATGCCCATAGAGACCAGAAGACAGAGTTGGTCTGTATTCTTTGGGAAAAGCAGCAAGTACTTTCCACCAATGAGCCATTTCTTCAGCTCAGTAGCAAGAGATTTTAGTTTTAAAATCACCCAATTTAAATTTGGTCTTAAAGCACACATTTGTAATTGCAGAGTATAAGTCAAGAAGCTCATGAGTTTGAGCCCAGCTTGGACTATATAGGGACACACTGGATCAAAATAAAAAAGCAGGGAAGTAAACACACAAAAGAATGACTTTACAGTCTCTAGCCCCTCACTATTTAAATATTTCTGTTTTAAAATGACTAAATGTATTGATGGGTTTTGAATTCTATGTGGACTAGCTGCTTTCAATATCAGTCTGACTATTGTGCGATATATTTTCTCTGAAGTCTAAAGCATTTCCAATACATTATAGTCGTCTGGTAAAGAAAAAAAATGTTTCAAAAGAAAACTGTTCTGAAATTATAGTTGTCAACAAATAATTGGTTGAAACTTACAGTTTTTTTTTTTTTTTTAAATGAGTCATTCCTTTGGAGTTTGGCTCACTTTCCAATCACAATAGCTTTTTAGAGGCATGCTGAGTTAAATTAATCTTATAACATCTTACCGATTAACTGTTATTTACTGAGCATTGAGACATTAATCTTAATGTCTTTTCATTGAATGAAATCAGTGCCCATTGTCATTAGAGATGAGAAAGTAGAGTCAGTAATGCTTAAATTCTTTTCTTCGATTTTAGGTTTGCATATGGCTTATAAAAAGTGTCCCAATGTATTTTCATTTCATATTGTACTGTGTTGTATAAGGACATTTTTATACAGGTTGTATTGTAGGTTGAATATATTCTCAAAATCCAGTACTTTAAAAATTTTTTTCTCATTGTACTTATTATCTTTGCTTCCATAAACAGATTGCTTCCATTTTCATGCCATATATTCATACATGTGTATAAGCAAAATATGGAAAACATGAAGGAGAAAAATGTACATTGTTTGTCTTTCCAAGTCTTTCTTATTTCACTTAACAAGATAATCTACTTTAATTTTTCTAAAAATAGCAAAATTTGATTTTATTTATGGTTGGAAAATATCTAATATATACACGGTTCACATTCTTTATTCCTCCAGGTGTCATTACATGTGCAAGTTGGTCTTATAACCTAAAACTCTTATCAATATAATCATTGTGGAAGTGTATCTGTGATATGTTGATCTGGATTTAGGTTAATACCCATAGGATATTTATGAATGCAGGGATCCAAGGCCTGTGCTGGCTGCAATAAAGCCATTTTCACCTAATTTAGAAGCTAAGTTTACAGAGCCTATGTGACATACCCCAGTTCTCCAGGAATAAGTAAGTGCAACTTCCTGCCAATTAAGACCCTCTGCAGGTTTCATCCCTTAACTCTCTAGGTCCATGCTCTCATTGTAGACCCTGCTGTCAGGGGCATTATCAATATAAATTATTGTGAAAGTGAATCTGTGATGAGTTGATCTGGATTTAGGTAAATACCCAAAGGAGGTAAACCAGGATTATATGAAAGAAGTTTTCTGATTTTGTTTTCTTTTGCTTATTCTTGGTTTGTTTATTGATTGATTGATTGATTTCTAAGAAATTTCATTACTTATTTCACATATTATTGTATTAAAACATTTTCTAATTAAATATATGAGTTGATAATGTAGTATACATTCCCAACATAAGTGTATGAGATTTTCATTTTTACCTCATTCTTACTTGAATTTGTAAATAATTTTTAATTACTTACTTTATTACCTATATACAATAGAATTTCCATGTAGTTCTGATTTGCTTTTCTCTGATAGATAAAATGATTGAATATTTAATCATATGCATATTGTCTATTCCCATTAAACCATTTGAGAACTATTCATTTCATCAATACAATTATTTATTAGAGCATTAGGTTTCTTTCCTTTTGTCTTTACCTTTTTGTTTATTTTTATATTTATAATTGTCAATCCGTTAGATATACAGGTAGAATTTCTCCTATTCTGTAGGCTGCGACTGCATTCAATTTACTCTACTTCGTTGTATGTTGATAGCTGTTATGACTTTTATTACAGTCCTGGAGAGGGGAGTGTAGATTGGAAATTACAGAGACAGAAAGATTTAGAGCAGAAACACCAGAAACAGTAAAATGAGTGTCAGAGGGCACTGAATGAATAATCAGCTTCCCCAGTTTTATATCCCCTGGACTTTTTATACCAATCAAGAGGGGAAGGGGGCAAGTACAGACAAGTAAAAACTCTTCCTCAGTTCTCAAACATCAGACACCTCCTGGAAAGCATAACTTTGGCCAAAGTGTCCTATATAATGCCCAGACTCTCTGACCTTGAGTCAAACTAAAAACAAGCCACATGCTGGAATATTTATGGCCTCCCACAGCCATACAAAAGCATTTAATTCCTATGAGGTATGACTGTCCGTATTATTTCCCAAAAAACAAATTCTACCCTAAGTGCCTGCCTAAGCTTCATCATCTAACACTTTTTCCAAGTTTCAAGTCATTTGATAAGATCTTTGATACACTTAGAGTTGATTTTTATACAGAGAGAAAGATAGACAAGTTGGAATAAACTACTACAAAACAAACATTAGATCAAGAAAAAAAGACAAGGAAAGAAAGATCTTTCATTTTGTAGTACTCTTTATGTACTTATAAATTCCATTAATCTCTTTTTATCATAGGTGTTTTTTGTTTTTATAAACTTAATAGATTATTTCTGTGAGTATATCAATTTTAATCTTATGAAAATTAATTAATAAACAAGTATTCACTATATTTGACTACTTGTATGCAGCAGAAGGCTGGATCCTGTTTTGTATCCATTGTGTTTCCCTGTATCTTTTTATAGATGAGTTGGGTTTATAGCTATTAAGGGACATTAATGATCAGTGATTGCTTAACTTCTGTTATTTTTGGTGGAAGTGTATATGTGTTTCCCTTCTTTTGGGTTTGCTTCTGAAGGATTATCTATTGCTTGTGGCTTTGTGGGTGTTTCTAGCTTCCTTCTAGTGCTTTCTGTAGAGCTGGATTTGTGAATAGGTATTGTTTAAGTCTGGTTTTGTCTTGGAATATCTTGTTACTTCATCTATGGTGACTGATAATTTTGCTGGGTACAGTAATATGGGCTGGCATCTTTGGTTTCTTATAGCATTTGTCCAAAACCTCTAGCTTTCAATTTCTCCGTTGAGAAGTCAGTTGTTATACTCATGATTCTGGTTTTATAAGTTATTTGGGCTTTTTTCTTTTGCAGCTCTTAATATTCTATCTTTATTCTGCATGATTTTGTTTTGATTATTATGTGGCAAGCAGACATTTGGGGGGTCTAGTCTATTTGATATTCTGTAAGCTTGGTTTATTTTCATAGACACTTCCTCTTTTAGGTTGAAAATATTTTTTCTACGATTTTGTTGAATATATTTTTGTCCTTTTGAACTGGTATTCTTTTTCTTCTGTTCCTATTATTTTTAAACATGGTCTTTTCATGGTGTCCTGTACTTCCTGAATGTTTTGTGTTATGTTTTTTTTTGGGGGGGAGGGCTTTGTGTTTTGTTGAGTGATGTATCTATTTTCATTATCAAATCTTCCACACCAGAGATTCTTTCTTCCATCCCTTGCATCCTGTTGGTTGTGCTTGCATCTGTAGTTCCAGTTCATTTCTCCAGAATTTCTATTTCCAGCATTTCCTCAATTTGTGTCTTCTTTATTGACTTTGCCTTTGTCTGGGTTTTTTAAGTCTTACACTGGTTTTTTGTTTGTTTGTTTGTTTGTTTTTTGCTTTTTCTTGGTTCTCTCATCTTTCTGTAAGAAATTTATTATTGTATTTCAAATCTTTGCTTGTCTTTTTTCTCCTTTTCCTTATGAGAGTTTTTTTATTTATTCTTTCATTTCCTCCTTAAAGCTTCTATCATCTTTATAAAATATTTTTAAGGTTGTTTTCCTTTGATTCTTTTGTATTGGAATGCTTTGGTCGTGCTGTGTGGAACCACTAAGGTCTAGTGGTGTGATATTTTTCTTCATGTTGTTGAATAAATTTTGGCTCTAGTGTCTACCACCTCTTTCTTTATCAGTACACCTGTTTCTGTCTTTGTTTCAGCTATCTGTTGTTCTTGGTTTACTGGGTGCTCTTGGTGTAATGGGAGCTCTTGAAAAACCTGGAAGGAGTGGAATCTATGTCTCAGGAAGAAATTGAGATCTGCAGCTAGAACTCTTTTGAAGGCTCTCTCCAGAGTCTGTTTTTCAGAATGCCACTCTTGTGATGGAGCTCTCCAGAGGCTGTGTCTTAGGAAGTAGCTGAGGTTGGGAGATAGGTGGTTTGGGGAAATGGTTTGAAGCTCCTGAGGTAGAAGGTCTGATGACGGGTGTACATAGCCAATTTTGCAGACAAAGGCCCTGTTTGCTTGCTGGCAACTGGAGCTAAGATGGGTAAGGGGGACATGATTTGTGGCCTGTTGTCCTGACCTGGGGGCTTCCTAGCTGTCTTGGATGGCATGCTGAGAGGAGAGTAACTCACATCTGCTGGGGATTCCAGAGGCTGTATCTCAGGAAGCAGCTATGTTTGGGGAATGGGTGATATTGGGGAATGGATTGAGGCTTATGCGGTACAAGGTCCAATAGTGGGGATGAAGAGTATAGATAATCAGGGGTCTTGCTTGTTTGCCTATATCTGTAGCTGATAAAGGTATGGGGGGCATGTTATGTGCCCTATTGCCCAGACCTGGGTTTACCCTAGCTGCCTTGGTTGGTTGGCTGGGAGGAAGGTTTATAAGTTAGTTTTTGTCTAAAATGTTCTATCTTTATTTTTTATTTTAGTGATTAAATGTTTATTTTAAATATTATCTAGATTGTTTTTAATTTCAGTATCATCATCATCTTACTATTGATCTGTAGGATTAGCTCTGATTAAGTCATCTCTATTATAAAATATTTCTTTGTACTCAAACTGTTGTAAAAAAACTGTTGCTCAGTTTTTTTACTGCAATATGATCCGTGATTCCAGGCTGTTATATTTTTTAATAAATGTTCATTCTATTGTAGTTTGAAGTCAAAATACATTTTTAACTTCTGACATCTATGCACTCTAGTACACAATATGCATTTACACTGAGATTCTGCATAACTTTGCAAATTTGTCTTGTACAATTAGTTCCTGTTTGCTGTATGAAAAGCTTTAAGATCACAGAGTATATTTCATACTCAATGTTCTTCCTTCTTGCAATAAGGAAGACATGGTAACTCAATCTGTCGCATTCCCTCATTTTCATCATATTTCATTTATAGTGTGGGCACTTAATTTAAAAATAACTGCCATATCTCCTTCACATAAATAAGAGCATGTGGGAAGTGCTATGGGTAGTTCATTTTTCCATCCCCTGTGTCTGCAACTTGGCATAAAATAGACACATCACAAATGTGATTTCCTCATTTGTATAAATGAGACTATTAGAAGAAAGTCATATAAATGGTAACTTTTATAATAATGTAATAATTGAACTCTAACTTCCCTTACAAGGTTTTAACTTTATCTTATGCTACATTTATCTCCAAATAGCAACTGACCTAACATGAAATTTGCTTCTACATTTGCCTTAAATGTGGTGATTCCTTCCTTCCTGATTCAATAGACAATTAAAAATAGAAAACATTTGTTAAAACATGTACTTGGTACTTAAATAGCTTGACTGAAATTTTAAATTACTCAGTGAAAAACTATGATGTAACTTTTTTCTGTGTCACCAACAGCCTTAGATATTAAAAATTAAAGGTGTATTTTGCCCTGTCACTTCTGAAACTCAAAGACTAAACACTAATAGTTAAAAAGATGACATTGGTAATGTATGTTATTATATTAGAATGTATTTAGATACATTATGTTATTGTTATATCAAATTAGGTATAATTATGACCTAGTTATTGTTTATATTTGGAAATTAAGAATGTTTTAAGAATATATGATTTTGTTTGAAGTTGAAAAGAGGTAGATTGTTTTGGCTACTCTTGGTTGTCATGCAGACTACACTTTGAATTAACTGAAAGCCTACATGATAGTTGGGTATTAAGGATTTTAATCTTAATTGAGTTATTTACATTATAATCATTTTAAATGTAAAATTCTGCCTTAATTTTGAGCCACATCTTCTATAAGCACTTGTATAAAGGTGATGGAATGAAGGAATGTTTATTCTAACATGCTTACCCTCACTTTCACAAGCAAACTCATTCATTCACTGGTATTAGACTTGGCTTCTATAAAATTTTAGCATAAGAATAGTTGTGATGCTGAGCCTTGTGGACTAAGCAACTACTGGATTCTTGAACTTTCCATGAAGAGACAGACATTGTTGAAATATTTGAACAATAAACTCTAAGATACTCTAAAAGTCCCATGAATACATATAAATATTAACAAATTTAATGCTACAAATGTGTTTTAATATGTAAGTTCTTAAATAATTGAGTTGACTTAAATGTATTATTGTATCATATAGTAATGGATCATAGACAAGAAGTATATGTTAAATGGGCTGTGTATATGTTTAGCATCAAAATCATTAAAATTAAACCTAATGAATTTTAGTATGTCTTATTTAGAAGAAAAACTAAAATTCACTCTGAGTCAGTCTTATTAGAAATGACAATTTCTCTAAGAATAAAAGTCAAAATCAATGATATTTCTTCTAATCTATTTTAATAAAATTTATTAAGTTTCAAACCCTTTTTATTTTTCTGAAATTATATTAGAGTTTGACTATGTCGGGAACTGTGCATACAGTAATATTGTTTAGATGCTTATCCCTACTAAGGCTGATCAAAAATGAATTACTTATCAAATAATACACAGCAAGGATGATTTTATTTCTGAAAATGCTTACCTATATTATTTTTCTAACCAACAAGAATACAATCAATTTACATTTAAGGAAAGTAACAATAAATACTAAATAAAATAAATTGGGTCTCAAAGTAAAAATGTATCTTCTCTCTATATTAATTGAAGAAATGTTTCTCAGGAGGAAAATCTCCTGCTTATTACAATAATATGTATACTTGTAAGGTTTCATGAAGACAACAGTTAACACATCTCTTTTTCTCCTTTAAAAATATTTTCAGTTCCTTTGGATTAAGTGAGATTGACCAATCATTAAATGTACTTCCGTTCTTTTTCAGTTGATGAAGTGTGTTTAGTTCACCTGTCGGAAAGAAAGATCCAGCTTCTTCACATTTTCTTCTGACCTCCGAAAGATTCCTATGGCGTGTGAATATGCATTTGTACATGAACTCTCTCTCTCTCTCTCTCTCTCTCTCTCTCTCTCTCTCTCTCTCTCTCTCTCTCACACACACACACACACACACACACACACACACAGAGGGAGAGAGAGAGATTTAAATATTTCCTTTTTCAATAACATTTTTATTCCACAGGTGTCATGTTAACTAAGTTGTTACCTCAATGACAAAAAACATCAAACTGTTAAAAAAAAATGTTATTAGGCTACTAGGCACTCATTTCCTAATGCCTGGGTTAGGTAAATAGAAATTACACAGAAATAAAAGATAGTAGATTGGAATAGACCTCTGAAAGCTTTCTGTAATAATCAGTTTTTTGATGAATTGGATCTCCTAAATCTCCTTCTGTATAGCTGGTATTTTCAATATCAAGATATTTTATGTTACTCATACAAATAGAAAAAAATACTGATTTCATGTGATATTTTTATATAAGCACATAGCATTCTACAATCATTAATTTTTTCAACCCTTTCCATTATTTGTTTCATTTTGTTCATAATCCTGGGAAGTTTCTTATTTAAAGGTACCCTATTTATTCATTTCTTTCTTAACATTTTTTTCTGAAACTAGATATCTGTGTTTTTTGACTCTGGCTTATTTCACTTAATGTGATGATTTCAAATTATACCTGTATAAAAAGAATGACTCTGCTCATTTTATGAACCTGTAATACTCTACTGTTTTATAATATGCTGTGACAATGTCTTTTTCCAACCATAGAACGTAAGTGTGAATTCTATAAACATTAAGCATTTTACTATGTTATGGGTGGATGTTGGCAACTATATGCTATGCTGATAATGGTTCTTCTGGGTCATATAGCTAGATCATATAGTAGTTTTAATTTTATTTTTCTATTGCAACCTTATATTAATTTTCAGAGTGGCTATATTAACTTGCATTTTAACAAAATATACATCTTTAAGAGATGCTTTAATTAAATTCTAACCATCATTTTCTTTCATTCATTTAAAATAATTTTTGAATTTGATAAGAAAACACTATTATTTAATAATTATTAACTGGAAAATACTTAAGTACTTATTTATTTATTATTCTAAAATTAGAAGAATATATTTATATAGTTAAAATTCTCTTTCAGTAGATAATATTTAAAAAACACTTTGAGCTATCCTTTATTTAATATTCAAAGAAAACTGTTGAATAACACAAATAAGTATGAAAAGTTAAGTTATAAAATAGAAGATATTGATTTCTTATAAACATATTGAGTAGATTTATCACTAAGTATTGTGCTATATATAGATAAGAGACATGAAGTAAGAACATAAATAATCATTACTGAAAACAGATACTATTGTTAGACCTTAAAATTTTACCTGTTATTTATGTTTGGCATTTATTATGAGTGGGATTTACTAATTAGTAGGTAAGGAATATAAAAACCAAACATATCCAAAGGCTATACCATTTTCTTTTCAGTAATTACCTCTTTATAATGAAAATCATCATTTAAAAATTTATTTCAGTCAGTTTGGCATCCTATGTAAATGTCACACATAGATCCTTAAAAGACATATTTTATCTAGTTTTAAATGTTGAGAAGTCAAAGATAAAGGTGTCAGAATATTGGGAAATTCTGCCTGTGTGAAATTCCTCCCCATTCATAGATGGTCAGGTCATAGTAAAATGTCACATAGTAGGAGGGATGAACCTTCTCTCTCTCTTTCTCTTTTTCTCTCTCCCACTGCCTGTATCTCTTTTTCTCTGTGTTTATAAATGCTGCAATGACCACATGAACTTCTTACTTCCAAATACTCTTCTTCATAAGAAAATCACCTTGGAGTTCAAAATTAATATAGGAAATTTATAATAATATATTGTGACCACATCAAGCATTTTCATTGACTATTCATACTTATTATATATTATAAGTCTACCTAAAGCTATCTAAGGAGTTGTGGTTTTTTCACAATGCATTTCATTGATGTTATGATAGCCAAGTGTCAGTGTGCAATGCTTATAATGCCAGCACCTAGAGTAATTATTTAATAAGTTTGAGAATTGTTGGGGATATGCACAAAAATTAATTTATCAATATGAACATAAAATAGATAAAACCATTTATTCTTAATATTAAAATAAATTTTTAACTTAACAGTTTGTTAATACTACTAGTATGCTTTTTGTATATTTCAAGATTATAATAAATGTGGCTGAACTGATGTAGACTGAACTTTTTTCCCTGAGTCAAGAAAAGGAATCACAATAATATTCCTCATGTTATCCTTTATATTAATTCTGACTAAGAGCTATATTATTTTACACTATTTTTTGAACATTTTTAGGGCTTAAAATGCAATACATTCAGATAAATAAATTCTGTTTCTCTATGAAGATTAAAATAAATTTGATTTTTTCTTTCAATAGAGGTCATTGAGCATCTTAGCGAAGGCTATCCTTACAGGTCAACTTGCCTGCCATACATAATATTGCTGAATCTGCTACTTATGCTCTGATGGCAACATACACTTCAGTTTCCTGTCCTCTGACACACTGGGGATAAGGATGAGACCACAGCTTGAGATATGAAAAATGGAAACCAAAACCATGTCCAACCTATGTTGAATAGGAAATTCAGACTCCTAGATATCACAAAGGCCTCCCGAGTCTGCAAGTGAAATATATAAGGTGCTCCAATTCAACTTTCATTGTCAAATTTTCAAAAAAGCTAAAAAACTATATGGAAATTCTCTACTCTGAAATGGAAAGTGGCAGAATATGTACGGGATGTTTTTCTTTTCCCTCATATAAAAGGAAAAAATTGCTAAATTTTATTATTTCAACATGCCACAATAATGTGCAGAGATTATGCAGCAATGATCTTGGTATAAATCCCATGAAACTCCTTCAGGGCATTAAGACAGAAGAAAAACATTTTAGAGGAGGCAAGTTAAAGCTCGGTCATGAATAGAATATAAAGCTGCTTTTATGAAATAGGCCAGAATATGTGATAATAAATAGCATATTTTAAATTAGCTTGTAGCCTCAAGATAAGTCTCTGGAGTGCCACAATAAATATATCAGATATTACTTCATATGCTGTTTTATGGTACATTTTTAATGAAACATGAATTATTAAATGCACATTTCAATAATTAGTGATGGAATTCATATACAGCAAGTCTAATACCCACAAACTAAATGGCCCTACCGTATTACACACATATTTTAATATGTTCCTGTGTTTTTCACGTTGGAAAGTGATGCAGGTTTAGATGTTATGAATGATTTCTTTAGCTTTATAAATTTAACAATATAAGGCTACATAGAAAAAAAAAAAGATTCAAGATCATCGACTGTGTCAGCCGGAATGTGAGGAAGCAAAGGAAATGTTTCACAGTTTTATAAAAGTAATGATTCCTTCACAGGCTTAAGGCTTCATAATTTGGAGGTACTTTATCCTCTTTACTTTCATCAGAAAGTACTCAGGAAACGGTCTATTGAATCAAGTTAAGGAAAAAAAAAACACACTGAGGCTCACAATATCTTTTATTTAGAAGGACATGTCAGAAAATACACTACGACTTTACAGGCAGGTATAGTTACCCTAACAAACATGAAAGCATCTGAGGCACAAAGCCTTAAGGACTGGCTATATTTCAAAAATTCAAAAATAACGTTAGGAATGAAATACACTTACAGAGATGACATAGGCTTCAAAGCCAATGAAGCTAAAAGGAAAATTCCCAACTATTGAAGCCCCTTCTATTGCTTTCAACTAATATTTAGGGAATTATCTCGCTAATTCATTTCCTGATTGCATGTTTAGGCAGAGCTTCCTAAGCTTTGTAAATTTAGAGGTAAAGAGTACATGGCCCTCAACCTAGAGAAATTCATACAGTGAAGCAAGGACATGTTAGCACAGTAAACAGAAAGGAAGCATTACAGTGTGAAGCAGGAATTAAACCCGAGGAAATGATACTGTGAATCCTATGTTCTCTCTTTATGCAACACTGATTTCTTTTCTTTTAGGTTAAAACCAACACGTTTTTGCTACATACATTACGTCTATTACTTTCTGTTCAACTTGTCTTTCTTGGAAAATTCACTCTTATCCCTGCTTTCTAACAAGTCACTTCTGTTTCTGTTTCTCGCTAGGCTAAACATGATCGTAAATAACTGGGTAAAAAATGATTATTTCACCTTCACTTCGATTTCCTTAAAGACACCACCACACAAATGACTATCACCAGACATTTTCTTCAGATGTTTCTTTAAACATCACCTATTTTTGTAAAGATTAAATCAACTGCCATACCCAAATATTTTACTGTATTGATCAGTTACCATTTGCCTATTGTAGCTGTGGGGGTTTCTTGGTCCCGGGCAGCCAGAGGCCCAGACACACAGACATGCCTCACCAGAACCATCAGCCACCTGCCACCCGCTGCTCAGGCCCCTAGAAATGACTCAGACGTTTATATTAACTTCATGCTGTTTGGCCTATGGCTCAGGCACATTGCTAGCTTGCTCTTACATCTTAAATCAAGCCATTTCTATTAGCCTGTCTGCCACGTGGCCCGTGGCTCACCTGTGTTCCTTACATGTTGCTCCTTGGGCGGCTTGCTTGGTCTGTCTGACTCCGCCCTGCTTCTCCTACCTATGTGCTGATTTCTCCTCTACTTCTTCTATGGTGCCTGTCATGGCCCAAAACAGCTCCTTTATTTAAAGATTGATATTTACAGCATACAGAAAGGCATTCCCACATCAGCCTATAGTAGCCTTGATTCATATTTTAACTACTTAATTTTCTTTCTCTTCATATCATGTTGCTATGATAAGCAGAATAAATAAAAGAAGGGTTGGAAGTTACAGGTGAAATTACTTTACTGTCTAACATTATGAGAAGCCAAACAAGAACTCAATGCAGGAAGCTATAGGAAGAATCAAAAGGTGAGACTGGTAATACTGTCTTTGAGGTTAAGAAAAGTGTTTTATATTCAATATCTTTTGATTATTTCTTTTGTCCTGCCTTAATTCCTCTAAGACATTCTCTACTTCTCTCTCTAGTCAGTTTCATATTCTTTCACTCTTGCTCAAGAAATAAAAATAAAAGGAAAAAAAAAAAAACAACGAAACCTAGAAAGAATTATAAAAACATGCAAGCAAATGTCCAATGATACAAAAATATTAAACAAGACAAAAAATTCTACAAACAAAAAACAAAGCACATTGGTTTTGTTTTGTGTTGGCCAAATATTCACGAGCATGGATCCTGTCCAGACTAAACACATACATACAGAATCATGGGGAGAAATAAGTAAATCAAATTTGGGCTTGCTTAAGGTTTACTATTCTCCACAGGAATATATATGTTTTTTTCATTGCTAAATTCACTATTAGAGCAATGGGCCATAGTGGAATGCTCATTACATGTTTTTTTTTTTTTCCTATTTTTTGGTCCCCTTAGTCTGCTGAGTTTGCTTATCTGTACAAAACACGAGCACAAGCCATGTGTAGCATCATTTTCAGTGTGCTCTGAATGCTACCATATCTGTTATTACTCACATTATATATTTTATATTATAATATGCAAATACAACATGAGGTGTAGTTTCAGAAGGCATGAGAAAGCTTTAAAAAAAACCAGGAGGATATGTCCCTTTTATTCTGAAGCACAGTGAGTAGGTAGTTCATTAAGTAAGTAAACAAAAATCTAAGTAAAAACTGCCTGCCACAGTGTATGCTTCTTGCATGCCATAGATGGGAGGTTTAATTCAGTTCTCAGTCATAAACCTCCAAACAGATCATGAAATTTAAGTTTGGCTTTCCTGGCTAGAGGAGTAGTTGGAATAAGCTGCCAAGGATGAGTGTTTAGGTCCAGAGCTGCTTCACCTAGAAGTTTTTTTTTGATATAAGAAAGGTCCAGACAGAAAAACCTTTAAACAGGAAGCAGTGTGTGTTATAATGTGCATCAGCTTTAAAAGAAAAGAAAATGGTCATAGGCAGTTACAGACAGAAATAGGTTAAGTGATAAAATCTTTAATGAGACAGTAAAAGTAATATAACAAAAAAAGTACATAAAGATGGGAAATATATAAGGAGTCTGGATCCTGTATGGCATTGTGCTGATTTTGAATTTTGTGAATGCTGATGAGAAAAACACAGCTTTAGGAGCCATGTGATTGTGAACAGGACTCTGATTTTGAGCCAACCTAGATCTTTAGAACTATCTGAACACTAAAACAGAAGTAAAAAATAAATTTATCAAATGAATATTAAAAAATATGTGGAGAAAAGGTTTTGCCTTATCCCCAGAGGAGACAAGATATTGTGGATTCCTTCAGGAATAAGTTTAGTCAGGATTTTCAACACTGCTTGAATCTTGACAGGTGATAACTAGAAACAAAGATTATAGCTGATCTTCTTATGATTTGGCCATCATCTCAAATTTTCTCAGGGACACCTAAAGATACATTTACCCATAAACAACAGGCATCAGTCTAGACAAAAATGATGTTCATATTCCAAAGTGTTATATGGTAGGAGGATTTTGTTTATTTGATATGTCATGAACATTAGTTATATTTAGGGGAATATAGAAATATAGTACAAAAGACAACTATTTAATTTTAGATTTTTTGCATTGGCATGAATCAATTTAAAGTTGATTTTGTTGTATTATATATGTTTCTAAGCTTGTTTGGGGTATTGCACATATGCAGCTAACTAAAAATGCAATGTATAAATAAGAAATAAAGTTAGTGGTTAATCTATAATAATCAAACTTGTAGTCATATTAGGCATGTTTCAAGTTAAATAGGCATATTTTAGTGTCTTAAAACACTTCAGAGACCAGTAGAACATGGCATTTAAAATATTTTATTAGCTTGTGGTTGTTTTCATGCCAAAGTCATATATGCTCATGGGAGTACTAATTTACTTCAGCATAGCATAATGGATGTTTTAGAAAATCAAGAGGTGTTTGCTTTCTTTGTGGCAAGATTAGCCATTTGAGAAAAAAAAACAAAACTATTTTGCCAGGATTGTTTGACAGTGTGCTGTACAAACTGAACATGCACGACCCACAAGAAATTGATCACTGAATTTTGTCAAAAGAAGGTGAGATTTCAGGGTACATGCATCACCAAAGTTTCTTCTAGACATCCTGAAGGACAGAGAAGAAAGCAACTGATAAACTTTATCAATAAAAGGCAGGAAAGTCCTTCAAATTTCCAGCTGCACTGAAAATAGATATTTCCAAATATTTCAAGCCCATAGGCTAATGTTGGATGCCCCAATGTTGTACAGGAACTTTGGGAGAATATGTAGGTGGCAATGTGTCTCTGGTGTTACATAATATTGTATCTTTCTGGGCCTATGATAGAGTTAAAGACTAAATAATTGTACTTTCTTTTTCTTTTTTAGTAAGTAAAATTTTAATTTCTTTACATCCTGATTTAAGTTCCTCTTTCTTTCTCTCAGCTCATTCTCTTTTTCAGCATCCTCTCAACCTACATCCAATTGACTCCTTTGTTTTTGTTCAGAAAGCAATAGGCTTCCCATAGCTGTAAACAAAGCAGGACAAATCAAGTTGAGATAGAACTAAGTCCTCTCCTTACATTAAGGCTTGGTAAGGCAATCAGTATGAGGAATAAGTTGCCAAAAGCATACCAAAGCATGAGGCATAAATACTGATCCCACTACTAGGTCACCAACAAGTAGACCAAGCCATACAATAGTCATGTGTATTTAGAGGGCATAGGTGTGTTCAATGTGAGTTCCTTAGCTGTTGGTCTAGTGTCTGTGAGTACCTATGAGCCCAAGTTATTTGTTTCTGTTGGTTGCCTTGTGATGATTTGACCCATTTTGATTGTACAATTCATCTTTCTAACTAGTATCCTAAACTCATCCCAGTTCCTGGCTATGGATCTATGCATATAATCCTATAAATTACTGGACAAAGACTTTCTGATGATAATTAGAATAGTCATCAATCTGATTACAAGTGATGGCCACTTCACCTACCTATACACTATTGCTAAGGGTTTTATTTGGAGTTATCCTTATGCATTCTTGGGAGTTTTATTGATACCAGGTTTATATATGCCCCACAAAATACTCCTGCATTTTAAGAAATATCTTTTACTATCTTTCCCCTTTATCCTACCACTAAGCCAGTCCCTCATGTTTCCATCCGCACAAGTTTACCCAGGAGATCTCTTCAATTTCTCCTTCCCAGGGAAATCCATGTATCTCTCTTTGGGCCATCCTTGCTATCAAGCTTTCCCTGGGACTGTAGATACCACACAGTTATCCTTTACTTTACAACTAATATCCTCTTATGAGTGTGTACATGCCATGTTTGTCTTTCTGGGTATGTATTACCTCCACAGGATGATTTTCTTTCTAGTTTTATCTATTTGACTTCCAATTTCTTAATGTGATTGTTTTTACAGGTGAGTAATATTACATTCAATAAATGTAACAAATGTTTTTAATTGAAAGACATCTAGGTTGTTTCCAGGACGTGAGTTAAAAATAGAGATACTATAAACATAGTTGTGTAAATATTCTCATTGTATGCTATAGTGTTCTTTAAGTATATGCTCATGTACAGTATTGCCGTTTTGAGGTAGATTTATTACCAATACTTTGAAAAGTTAAAATATTGATTTCCAAAGTAGCTGTACAATTTTGCACCCCACCAATATAAGAAGAGTGTTCCCCTTGTTCCACATTCACCCCAACATGAGCTATTACTTGTGTTTTTTTCTTAAGCTACTCTGACAGGTATAAAATAAAATCTTAGCATTGTTTTGTTTTGCATTAGCATGGTAGCTAAAGATGAACATTTCTTTAAGTATATTTCAGCTTTTTGAGATTCTTCTGTTAAGGAGTCTGTGTTTTATCTATAACCCATTTTTAAATTGAATTATTTAATTATCTTGATATCTAGCTTCTTGAGATATTTATATATTTTGGAAATAAACCCTCTGTCAGATGTGGGGATGGTGAAGATCTTTTTACATTCAGTAGGCTGCTGTTTTGTCTAATTCTGGTGTTTTTTGCCTTCGAGGAGCTTTTCAGGTAAATGAGATCCTATTTATTAATAGTCAAGCTTATTGTCTATTTAGGAAGGTGTCACCTGTGCCAATGTGTTCAAGGCTATTTCTAAATTTCTTTTCTATGAGGTTTAGTGTAGCTGGATTTGTGTTCAGATATTTGATCTACTTGAGTTTTGTGCAGGATGATAGATATGAATCTAGTTGCATTCTTCTGCATGCCAACGTTCAGTTATTTCAGCACCATTTGTTGAAAATGATTTCTTTTTTATTATATAATTTTGTATTTTTCATTGAAAATTGGAGTCAAATATGTGGAATTATGTTATGGTCTTTGATTTAATTTCATTGACCTACCTGTCTTTTTTATGCCAACATCATGTGATTTTTATTACTATAGATGTGGAGTAAAGTTATAATCGGTAGATGGTGACACTATAGAAGTTCTTTTATTGTGCAGGATTGTATTAGGTATTCTGGGTTTTTTTTTCTATATGTAAATATTGATTTTTCAATGTCTAGTAAATATTAATTTTTAAATTATAATAACCTAAATTAATTTGTTGAGTTGTTACTTTTAGTAAATTAGTAACTTTACATCAAATATGAATTTATTATAAATAACAATTTTTCACTTTTGTTATGTTTACAATATTTACTTTTTATAATAACATCTAAATAATTTTAAATTATATAACTTTAGTGTGTTTGAATTATTAATCTGCTAAATATATCAACATTATGGATTATATGATTCTATTTAATAATTGTCTATATACACATTTTTATTTTCTTCTGAATTATTTTCTATTCTCAAAAAATAAAATCAGTTAACATTGTATTAATTTTGTTACTTTCTTACAATGAATACCTGAATAGAAATAAACTTTAAGAAGATGTTCTCTGTGAGGAAAATGTCAACACAAATTTTAAACAGCTTAAACAAAGTAATGTACAATATGAATTAAGAATGATTTAATTATCTACTGTCTCAGTAGAGTGTACCACGTTTTATCTAGTAGAAACATAAAAATGATAGATATGTACATTATGTCAATTAATCTACTCATATTTCAGTGTGATTATGAAAAATAAGAATATGTATGAGATATCGTTGTCAGAGTAAAGGCATGATGCATAGAAAAAGACTGGTTCATTTGAATTTTTATTGTCACAAGCAAAACTACAAAAAGAACCACATTTACATGTTTATACTTAAAAGCAGAAAAACTTTTAATATAAAAAATGGCAGTATTATGGCTAAATGTTTAAATGTTTTGTTAGAAATTTCAGGATATATTTTGTAGTTCATTTAAGCATATTTTCCCTTTCCCTTGATAATAAAATTAATATAAGATCATTATGCTGAGTTCCCAGAAGATAAGAGTAGTTTTTTTAAAACTTTTGAAACATTTTTTTAAATTTCACGCCAATTTCTTTTTTTATTATTTTATTTAATAATCATACGTGCATATGACTTGTTTGGCAAAAACCTCCACCCTAATTCTCAATCCCCATCAATAAAATGGTACTTTTCTAACATTCCCATGTGTACCCTCTCACTGAATTCACTAAGGGATATCTGTATGTATGTGTGTGTGCCCATGTATTCTCAGGGTCCTCATCCCTGATGAAAACTGATGCTTTATATCTAATAGCTACTATATACAAGCTAATGGTGAGAGTTCACATTCCCTTCTCCTTTCCATGTTGGGCTTTTCTCTGACTAGATATTCTCCAGATCTTTTGTGGCTGAAGCTGCTGAGGTCATGTGTATAACAGTCCTGTCCTGGAATGCAAATCCTGTTTGTTGACTTTCTCTAACCCTGGCTCTAATAATCTTTCTAATAGTCACTAAGCCTCAGAATATAGAATGTGTTGTAGATTTCCCATTTAGATCCAAACACTCTATTATTCTTGTTCTCTGTATATTGACTGCTTCTAGGTAATTGTACTGACTTTCATCTCCTACAAAAAGAAACTTCTCTGATGTGGTTTGAATGCAGTTAGAAATATGAAAACAAGGAAGTAATAGAGAATAAAGAGGAATAACTTACACTGAAGACCACTGAAAGAGACAAATAAATATTTAGCAATCTATAAGTTTCCTTAATGTGTATATATATATACATATGAAACAAGTTCCGTGTATAATATGATGGATAATACATACAAGATTTCAAAATCTATCAAATAACAGGGCAATGCCAGATATGGCTGCCATATTTCAGATTGTGGGATGTTGTTATTGCTCATGGCTACCCTCCAGAACTTGATGATCTAACCCTACCTAGTTTTGAGAGCATCACTTGAGTAACAGGGCATAGGTAAATAAAGCTGGCATTGACCTGAAGCCTGTGTACCAGGCTTTAAATGCAGAAGACATATATCTTGATTGCCTACAGCTATGTGATCATACATATTTTAGATATTGTCCACAGGGTCTCAATTTGTAGTGAAATATAGAAGAAGCAAGGAAACAAGACTGTCTAAACATGTAGAAACTACGCAGCTGCAGAAATTTTTTCTCTAGAGAATATTGCCTAGATGTTTCAGATCTACTCAAAAATGAAACTATGAAAAATCCTTTCTAATTTATCAGATATGAAGTTTTGAGAATATCTGGCCCACAGTAGACTGGGAGCTACAAAACTGCGCCCCATTCCCCAACCCCTGCCATTACCTTCTGACCTCAGCGGCTACTAGAAATCCACAGACCTCTGGCCCACAGCAGACTAAGAGGTGAGTGATACTCTTCCCTGCTCAGGCAGAGACCTTGGTCTCTAGCTCCCTGGCCTTGGAGCATAGCCCTTGGAACCCCATCCTCAATCAGCTCTGCCCTAAATCCAGGCAAGCAAGAAAAACAACCACAGGACAGAAGCCCTAGTAAAACCAAACTCATTGGACACCCTCAGTTACAAAACCCCACTCCATTCACTAACCTATGTCATCACCCAGTGATCTCAGTGGCGACCAAAAAATCCACAGAAACCCAGCCCACATCAGACTATGAAACTAAGAGACCAAGAGAGTTTCTTAGTTCCTATTGGATCAAGAACTGCTACCTGAGACCCTCAGTTTCTCAGTACCCGCTGGATCAAAAGTGGCCACCTGAAAGCAGTGTGTGAGCACATAGTGGATTAAGAGGGTCACGGTGACACAGAAAATAGTACCTCAAAGTGGACCCAAAAAACTTACTAAAACACAGACACACAAAGACAAGACTGCACCAAAATCAGCTTCCTGAGATACAGAAAAATTATTCAGTGAACTGAAGCAATGGGCAGAAACCAGTGCAAAAATAACCATAACATAACATAAAGAAAAACATGGCATCACCTGAATCTGGTAGTTCTAAAAAAAAACCTGAGCATGGCAATGCAGGAGAAGCAGAAGGAAATAACATTAAAATAATTTTATGAAGATAATAGAAGCCTTAAAAGAGGGTTTAAAAATTCCCTTAAAGAAATAGAGGAAAATACAAAAAATTTTGGAAGAAATCAACAAATTCCTTAAAAAATAAAATAAAAATAAAGAAATCCAAGAAAAAAAAAACCAATCAAACATGTGAAGGAAACATTTAAAGATAAGACTAACTGAAAAGATGCTGACATTAGAAAATCTGAAGAAACAAATCAGAAATATAGAGGCAATCACAAACAAGAAAATACAAGAAATAGAAGAAAGAGTCTCTGGAGTGGAAGATTCAATGGTGGAAATCGATACATCAGTCAAAAAAACCCATTAAAACCAAAACATCATAACACAGAACATCCAGAAACTATGGGACACAATGAAAAGACCAAACCTAAGAGTAATTGGGATTGAAGAAAGAAAAGAATACCAGCTCAAAGGCACAGAAATATATTCGACAAAATCATAGAAGAAAACTTTCCCAATCTAAAGAAGGAAATATCTAAAAAGATTCAAGAAGCTTATATAACACTAAACAGACTAGACTTTCAAAAAAGTCTGTTCAGCACATAATAATCAAGCCACTAAATGTACAGAATAAAGAAAGAATACTAAGACAAACAAAGGAAAAAGACAAAGTTACCTATAAAGGAAGACCCATCAGAATAACACCAGATTACTCAAAGGAAACAATAAAAGTCAGAAGGTTCTGGTAAGATGTTATACAGACACTAAAAGTTGCCAGCTCAGACTACTCTACCCAGCAAAACTATCAATCACTATAGATGTAATAAACAAGATATTTCATGACAAAATCACACTTAAACAATACCTATTCACAAATTATGCTGTACAGAAATCACCAGAAGAAAAACTCCAATTTAAGAAAACCAGATACACCCATGAAACCACAAGCAATAACAAAATTTACAGAAGAAAAACTCAAGAAAGGAAAACACAAACACGCTACCACCAAAAATAACAAGAATAACTATCATTGGTCCTTAATATCCCTTAATATCAATGGGCTCAATTCACTATGAAAGGACACACCCTAAAACAATGGCTAAAAAAGAGAAGCCATCCTTCTTTTACATACAAGAGGCATGCCTTAACTTCAAAGAAAAATACTGTCTCAGAGTAAAAAAGTTGGAAAAAGTCTTTATAAGAAAATGGACCTAAGAAACCAGCTGATGCAGCCATCCTAATATCTAACAAAATAGATTTCAAACTAAAATCAACCAAAAGAGAACAAGATGGACATTACTTATTTATCTCAGGAAACAATCCACCAAGATGAAATCTCAATCCTGAACATTTAAGCCCCAAACATAAGGGCACCTACATATGTAAAAGAAATACTACCAAAGCTTAAATATCATAGAGATCCCTACACATTAATAGTGGGAGTCTTTAATACCCCACTCTCACCAATTGACAGGTCTATCAGAGTGAAACTCAACAGAAAAATAAGGGATCTAACAGAAGTTATGACCAAAATGGACTTATAGATTTGTACAGAACTTTCCACCCCAAAACAAAGGAATATACATTTTTCTCAGGACTCCATGGAACTTTCTCAAAAATTGACCACATACTCAATAATAAAGCAAATATTGATATATTTTAAAAGAATGGGAAGAACTCCTTGCATTCTATCAGACCACTGTTGTCTGATGTTACAGTTCAACATCAAGAAAAATCACAGAAAGCCCACAAATTCAATAAAATTCAACATCTCTCAATTAAACCACATCTGAGTCAAGGAAGAAGTAAAGAAAGAAATAAAAGACTTCCTAGAATTCAACAAAAATGAATCCTCAACATACTGAAACTTATGGACACAATAAAAGCAGTGCTAAGAGGCAAGTTTATATCACTGGATGCCTATATAGAAACCTATGGAAATCTCACACAAGAGACTTAACAACAAAGCTGAAGGCTTTAGAACATTTAGAAGCAAACTCACTCAGAAGGAATAGAAGGCAGGAAATAATCAAATTCAGCCCTGAAATCAATAAATTTGAAACAAAGAGAACAATGCAAAGAATCAAAGAATCAGTGTTGGTTTTTTTGAGAAAGTTTACAAGATACACAAACCCTTAACTAAATTAACCAAAAAGCAGAAAGAGAATATCCAAATTAACAGAATCAGAAATGAAAAGGGGGACATAAAAATAGTCACCCAGAAAATATAGAGGATCATTATGCCAGATTTTGAAATTCAATACTCCACTATGTTGGAAAACCTATAAAAAAAGGGGGGGGAGCTTTCTAGACAGGTATTACTTATTCAAAATCCAAACTTGACATTGCCATCAACTATGAAAAGTTCTAGCCTCTGGAGAGCTCGATCACAAGAAGTAGGTTTTCTTCCTCCCAGCCAGTCATCCAGGCCGGCTAGGACAGCTTCCAGTTCTGGGCAACAGGGCATAAACCATGGTCCCATAAGAATTACAGCACTAGTTGCAGATAAACAAGCATGTTCCCAGAACCCAAACCTCTCTTGTACCCTATTACCACCCCTCATAGACCCTGTAGCCTATAAGCCCCACTCCACTCCTTGAACTCACCCATCCTGCTTACCTCAGCTGCTTCCTGAGACACAGCCTCTGAAGAGTTTCATCATAAGCAGTTAATATTCTTCTTCATATCTAGCCAGACAGGCCAGTTAGGGCAGCCCCCAGGTCTAGGGAACAGGGCACAAAACATGTCCTTCAAACCCACCACAGTTCCAGTTGCAGGTAAGGAATTAGGACACCTGCATGCATGCCTGACTATCACCACCCTTCAATGGACCCTCTACCCATAAGCCTCACTCTACCTCCAAAACCCATCCATATCCTCAACCTAAGTGCTTCCAGAGACACAGCCTCTGAAGAGCCCCATGATAAGAATTGAATTTCCCGAATCCCAGCTGGCCATCCAGGACACCCATGCCAGTTTTCTGAGTCCAAGTAATGATTCATAAACCATGGCCCCCAAATCTATCACTGCTCCCACCTCAGGTAAGCTATCTGGACTCCTGCATGCAAACCTGACTATCACCCTATTACACCCCTCACCATCATAAGAGAGCTCCATAACAAAAGTTCTATCATAAGAAATCTATATCATAAGAGCTCCAGCTGCAGATCTCAACTAGTCCCTGAGACAAAGACTCCAATTTCTCCAAGTGCTCCTATTGCATCAAGAGCACATATTGAGATACAAAACAGCCCCCTGAAACACAATGTTTGTATCAATTTCAAGAAGAGATGGCTAGGCACCAGTACAAAAAATATATTCAATAACATAAAGAACAATATGGCACCACTAGAAGCTAGTGGTTCCATAAGAGCAAGCCTTGAACACTCTAATATAGAAGAAGCAGAGGAAAACAACCTTAAAAATAACTTTATGATAGAATAATTCAAAGAGGAAATTAAAGAAGACTTGAAAAACTCCCCTAGAGAAATAGAGAAAAAGATGAACAAAAAAAAAATGCAACAAATCAATAAACCCCTTAAAGAAAGGAAAGAAAAAGTAACCCAACAGGTGAACAGCTTATGTCTTAAAAACTGAAATAGAATCAATAAAGAATACATAAACTGATGGAAAGCTGAATGTTAAAAATCTGAGAAAACAGACAGGAAGTACATATGCAAGCATAACTAATAGAAAGCAAGTGGTAGAAGAATCTCTTTCCCATGTGGAAGATACAATAGGAGAAATAGATTTGTCAGTCAAAGAAAATACTAAAGTTAAAAATATCATAAAACACAACATCCAAGAAATCTTGGAAAATATGAAAAGACCCAATCTAAGAATAATAGAAAGAGAAGAATACCAGCTCAACGGTACCAAAAAAATATTCAACAAAATCATAAAAGGAAACTTTTCTAACTTAAAAATGGAAATGCTTAAGAATATAGAAGCTCACAAAACACCAATAGACAAACCCCAAAAGTCCACTCGCCACATGATAATCAAAACAATAAACATCCAGAAGAGAGAAAGAATATTAGGAGCTTCCAAAAAATGGTCAAATAACTTATAAAGGCAGACTTGTCAAATTAACAAGTGACTTCTCAATGGAGACTGAAAAACAGTAGGTCCTGGACAGATGTGATAAGAACATTAGGGACCACTAATGCCTGCTCCAACTACTCTACCCAGTAAAACTCTCATCTACCATAGATGGAATAAACAAGATATTCCATGACAAAAAAAGATTTGAGCAATTTTCCTGTAAAAAGACATAGGCTAACAGAATGCATAAAACAGGATCCATTCTGTATATAAGAAACACACCTCAACTACAAAGACAGATACTACCTCCGAGTAATGGGATTGGTAAAGACTTTCCAATCAAAGGGACTTAAAAAGCAAGCTGATATAGCTATTTTAATATCTATCAAAATATACATCAAACTAAAATTATTCAAAAGAGATTTGGAAAGTCACTATATATTCATCTCAGAAAAAAACCCGTCAAGATGAAATCTCAGTACTGAACATTTATGCCCCAAATACAAGATTACCCATGTATGTAAAAGAAACTTTACTAAAGCTTAAATTGTAAAACAAAACTCACAAACTAATATTGGGAGACTTCAATACTATATTCTCACCAGTGCACAAGTCTGACAGACAGAATCTAAACAGAGAAAAAAGGGATCTAACAGATGTTATGGCCCAAGTGGACTTAATAGATATATACAGAACATTCCAATCAAACACTGAGGAATATACATTCTTCTCAGCACCTCCAAAAACCTTCTCTCAAATTGAACATATACTCAGTCATAAATCAAACATGAATAAATACAAAGAACTGGAATAACCCCTTGCATCCGATTGGACCATCTTAACCTAAAGTTAGAACAGAAGAACAATACAAATTACAGAAACCCTATAAACTCATGGAAACTGCGCTACTTCTAAGTGAAGGAAGAAATAAAGACATTAAATGCTTTTTAAAATTCAATACACATAAGTTCACAGCATAGCTCACATTATTGGGCACAATGAAAATAGTATTAAGAGGAAAATTTATATCACTCAGTGCCTAAATAAAGAATTTAGAGCAATCTTGTACTAGTGACTTAACAGAATTCCTGAACGCTCTAGAAGGAAAAGAAGTAAATTCACCCAGAAGGAGTAGATGGCAGGAAATGATCAAAGTCAGGAACAAAATCAACAAAGTTGAAAGAAATAGAACAATACAAAGAGGTTTTGTTTTTGTTTTTGTATTTTGTTTTTGTTTGTTTTTTTGTTTTTTTTTTTTTTTTGAAAACCAAGTGTGGCCCAAAGGATACAAATTGGAAAGAAATCCAGCTTTCACTATTTATAGACGATATGATAGTATACATAAGTGACCCCAAAATTCTACCAGGAAAATTCTACAGCTAATAAATACCTTCAACAATGTGACAAAATACAAGAGTAACTTAAAAAAAATCAATAGCCCTTCTACACACAAATTATAAAAGTGCTGAAAAGAAATTAGGGAAACATCAACCTTTACAATGGCTACAAATAACATCAAATATCTTGGAGCTAATTCTAAACAAAAAGTAAAGACATGTGTGACCAGAACTTTAAGTCATTGAAAAAATAAATTGAGGAAAAAAATAGAAAGATCTCTCATGCTCTTGGATAGATAGGATCAAAATAGTGAAAAAATATAAATTTTACCAAAAGCAATCTACAGATTCAATGCAGTCTTCATCAACATCCGAACACAATTCTTCATAGACCTCAAAAAATAATTTCATGTGGAAAAACCAAAGAACCTAGGATTGACAAAACAATCCTGTTAAATAAAAAAAAAAAAAAATTCTTAAGAAGCTACAGTAACAAAATCAGCTTGGTATTTACATAAAAACAGGTAAATAGATCAACGGAATTAAAGTGAAGACTCTAACATTAATTCAAACATCTATTAATACCTAATTCTTGACAAAGAAGCAGAAACTATACAGTGGGAAAAAGGCATTTTTAACAAGTGGTGCTGGAATAACTAAATGATGGCATGTAGAAAAATGCAAAGAGATCCATATCTATCACCCTGCACTAAACTCAAGTCTAAGTGGATCTAAGACCTCAACATAAACCCAATTACACTGAACCTGATAGAAAAGAAAGTGGGAAATATCCTTGAATGCATTAGCACAAGAGACCACTTCTTAAATATAATACCAGTAGCACAGACACCAAGAGTACCCATTAATAAATGGGATTTCCTGAAACTGAGAATCATCTGTAAAACAAAGGACACAGTCAATAATACAAAATGACATCTTACAGAGTAGGAAAAGATCTTCACAAAACCTACATCTGACAGAGGAATGATCTCTAAAGCATATAAAGAAGTCAAAAAACTAGAGATCAAACCAACCAACCAACAAACAAAAAATCCAAATAATAATTAAAAATGGGTTAAAAAGCTAAATAGAGACCTCAAAACAAAAGAGTCTCAAATGGCTGAAAAACTCTTAAAGAATTACTCAACATCCTTAGCCATCAGGGAAATTTAAATTAAAAAAATTCGGAAATACCATCTTACCTTTCAGAATGGCTAGATCATAAACACTTATGACAGTCTTTGCTAGAGGGGATCTGGAATATGGGGAACATTTCTCCATTCCAGTGGATATGTAAACTTGTACAACCAATTTGAAAATCACCATGGTAGCTTTGTAGAAAACTGGAAATTAAGCTACCCAATGATCCAGTAATAATACCCTTGGGCATATACACAAAAGATGCACATTCTTACCCCAAGGACATTTGCTCAACTCTTTTCATAACAGCATTATTCGTAATAACCAGAATCTGGAAACAATCTAGATTCCCCTCAACTGAACAGTGGATAAAAAAAAAAAAAAATGGTACCTTTACACAGTTAAGTACTACTCAGCAGAAAAAAAAAATAACGTCTTGAAATTTGCAAGCAAAATGGATGGAACTAGAAAACAATCATTTTCAGTTAGGTAATGAAAACCCAGAAAGACAAATATGAATATACTCATTCATACATGGATTTCAGACATAAAGAATAACCATGTTAAAATCCACTACCATTAGCAAGGGAGAACCTAACGGAGACATCCAAAACCCTTCTTGGGAAGGAGAAATAGAGAAGATCTCCTCAGTAAATTAGGTCTATAGAACAGAAGGGTAAGGAAAGATGTGGGAATGAGAGTGTTGACTTGGAAGAAGGACAGAGGGAGAACAATAAAAGAGATACAGTGATAGAGGTATCCATTGTGGGCTTAGACATAAAGCTGGTGCTAGAGAGATACTCAAGAACCCACATAGATGACCACAGCTAAGACCCTAAGCAAAAGTGGGGACAGTGCTTAAAACTGGCCTTTCCCTATAACCAAATTAATGACCACCCTAATTGCCACTATAGAATCCTCATCCCACAACTGATGGAAGCAGATCTTCACCTAAGCCCTTGGTTAATCTCCAAGTCCAGGCAAAGAGAGGAAGGGGAAGCTGTATGAGCAAAGAGGTCAAGATCATGATGAGGAAACCCATAGAGACAGCTGGCCGGAACTATTAGGAGCTCACTGACTCTGAACTGACTTTTGAACAATATCCCTGGGAATGAACTAGGCTCCCTGACTGTGGATAACAGATGAATAGCTTAGGCAGTTTATGGGGCCTCTGGCAGTGGGACCAGAACTTATTCTTAGTGCATGAACTGGATTCTTGGAGCCCATTCCCTGTAGAAGAATACTTTATGTAGCCTTGATACTAGAGGGAGGGAGGGCCTTGGCCCTAACTTGAGTTGATATACCAGACTACATTAATTCACCCTAGAAGTCCTTACCCTCTCTGAGGAATGAATCAGAGGATGGAATGGGGTAAATGAATGGCAGATGATTGGGAGGGGGAAGTGAGGGGGGACAGTAGTGGGTAAGTTAAAAACACTTTTAATAAAATGTTCTGTGTTATAGTTTCTTTGATTTTCATTTTTACATTCCATATGTTTCATAAATTTCTGCAGATAAAATAAAAGACACTCACTATAGTTAATGTCAAATTTTTGCATAAGGACCTGTACAAAATTGTATCTTTTAGTTTAATTTAGAAGGCTAAAGTATACCTAGATGGGGAATTATTGTGTGGAAACATATTCAATATTTCTGTGCCCTGCTGACTGTCTTAGATTCAGTGCAACTGCAGTGATAAATGTACAAAAGCTTTCACACCTCTCATTAATGCTACATTTACAGTTCAAGGTGTTTCACACTTCAATGAAATCCCTTGAATAGGGATACTGTTAGCATCAAGACTCTAGGTTGTGGGTATTTTACCCCTGTATTTCCATCCAAAATTGCATGAGGAATTCTGAGCTGAGAAGCTGAGTCCTCACACTATCATATTCCCATGATGCAACATGCAACAAATCCTTGTGGTTATTCTCTCTCTCTCTCTCTCTCTCTCTCTCTCTCTCTCTCTCTCTCTCTCTCTCTCTCTCTCTCTCTCTCTCTCTCTCTCCCTTTGTCTTTCTCTCTCTCTCTCTGAGGGTGTGTGTGTTGGAAGTTTTCTTTTATGGTGTTGTTTGTTGAATCCATGCTAGGCAAGTACTCTACAACCTAAGTAAATCATCTTACTTCAAATTTCATTTAATTTACATTAAACATTTAAAAAAATATTCTCCTAAAGCATATTTTTCATAATAGACTTACAAGTCTACACACACACACACACACACACACACACACACACACACACACACACACACACACACACACTTTAAGTGGGTCTGACCGTACTCCCCATATCCATTTCTTGTAGTAATATGTGATAATGGCAACATCTGAGATTATTCAACAAACTTTGTTGAGGGAATTAATTGCAGTCTTTAAAGTTGGGAATAAATGTTTAATATCTTTTAAGCCCCAGTTACTGAGGAGCTGAGACTCTCCCAATGAATATATTTACTTTTGTCTACCAACTGCAGATAAGCTATTCCCAAAATTGTTTTTTTCACACCTCTCCCTGAATCCCCACTGATTAGTATCAGCTAATCATAAGAATGCCACACCCTTCAATCATGTATTCCTACTTTACAGATCTAAAGGATGTGGCTAGTCTAAGAATTCTGCTTTTAAACACTGTATCTGTGTACTCTGAAAAACAAATTAAAGATGGCTCAATTTAACCCCTTATTATCAGTCAGAGTGACCATGGAGTATGAAAATTGACATTCAGAAAATGTGTGGCTAATTTGACTAGTTAGGAACCTCTGAAACACTACTCTGAAAGAGGATTTCTTCTTACCCTCCTTGTGAAAGCATCCTGGACTCTTGATTTGATGTTTGCTGAGGTGAAGCAGGGGGTTCATCAGAAAGGATTTCTGGGGGAAACAAACTGCTATGAATCTGCTCATATTTCTGGCTGGCCATGAAAATGTTCCTTTTTTTTTTTTTTGAGTGTCTTTATATTCTTTTGTTAAATATATCTTCTATGATATACTAGTGAGCTTTAAAAGCTATCCTGGACACCAGATGGTCAAGTAATACAAGTAATATCTATAGTTTCTGACAATTATGCAATTTGGAAAAACATGGGATCAGTGCTAACCATATATCTATATTTTATATCTGCATTTAATTATGTCTGTATATTAATCCGTACTTTCACGCATGTTGATCACATTGCTGCCACTTAGATTTTTTTAAAGCTTGTAATAGTATGGAAGGCAGAATTTTATTCTTAGTTTTAAACACAGAAGTTAGACCCAGGGAAATTTTCTTGTTCTAAGAGGGCACACAAGGCCAGCAACTTAAATCAAGGTAACTGACCCGACCCACCAGGCTTGGATTGATAAGGCTTTTGCCAGTGAACCAGATTAAAGGCCTGATGTCTGAAGAGAGAAGATCAGGCTTTGCTGAGAGGATTTGCTTTGGGCCCGTGAGAAGTAGAACAGTTCAGCAAAAACGGAGCTATCTTACAGCAAGCTGTAAAGAAATGGCTCAAGATCCCCATGAGCCTGAGACCCTGTCATACAAAGGACAGCAATATCCAGCAAATGTATAGACTTTAAACCCAGTCGGCTCAAATGCTAGGTTTTTATTCTCTGAAATAGCTAAAACTAGAGAAATATCTAACCCCTCCTCCCTTTCTGTCTTTTCTCCTTCTTCCTTTCCTTGTTTGCTTGTTCTTTTTGTTGTTAATAAATATCAGTGGTGTTCATCAGACTAATCCCCATTCATCTCTGAGAATAAAATATTTAAAACAAGGAAAAGAAACATGCTCACCATTCTCAAATTCTGTCAAGTACATAAGCCATGGCAACGTGCTATGAGGGTGGAGAGTTTTCTACTATATTCTGCCCTTACTTTCCTTCCAAGTTTAAATGAATAATACATATTCCTATCATACACACTATTTAGTACAAAGACAAACTTATTCGTAATAAAATTATTAATAATCAGATTATTTTTAAACATAAATGTCAATAATATATTACTTTTATTTTGTTCAGGTAACCTGACTACAGTACTCTGGCTGGGAAATTAAAATAGATACACCAGCCCACATAAAGACATTTTAATATGTCAACACCAGTTAAGTCACAATGGTGAGTACCTTTTCTCACCCAACATGATTTGTTTTTAATTATTGCTTTTACTGACTTAGTCACTATTTAAAATAAAATAAAGGGCAGTTTACACTTATCATTTTAGCATTTCTGTGGAGTTGCTGGTATTTATAAATTTGTTATAACTTGAAATTACAGAGTATAGGTGGTTAAGTATTTTATTAGAGGTAACACAGCTGCTGATGGCAAAGCTTTCTTCCTAAAGAATGTTTTTTTTTAATTATTTGTATATATAGAAATTTTTAGAAAAGTGAATATTACACCTTTAGCATAACTATATTCAAAATATTCAATTTTTGTTTAACTAAGAGTGATTGCAAATAGACACAGAATGGAAGCACATATTGCTTTGTTATTGTGCACACTTATAGATACATGCAATGCCTTGCAAATGCTTGTTTGAATACACATTAGCTGCATAATTTAAATTTTATTTAGATTTCTCAGTTTATGTAGCATCTCCATAAGAAAATGGACTTAGAATAAAATGCATCATTAGAACCCATGAATTGTGTTGCTGAAAAACTTCAAGATCAACTGTATTATGAATGATGTTATAGGCTAATAAAATGTGTCAAAATAAATCAGAGTGTGAATTTATATAATTATTACCTTATCTCCTTAAAATTATCATTGAACATAGCCTTCAGTAAGAAAAAAATGGAAAATGTAACAAGTTGAAATTCCACGTATGAAATGGAAGAATCTTTTCTGGAGAAAAATGTACATGTCTGGAATGTAGCTACCCACTTATCTCTCAGAAATAAACTGTGATGCAAGGGGATGAGCCTGTACAGTTTTTCAAAATAAAAAACAATATGAAAGTCCTATATTTATTCTAAAATAAGCTTAAGCATGTTTTTCTCACAATTCTTTGAAATAGTCAAACTCACTTCTTTAGGTACTTTGGCTAAATTAAAAATGGAAACAATAGTCTGGTTTTTCAAAGTATTTTTTAAAGTTGGACAATTTTCTTGGAATTCCCCATTTTTCTAAGAGAGTTTAAATATGGAAAATTCCACTCTAGACTCCTTTGTGTTCTCACAGGACATTTATAACATGCAACCCTACTTCATAGATTTCTTAAACTTCAAAATTCAGCCATCTGTAAACGTTTCTGCTTTCTGCAATAACTCTTGGATTAAAAAAGATAAAAAAAAAATAAACAGGCTTCCAAAACACATTTCAGAAGCCTGAAGCATTAAAGCACATCCATTTGTTTATTGGGGTGAATCAACAAACGTTACTCAAGTTATATTTATTTTTATTTTGCATGTAATTTTAATAATTTTATTATCTGTTTCCAAATTATCATAAATTAAAAACAATAAATGTAAGAAAAGAAACGAGATGCACATTCTTAAAATCTATGATTTAAGTGGACAATTATGAAACATATTGAATTAATTTTATAAGCCAAAATAAATGAATCTTAAAATCTTTTATTAGTGTCAATTTATTCAACAACATGATTTTATTATAGAAAAGGAAATATACCTTAATGAATTATAGACATAAATATTTGCTCAAGCTTTCTTAATAAATTCTGTAGCAAGAATATAGAAATATAAGTAGTAAATTTTGGGTAGAGGTTACTCAGTAAACAAATGCAGGTTATTTATTAAGAACATAACCAATGGATCTTATTACAATTACTAGTCTCTACACTGTATCTTTAAATAAAATTGGCTGATGTCAAGCTAATATGTCAAGTACTAGCTGCTACATACCCTCAGCTGAAGATTTTGGCACAAAACAATTTAATCAACAAACATAAATAAACCTTTGGGATATAATTAAAATCAATCACTCATTGATTATCTTTAATACTTCTAAATTGATTTGAAATATTATACTCAGACTCTAAGTGAAGTTCTAATTTCATGCACAGATTTTCTGATTAACAACTATCCATACATAGGTTACGTGACACTTCACTGAGTTATTAAAAACAGCCAGGAAAAACAACAGATAATTATTTCCTTCACAAGAGGACTAGATGGCAAAAATTATAATTCATTTCTTCTGTCTTAAACACAAAGCTTTAAAAAGATGGAAGAACCCAGTGAAAAATAATATTCAAAAAAGGAAACAGCAAAGATGTGGTATTGAAACACTAAGGATTAAACCTTCCAGTTTGTCTTCTTTCATTGTTTTCAGGGACTAAATCTCTCTTGACTTTTCAGAACATAGAAGATAAAAAATGTTGGCTTTCTCCCCTCAGCATCATCACAGAAAGTTTACACTCCTAAGTGCTCTCTAGATAACTGGTCCATCCATTCTCAAAAACATGAATTAAAAACTATGGAGGTCACCGACCCTTGTACAGAACTAGTAGTCAAAGAGTGTGTGTTTCCATGTGTTGTTCTTCATATGGATTCTCAGTCTCGATCCACCCGTTCTTGTGCCCTTCCATTCTTCTTCCTTTCCGACCTTCTTACCTCACTTCTCCTTCCTTCCTCTCACACCTCTTCCTCCCTTTCTCAAGAGACGGGGACTGAACTCGGGGCACTGCACAGTAATTTTCCATTGACCTTCATTCCCATACTTTAGATATATAAGTACACTTACTTTTTAAAGATTTAATTTCTAATTCTCTCTCTCTCTGTCTCTGTCTCTCTTTCCTCTCTGTGGTGTGTGTGTGTATGTGTGTGTGTGTGTGTGTGTGTGTGTGTGTGTGTGTGTGTGTGTGTGTGTTGTGGATATTGTCTGTGCATATGACAGTAGGTACTTACAGAAGTAAGACACACTGAATGCCTTGATACTGGATAGTACAGTTTGCCTTGGGCTACTCATCTTGGGTGCTCAGTTATGAACTCTGAGGCTCCATAATAACAATACATTCAGGGGCCATCTCTTACTCCCTATATTTAGTAGTTTTTACTCAGACAACTCTGCTGAAGAAAAGTTTTTACAACTCTTTGTAAATATTACATTATCTGATGAATCAATCAAAATGTGTAGTAATTGTCACTTTGTGCACAAGATATAGAAACATAGTAAGCAATAATGCTGCAAGACTTGAAGTAATTGAGAAAATTTTTCTGTTATGAATTTGAATTAATATTTTCAGAGATTCTCACTTATAAAGAAATAAGTCATATGAGTGCTAGGAAAATAGATAGATCCATATCTGCACTGGAAAATAATGCAGTTCTGTCTCTAAGTCATTCTAAATTTCAATGATCTATCCTTATTAATTTAAACATTCATGCAAACTGTGATTTATCCAGCTTAAAATCTTATGTTAAACTTTATTGACATCCATAGCCTACACACAATATTAATATATGATGAAACTGTAATACAGTCTATTTCAGAAAGCTACGATAGTTAAAGATGTGAAATTTCCTGTGGACACAGAATTTCCTGAGAAAATAGTTTTCTATTGTATTTTGTTTCTATTGTTCTTAGCTAGAAAATGGATTTTTTTTCTCTGTCTGGGCATATTCAGAAAGTTCTTTGAATTCTGATGAATCCCAGCATTCTGAAGCTTGGGCCCTGAGACAATAATGTTGGGTTAATTTTTATTGCAAGAGAAGAGATTAAACTAATATTTATTGAGATGCACGCCAGAGAACAATTATATAACTCCATATGGGTGGAATCTTTGAGAATTGGAAAAAGAACAGAATCTAAGCATTTTAGAATTTCCAGCTAGATGCACTTTTAGGATGGCTGATACTAGATAATTAATTAGCTGAGCACAATGCCTAGTGAGGAAAAACAATACCAAAGATATGGGAGTCAAATTTGGCATGTTGACTTAAAAGTTATTTCACACACTAACAGCCTGTTAAAACCAGAAACCCAATGTTTCTTTTGTACAATGAGGATTGTAGCAGGAACAGTTGTACTGTAAGTATTACTATGTGCTGTGTCTAAAATGACCAACACCCAATCTTTATGATATAAAAGGAAAGAAAATAGAATAACTCAAAGGACTGACATTGAGTTTTCAATTGAACAGTATATTTTAGAAAAAGTAGGTTTATTCCTTTTTGAATAGCCTACATTTCAATTCACCTTGTCTTTGTTAATTTGTTTTTAATAATATTTAAGTGTTATATGCCAATATATTTCTAATTACATGCAGTAGTAAATGGATTAAAAATTACTCTTGACACATATTAATTTTTCCAATACTCATGTCAGATTCAGGGGAAAATGAAAGTAAAATAGGAAAGAATATACTGTAGTAAGAGGTTTCTGGCCCCAACTTTCAGGCCTAACCTCAAAGTTTAGACACGCAGACCCACAGACCTGCAGAGATGCACAGATGCTTTCATTAATTTTAGGCTGATTGTCCTAAGGCCCAGGCATATAACTTGCTAACTCATTACCCTTAAACTAACCCATGATCCTTAACCTGTTCACCCATGGGGCTCTGTACCATTTCTAAGAGCAGCATAGTTGTCCTCTGAATCTTCTGGCTTATCTGGAAACTCTGAAGTCTCTGTTCTGTTCTTTCTGTTCCCAGAGTTTTGTTTAGTCTGGTAGCCCCACCCACATTTCCGATCTGCCTTTGGCCAATCAGCACTTTTTATTAAACTCATAGGTGGGACAATTATTTACAATGTAACATCATAAATCCACTGCATATCCTCTTTTTAAAACAAGAAACCCAAATCTAATATCCTAGTAATTTTTTTCACTATAACCTATAACAACTTGTAACAAACACTGTAAACAAAGACAAACATCAATAATTCATGTTTTGGGAATGTGGGTGTCTCTCTAGGCTATTCCTGCTGAATGGGGGCATTGGCAATCCTATGGGAATCCAAAGAAAAATTTGGGATAATGGACAAGTCTTCAGTGGGAATAGTTTCTAAGGCTGGGCCATCTTAGCCAGTCTCTTTGAAATTGTTCTGTTTAGAGAGCTGGGGAACTTCAACAGAGGTGCTCTGAAATGCTGAATCATCTGGTTTATCCATTTCCATTGGAAGTTTTTCAGGGAGTCTTCCTCTATCAAACTTTATGTTCTTTACCCAGGAAAAAATCCACAGTCTATCATTTTCTGAGAAAATAAAAACAAACCTCTTCTCCAAAGTAGCATATCTTTGGATTTCAGTTTTAAAGTGAACTCATTTACAAAATATATAGGTTGAATTAATCCAACAGGATTTATAATCAACTGTCTTTTAGCAGCTTTTACTACTTCATTTTCAGTCAAGAATCTTAGAGCTAAGACAATAACATACAATATTCATACATTCTTTGTATTTTCCATCTTTACATGGCTTTTATTTTTTTTTACTTTATTTCTTTTTTAAGGGCTTTCCCTACTTCTTTTTTTTTCTTTTCTCTCTCTAAGCCTATGTACATATATTTCCAATATACTCTAAATAATTTAGACTTTTCAAAAAAACTGTCTTTACTGTATATTTATTTCTTAATTTTTTCTGTCTCTGACCACACCTTTGCTTGGCTAGGGTGATTGACTCCACCCAGATTCTTCTATTTCTTTCTGTTTCTGACTACACCTTTAGTCTGCCAAGGTCCTTGGCTAAGGCCTCTGAGAATGTCTTCCTGTATGCTGTGAATATCAATCTTTGAATAAAGGAGTTGTTTAGGCCCATGACAGGCACCACAGAAGAAATAGGTGGGGAATCAGAATAGGCAGGAAAGGAAGGGCAGCGTCAGAGACAGATCAAGCCAGTAGCCCAACGAAGAAGAATGTAAAGAACACAGGGAAGTCTTTAGCCACATAGCAGGACAGATTAATGGAAATGGGTTGATTTAAGCTAGCATTCAGTGTGTCTGAGCCATAGGCCAAACAGCATGAATTTAATATAAGCATCTGAATCATAATTGGGGGCCTAAGCAGCAGTGTGTGGCTAAGGGGCCTGGGACTCTGGGGTGGCAGGTCTGTGGGTCTGGACTCTGGCTGCACAGGGCCAAGAAATCTTATTGTAACAATATACTAATTCCATTATACATATATTTTATATATTTAAGTAATATAAGAAAGTATTTCAATTATACATAAGAAAGATACAAGAGGAATGAAATCTCACCCTTAAAATTTGTATTTTACTCTGTGATGAACATTCAAAACTGAAAACAAAATAATACTATTTAAAAAAATTTTTTTTTGATTGGGTTTAGTGAGATATAAAAGAAAACAAAATAGGCTGATGATTACGAAATGTATTTTCTTTGCATAATTTCCTGATGAGTAGCTTTCTATTCTAAATTCAATGTCACAATTCTATAATATAATCCTAAAAGAAAATTCACTTTGAATTGGTAATTTAAAGCTTTAGACATACTTCCTAAGTTCAAAGTCTGAGGAAGTACCATGCAGGTGGTTTGAATAAATCTACCATAAGACATGCAGGCTGCTAACAAGACAGAAGTGAAGCCTCATGGGTGAAGGAAGTCCACCTTAATATTTGCAGATTTCTTAAGCATAAAGTAGCCAATCCTATTGCAGGAACTTACAGGTGTTCCATTCTCAAAAGCTATTAGCATTTCATGGGTTTTCCTTTAACAATGAGTTGGTCAGAGCAAGAAGTATAAGACAAAAATTGGCCTTTCTTTTGTCTAATTATTTATCATGTCTCTTCCAAGTTTCACTGAAAAATATTAGATTTTTTTCATTTGATATAATGACTTGACAATGATTTTGTTTTATCATTATGTAATATTGTTTTCTAAGAGTATACAATCATATCTACCATCAAAAGAAATACTTTAAAAAGTTACAAAGAACAAACTGAACTTCTATTGTATTCTGTGAAATATTTCCTGGACCTTGAATCTCTGTAGGTCATAATAATCTCTTGATACTGGAGAGCTTGAGGCCAGCAGTTCAAGTTTAAACTAACTTTATTTTGAAGGGGTTTGATCAATATCTGGAGAATAGACCCGGCTACTTCCCTGGATGATAAAGGTTGATCAACTATAGCCAGTTAGATAGCTGCAAGCATTTCTGAGTGTCCCACAACACAAACCTTGGACACCACAGCTTCCCTGTATAACAAAAACATGCCGGTCATGTTGCCCCAAGGGTTATATATATTTAATCTTTGCTTCACTATGATCTGGAGATATCAAGATAAATTTTATGACCTGAAAAAAGTCAACTGATAATCATAGCTTCTTACTGCAATTGTACTGTTCACTATGAATAAAATTTGAAAGAACAACTACCGACTTGGCAAATGTCTAGCTTACTGACTCACTAAAAAATTGTGGTCAGGTCTAGAATCATAACCACATGAATAGGGTATAGAGTTTTTCTGCTGTAATAGATTGTTCTTACTGAAGTTATGGCTAGAATCATTGCTGAGGTAAAACACCATCACACAGATATGGTACATTATAAGATTTATTTGCACTTAACTGATCACATTTGACAAGAGGCTTAGTCAGACCTCATGCAATTATGTGTAGCTGTTGGGAAGACATCTATAAAGTTCAGTTAGGAGTTCATCAGTTGTTCAAAGGTAGAGTTCATTAATCTGTCAGTTCTACTACTTCAAAGTCCTTTCTGCAACTCCTTCTAATTCTTCTTGGGTCTAAATAGGGCAGTTTGGCTTGGAGAAGATGTTAAATTTTAAGAAGGGGGTCATAGAACCTACACATATTTTCTTCTGTCAGGTGAGGAGAATTTTCCTTAGATAAACTGCTTTCCATTTTCAGAGAGCTTTCTATTATCATCTACTCATTCTGAAAATACCTACAAGAGATAGATTAGTAGACTCTCAGGGCTTTTGCAAGACATCCAGAATAAACCAAGAAGGAGAAGGAACAGATCTACGTGTACTGGAACAGGACTCAGTAACCTACAGATAATCCCTGTTTCTCCTTTGAAGTATACAAATCCACCTGAGAATTATTACTGGAGGAGTATGCTTTCCCTGTGAAGGAAAGCTTTTTAGCCTTATACTCTTTCACTGTGAAAAAATAAACAATGTTTGAGACTGAGGTTAAACATGCTTATAAAAACATTGTTTTACAGAGCTGTGCTTTCTAATTTCAACTTGTGATACTTTGGTAAAAATAAGTTTTGCTGATCATGAACAACCTATCAGTCCATGCTACTTTTGTAGCTTTACATTGTGTGTCATTTATTTTCTGAAGCCTCTCAGTGAGTGAGTCCACCTTGAGTAGATATGCTTTATGTCAGGAATTTTGAGAAATGAGGAGCCTTAGGGCATCTCATTGATTTGCCAACTGTGTCACAGTCCATTTAAGGCAGAATGGCACATACATGTGACTACAGTGATGACAAATAACTGTTTGTAGAAGGGTGCCAACAACACAGATGAATGAAGAGAATGATGGGTATACATCATGGCAAGGAAGTCAAAGTAAATGTTAAGATTGTGAGGGACAATGAAATGTTCATGTGAATACAGTGACTTGAATTGGATCAGAAGTGAACATTCTAAGACCCAGAACATCTCAGATTTTAGAAATCACGCAAATTTATTTTCACTGAGAGTGGTCAGTACACAAAATGAGATATATTATATTATATATTGTTAAATATAAATTTTAAATATTGTTAAGATATGCTACCCAAGTTTCTGCTTCTAAGCATAAGAAGTGTATACACATATGCACATTTTTTTTGCTAGAAATTCACTTTATTTGTGTAATTTTCATGGTTTTCTTATTAATCTTTCTATAAAATAAATAGTTACTAATATGTCTTTTTCAGGGCATAAGGATGCTGTAAAAAGGCTATCACCCAATTGAAGCAGAATTTAATATATAGCGGGAACAATAAAAAATAGAAATTAATATCCTTTAGTTGTAACTATAGAAATGCCAGTTCATATTTATATAGATAGAATCATATGTACAGTTTTGTTTTAATGCAAATGCATCCTCATATTTAATTTTATATTATACAACTTTCATGGTATTCCTGTTTTCTTTCTGTTTCCTTGACAAAAATTCTGATCAAAATCCATTCAGGAAGAAAAAAAGAAAATATTTCTTTGGCTTGCAATTACAATCACAACTCATCATCAAGGGATCTCAGGGCAAGATCTCACAGCCAAGAAAATATGCCAGAAACAATACATAAATGAGCCTTGCTGGTTTAGTTAAAGTCTTATTTATACTCATCTAGCTCTCTTAGGCAGTCTAGGACCACTTGCTCTTACATGGTGCCGCCCATAGTAGGCAAAGAAATTCTTATAGCAATCAACAATGAAGACAATACTCCCTGCCCCAACATACCTGTAATTCATCAAGATCAGGACAATGCCTAAATTTACAATACTATCAGATAAATAGTTGTATCAATTTGATGTTGAAACTAACTTCAATATGCTCAATTAGTTATATAACTTTAAAAAGACACAATTAATTAAAGCTAGGATAATTACAATAGAAAGTTGTTAGCTGTTTTAAAAAACAGCAATGGATAATGTTCAATATTCAGTGTTCTCTCACTTGATAGTATGCATTTACTATGATGAGCAGGTAACTTTCAAATCACATACTGTTTATTCCTGGATGTTCTTGTGCTTTAGAAAAGAGTTAACTCTTGTTGTTGTTTAAGATTTATATAATGCACAACTACTCAAGACTTACTTAAAAAACAGCTGTCATATTTTATGGTAATCTTCTAAAATAATAACTTTGTTTTTACTGATGCAAAACTATAATGATAGAAACAGCTTGGTAAAATGATTACATTGAAACAAGTATAACTTCATATTCTTACAGTCAGTTTTATTTTTTCTGCAATGTTCCAAGATTCTCTGAGTACTCCACTCCAAAAGCTTGTTATTTCTGTATTTCCTCCTCAGAATTCTCTTTGGTTACTTAGCCTGAGTGGCCATTTCAGTGTGTCCTATAAAATTTAACTAGCTTCTGGATTTTTTTTTTCCGATACCACACATTGTGAACCTGAATCCTCCCTGGATCGCATCCCAGAGACTTCAAAAGAAACACGGGAATTGATATCCATTTAGATAAGATTTTCCTTCACTTTTATTGTAGTTTTGCCTCTTGTGTTCATTTTTAAACTGCCATTGACTTCAAAAGTATAAATGAATACGTATGGATAATTTTTAATAAGTTTATGATTTTAGTTAGTGTTTTTTAGTATGGTTTTCATGGGATTGTGAAAAATAAGACTATTAAATAAGAGTTATGTGCTATCATTAACTTTGCAATATAATAGAATATCATCAATCAAAATTGGCAAGCACAAACAACTAGTCGAATTAAAATTTTAGCATATGCATTGCATATCCATACAGATAAGTTATACATTATTCTTTTCAAAATAACTAACAAAAGCTAACCATATTAATGAAAAGTCTGAAAGACAAAGACTTTATGATTTTCTAGTAATAAATGTGTTTTGCAATACTGATAGCTTAGTAAATGAATGCACTTGAACCAACCTTGAGAACTTAAGCAGACACAAGGCGTAGTCTCATTTAAAAGAAACAAAATTTCTGAAATATTTTTTCATATATTTTTGTTTTTAACTATGAGCCAACATGATAACTTGTAATGCTTTTATTCAGAAATGTATCTTAAAATGTGACATCATAATTAGTCTTGTCAATTTGGCACAAAATTAGACATCCAGAATGGCAAAAGCAAAACCAGAACTGACAAATGGCTGAGAAAGCTCTTGGGCATTTTCTTGTTTGCTTTTTAATGTCACAGGGCTGTGCCCAATGTGAGCAGTGCCATCCCCAAGCAGATAGTTCTCTTTGTATAAAATTGTTAGCTTAGCAAGACAGGAAGCAAAGTTCCTTCAAAGTTTTTAATTTGGTTTTTGCTTACAGCTTCCTGCTTCATTTCCTACTTTGACTGTTCTCAGTGATTGCTTGTGAGATGCAAGTTTAAGCCAAATAAACACCCCTCACCCCTACCAAGTCAAAGTGATAGATGACCACAATTAAAGGGCTGGATAGATGCAGTGGCATCTAGTATACAGTTATACTTTGATAAATATTGTTTTGTTGTTAGTAAGTTTGTTTTCTAGGTAAGGTATGGGATCATTGAAACAATGTTGGGAATTTGTGGGAAAGTTCTCTGAATTGAAAAAGCTGTTCTCTGGATATCCGTGAGCTAAAAACGTAAGGACAAATGTTGACCATGGGTGCCTGGCTTATGAAGATTCATATTATGGTTTTAAAGTACCCAAAGAGTCCATTGGCGTTGTTTATTTGTTATATTTGAATCAGAATGTGAAAGTGAAAGCTTGGTGCTTTATAGGGATAATCCATGATGGCTAATTGGGTTTAAAGTGCCATCAATGTTTAATGAGGGAAAAACATTGTTCCTATTTGCTTTTCTATTCTTCTGTAGAAGCAGCACAACCAAAAGAAACTTAGGAAGAAATGGGTTTATTTGGGCTATATATCATGATTACAGTCCATCATGAAAGACAGATTAATGTGGAAATCTAGAGGCAGGACCTGAAGAGAAACACTACTTACATGTTTCATGGAGAAAAACTACTTACAGGTTTCAACCATTGTTCTCTCAATCTTTTTTTTACACATCCCACACCATCTACCCAGAGACGGCACAACCCTTAGTGGTTGGTCTTCTCCAAATCATTAAACAAGAAATGTTTCCATAGATATGTCGTCAATCTGAAAAAGAAATTTTGTTGATTGGAATTTCCTTTTTCCAGATGACAGGTTTGTCTTATCTCCACATAAAGCTATCAACACAAGCATCACTGAAAATAATCATCTAGAAAAGACTTTTTGTGGTTAATACCCAGAATTTATGTTCTATAAAAGACCAATAATACAACTCAAATTAAAAACCAAATTTGGCCATATGTAAGTCTTGCATATGGCACTGGGAATGAAGACATTACGAAGACATGAAGAATAATTAAGGATTATCATTGTGAAAGGCCAGGAGAATTCACTGGTGAAGTTGCAGCCTCAATTGCATAGATAAGAAAGAATAGTAGAAAGTCCAGGACTGGGGGCGGGGTGGATACTAGGGCATTGACACATGTGACACATATGTAATTGAACTAGCCTAAGGCTAAAAGCAAGCTATGTATATTTTGAATGGCACAAGTAGAGAAATGGAGCTTCCCTATTTGTTCAGATACCAGAAGATAAGTAGTTAATCTAGGATATGAAACACTGAACTACTTGACTTGAACTACACTACTGGACATCGATTTGCTTCTATTTAATTTTAAACGGGCATTGATTATTCTCTCTTGGAGAAAAAAATACTATAATGGTTTTTTTTTTTTTTTTAATTTATAGATGACCACAATTAAGGGTTTGGATTTTAAAAGTAATCTCAGACATTTAAGTGATAAAAAAGTGAAGGACAATAGTAATTTTAAAATGTTGACTGTGCCTTATATTGTAATATATACTTAAGTTCTTATAAAAGAAGGAAAAGTGTATGGGTTAAAATGTTGCTTTTGCCATAGTATATGTTGACCTACAAGCCTGGATATAGCTGAAAGAGAATTCTTCGCTGACTAATTATCTCTATCAGTTTGGTATGTGGCCATGTTTGTAGAGTGTTTTCTTGATTACTGACTGATTTGAGAGGATCAAGTGGGCAGTGTCACTCCTAGGTTATTCGGCCTGGTTCATATAAAACAGCTAGCTGCACCAGCCCAGGTGGTCAAGCCAGTAAGCAGCATTTTTCCATGTTATCTGCTTTAGTTCCAGCCTCCAGGTTCCTAACTTGAGTTCCTTAGTTGAGACCTCTCTTTGTGAGTGAGCTGTAAGCCAAAACAAAATAAAACAAAACCAAACAACCAGCCAATGGGCCAAACACATAAACAAACAAAAGAATTAATTTCAAAGTTGCTTTTGGTTAATGTTCTATCATAGCACCTGCAAAGCAAACTAATGGTCCTGGAACCAACAGTCTTCGCTCTTTTGTTTACCAGCAAAATACAACCCATGGATCTGTGTTCGCCTTTAGTTGCAAATATTGTTCAGTGTTGTAATTGACTTTCTTAAATATGTTCCATCCATATAATTTTCATGGCAGGTATGTGCCAGCACAATATTTTAGTGTTCAGTTTTCTATTTATGTATTCATTTCACAGGGTAAGTATGACAAGTAAAAGGTAGACAGGTATTTTCAACACTATTGCTCATTCTTTATCTCTTCATGTCTTTTCACTTTAATCATGTTGTTTGTTACTATTTCAGTGAGGTTCAGCTAACATGAGGCATGTTTCTCCATGTACGTAAAAACTTTATCTCAAATATGCAATCTCTCTCCCTTTCTTTATTTGTTAATTTTGATATCAGAGAAGCCACATTTTTTTCAATTTTCATCCTTCCATAGAATTGTGACAAAAATAAGTGAATTTTTCAGTAAGGGATATTATCAGCAAAAATAATATGCATTGGTTCTGATGGTGAAGGCACCTAGTATCAATAAGCATGGTGTGCCACGCCCTAAGGCTCTCCATGACCGTGTAAATTCTAAATCAGATGTCAGGAATGACTGAGCAGCAGTCCCATCATAAAAGTGTCTGTGGCTGTGGGCTGGGACTACACTGTTAGTGTACTACACACTAGTTGAACAGCCTGAGTCAATGGTCTTTCCCACAATGTGTTGTTAAAGCCCAGAGGGCACATTTTAGGTCCTCCACTACTTTATTATTATTTTTTCATACAAACTACAGTCTCATAAGAACCACTAAACTGAAAAGTCTCTAATTCACTGGATTTACACTTATCTGATGAACCCAGTTCCTGAAAGCCCTGTCTCTTCCCTAGCTGGTATTTGCATTGATGCATCTCATTTAGTTTCTATGATTTGACTCATAATCCTCTCTCTCATTCCAACAAATTTCTCCTTTTTCATTAGGATTTAACTGATTTTTATTTATTTAATATTTTTTTGTTTTACATTCTCCAGTGCAGTTTTCGCTTCCTTCCCCCTCTCTATTTCTGCTTAGGGCAGGACACATCTCCCAAAGCATATGAAGCATAGAAGCTTATGAAGTTGCAGAAGACTATGCACCTCCCTAAAGAAGGAAACTCAGTATGGGGTGTAGGTTCCAAAAGCCAGTTGAACAATGGGAACTGAGGCTATCTCTGACTCCTTTTTATTATAAAAAAATATTATTTATTTGTCTCGTTTATCAAAGAATCATCATGTAGCAATGTTCATAGGCCAGAATTTTAAAAATATTTTGTTTCTTCATATCTCCTACCTCATGGCCAACAAAATGCTCTGAAGACATTACAATTAAAAAAATACATTGTTAATACTTTGATTGCCCTCGTGCTTTTTTCCCAGAATTCTTCAGGTTGTCATCACTATAAGATTGCCTTGATGAATTTATTGCTAACCTTAAAACAAACAAACTCTAAAAATGATTGTTGTAGAGAGATTTGATCTTAACAGTAACACCTCAGTTCTGAAGTTAACTCTTATGCTTCAAATAAAGAAAGAAAGTAGATAAAATTATTGTCATGGTAGGAAATGTACACTATGTTTAGAGAGAAGAAATATGACATTTTGAGCCAAGATAATCCATATCACAAAAAAGCACAATTTTGACAGAACCGGCAGGTTCCTCAATGAAAAAAATTAATATTCAGGTTTTTATTTTCAAGGCTTGATTGTAAAATGTATTTATCTAAAAGCAGCAGGGATTTCATTTAAATAATTTTCAGTCACTCATTCATGTATCCAGCATTTATGTATAATCACAAGTTTATAAACTAATCTATACACCTGCTCAAATGTCCAATAACCCTATGTCCTTCAACTTCTCAGGTTTCCTCAGTAATTTGTAAGTATAGGGATGGAGAGCTGTAGAGAACTATAAAATAAAAGAATTGTAGAGAATGACATTTTCAAAGTCAAAAAGAATTGTAAAGGTTTAAGATAGGGGGAAATCTCAAAGATCTTTTCAGTTTTTCTAATTCAGACTACATAAACTAGGTGGTCCACTGTGAAGCTCCAAGTGATTCTGACCATGTACACACAAAGAAATGATACTTGCAGTGCACATAATTAAGATCAGTGGTATTCATACCAAAGTTAGTTGTCCAGAACTTTAATTTCCAAATACAGAATTCAGAGAAAAGAATATACTTTAAGATAGCTTCTGAAGAACAAGATGTAAATATAAACTTTTTTTTTCAAAAATAAATAAATCTATTATGTATTTACATTTGAAAAGAGCAATCTAAAATGCCCTGGAAAATTAAAGGCCCATTGATTATTTTTATATTATTATGAGACTGAAATGAACTATATATTATATTTTTCTGAAAGTAGTTTTCTTTCTATAAATGGAAAATTACATTGAACAAACATCTCTTCCATCTACATAAAATTTCCTATGATGATAAATTCTCATAAACACCTCCTTTCATAATTGCTACTTCTAATATTTAAGACTAAAACTAAGTATTTTCTTTGTTCCTGGGAAGATAATTTAGCTGTCATTTCAAAAATAATTTCATGTACATATTCATTTTGTAACCACACAATAACTCATACGCATTGTGGATAATAATTAATGCTATCTTTTTTTGCAGAATTCACAAGAATTCATATGTCTCTATTGCCTGCTTATTCACATTTCAAAATATTATCAATATATGACACAAGTACTTTTCATACATCAAGTACTGCAGTAGAAATTGAAGTACTGAACAATGAGGAATGAAAATTGGACAAATAAATCAGTACAGTATTAGTGAGGTCACATGACCAGTTATTCATGTTATGAGATCCAATGTGGCTTTCAAAATCTGCATTGTTGCTGTTCACACTCTACATATTCAACCAGTTTAAATATTGGTGTGTTTAATGAATGCCACAGAATATCACACCCATATTGGATTACATTGAAGTAAAGATTCCTGTATATAGTTGAAATCAATAATCAAAACAGACAACCCATAAAGGTTTACATGGGAAGAGAACTTGCAAAACCAGATCACAAATTAAAATAAATTAAAGAATGTTAAGAGGCAAAGTGAAACTTGATATACTGCCTGCAAGAAAACCTGAATATAGCCTTAGAAGCTAAAAATGTTCAATGTAGACAGCTAGTAAGAATGTAACATCAGAAACTTGAAAGCACATAGAACTAAATTCTACCAACAAAGAAGAGAAACTTTTATCTTAGCTTACAGTTCTGACTGACATTTTCATTTCTAATTTATGACAAATTATGAAATAGTAACTCACCTAAGCCTTGGACAGAGTTTTGACCTTTAGGATATGTGAAATCATACATAAAAGTTGCTTTAAGTTTGTAAGATTTACATCATTTTTTTTATATAGCTTAAAACACCAATGCAGCAAATGTAAAGATGGATAAGACAGGTTAAGTAGTTTTGGATAGTGTCCTGTAATGGTAATGTGAAGTCCTAGGGGATTATATTATCAAGTTAAGCATTCAAGACACAGAAAGGAAGGAGACAGATAAAGGTCACAAGGAGAGAAAGTTCATGAAATTGAGAAAAAATTAGTATGACTGGAACACTAGATTTAATGAGAAGGAAGATGCATTACTACATATCATTGACCAAGACATGCTCAGATTTTAAGGAAGCTTTACTTCATGTACAACTAGGGATCATATGGAAAGCTGAATGGCAGCACAGTGTGGGTGATATACAAAAACATAAAACTAGATAAAGATTAAAAGGACTCTACAGTACAGAATCAGAGCCAAAAGTAGCTTCTGAGCTGTGTCTCTCAAGTGGACCAAACAATGCCCAAATTCCCCAAATATTGTTTCTAGATATTTGTTTTCATTATAAATGGTTAATGGTCATAGTTAATCTCTTTCTAAGAAGAAAAAGGGGATATGGCACATAAATTATTTTTTAAAAAAAATAGATTATTGAATTTACTTAGATCAGGAAATCAGCTGTTAATCTCAAAATGCTTTATATTGGTATAGATTTTGTTTTATTGATACAAATTTAAGGTCAATTTTGTTATGCTGTATGTGTTTTTCTATTCTTGTTTAAGGTATGATGTTCATGTAACTTATTTAAAATTATAATGTATCATTAAGAAATGAAGGTTAATAGTCACCTTTGATAATCAAACTTATAGTTAGGTTCATTAGGATTTTTAGGTATACAAAGACATATTTCAATTAGGTAAATAATCTTCAAATACTTCTAAGACCTACAGAATATGGCATTTAAAATGTTTTAAGAACTTAGACTTTTCTGGACAGTGAGACAGGTCTGCTCCTGGCAACACCAATTTACTTCAAGAGAAAAATGGGCATCAAAGAAACTCCATATGGAGTCTATTTGTGGCATTGGTTAGCCAATGGACATAAATCCGTTCTTATATTAACTGCTTGACAGTATGCTGTTAGAAGTGGACATGTAGGTTCCATAGAAAGGTGACCTATGAACTTTGGCAGAACAAGCCGAGATGGTCCTTCAGGTTCCTACTTTGCAGAGAAGTCTGTCAGTCATTCTTCAGGTCTCAAGTAGAAGCAACTGATGAACTGTGCCAGAAAGAGCAGAGCAGATTTTTTGCTTCACTGAGATGAGGGGAGACTCTGGGCCTGAAGGCTGAAGATGGATGCCCCAACTTTATAAAGGAACTTTTGGTGACTGTCCAAGCAGATAGGTGTCATCTCTGTCAAATCTAGATTTTAGAAGTTGCTTGTACTTCTGGTTTACTTGGGTAAATATATCCTTCTGTGATCTTTGATGTAATTGAAGATTAGATAGTTATAGGTATAGTTTTTCTTAGTCACTTAAAAGATATATTGGAAAATGAAAATTTAGATACATAAAGATAAGGTAATGATAAGAGTATTTTCTTTAATTTTGCTAAATACAAATAGACTAGATATTGTAACTGTAATTCTTGCCTGATAGCTATTTTGTTATATGTAATTTTGCTATGTTAAAATTGAAACCTTCCTTTTTGATTAGACAGAAAGGGGGAAGTGATGTGGGGATGCCTTTCTGTATGCTGTGAATCTCAACCTTTAAATAAAGGAGCTGTTTTGGGTCATGACAGACACCATAGAAGAAGTAGGAGGAGGAATCAGAATAGGTAGGAAAGGATGGGCGGAGTCAGAGGCAGACCGAGCTGAAGCCCAAAGGAGCAACATGTAAGGAGTACAGGTGAGCCATGGGCCACATTGCAGATAGATTAATAGATATGGGTTGAGTTAAGATATAAGAGCTAGCTAGCAATGTGCCTGGGCCATAGATCAAACAGCATTAAGTTAATATAAGTGTCTGAGTCATTTCTGGGGGCCTGAGCAGCCACTGGGCAGCTGAGAGGTCTGGTGCGGTAGAGTCTGGGCCTCTGGCTGCCCAGGACCTAGAAACCCTGCTGCTACAGACCATGGCAAAGTGACTGAGTATTGTATGGGATTAAATTAAAAATGGAGTGTTTGCTGCATGCAACTTAAGCTGAACAAGGCCAGTTCCTGAGCTTCAGTGTAAGCAAGGAGATTTATTTGGTGGATTTGCTAATAATGACATAAAGGGAAAAGAGTTAAAGATAGCTTCTTAGTGGCAGTGTTTTCTTGGATCAGCTCTGTTTGCTGAAAAAAAGCAGAGACTTTCTTTTTGAAGAGTGTAGAGAGCCGCGTGGCCGCACCCTAAAGATGGTGCTGGCTTCCACCTTTCACCTTCCGGAGGTGAGAGCTCTCTGAGATAAACAACTCCTCATTTGGCTAAGGCTAAGCTTGTGGCTTGCTTCCAGGTGTGGTTTGCTTCTGTTTATTGGCATGGACCACGTGGCGCCCCGTGACTAGCAGTCCAGAGGGTATATAGCTGGGAGTGGGTTTTCCCCAGTGGGAGAGGCAGTAGCAGAGGCAGAGCAGAGGCAGAAGAAGTTTCAAGGTCCTGAATAAACCACTGAAAGAAGAGCCTTGTGTGGCTACATCCTTGCTAGCGAGGTTGCACATGACAGAAGAGACCCTTCCTGTTTCAGCCTTAGAGGTGAAACACTTGTGAGTCTTTCATGAAACCTTGCTGCCAGATACTTAAATGGAATTAATGAGCAGCAGACATCAGTGCTTTACTTGGTGATTATGTGGACCCTAAAATTCCTCAGAGTGGTAATTGTGGGTCCTACCAGTACCTCAGCTAATAAGCTAAAGTGAATGAAACTAGCCTAGGAGCTTGGTGAGCCAGCCAGCCATCCTAGCCAAGCCTTTAATCCTTAGCCACACCATGGCAGATTAAAGGTGTGGACAGAAACATAAAGAAATAGAGGAAGTTGGGTGGAGTCAACCACCCTAGCCAAGCAAAGGTGTGGTCAGAAACAGAAAAAAATAAGAAATAAGAGATGAACAATAAAGACAGATTCAAAAAAATCTCTAAATGGTTTAGAGAATGTTAAAAATATAAGTAGGCTTGAGAGGGAAAAGAATAAAGAAAAAGGAGAATTTCTTAAAAAAGAAATAGAGTAAAAAATAATAATCCACAGAAATATGGAAATTTTAAAGAATGTCTGGATACTGTATGTTATTGTCTTTAAGTTTTTTGATTGAAAATGAAGTAGTATAAGCTGCTAAAAAACCATTTGATTTTAAATGCTACTGGAGTAATCCTACCTATATATTTTATAGATAAGTTGACTTTAAAATTGAATAAAAAAAAAAGATTGCTACTTTGGAGAAGAGGCTTTTATTAATTTTTATTTATTTATTTTTTATTTCCACAGAAAATGAAAGGCAATGGATTTATTCTTGGTTAATTAAAATAACGTTTGATTGAGGAAGACCCCCTGAAAAGTTTCCAATGAAAATGGATGGTCCAGAAAATTCAGCATTTTAGAGGACCTCTTTTGCAGTTTCCTCTGGAGTTCTGCATCCAAAACAACTTCAAGGAGACTACATGAGATGACCTAGCCTTAGGGACTACTCCACTGAGGACTTGTCCATAATCCTAAATTTTTCTTTGGGTCCCCATGGGACTGCTAGCACCTTCATTCAACAGGAAGTATCCTTGAGAACTATGCTCACATTCCAAAAAAAAAAAAAAAAAGAATTATGGATGTTTGTGTTGTTTACAGTGTTGGTTATAAATTGTTATAGGTATTAGGGGGAAGGAATATTAGTTTTGAGGTTCTTCTTGTTTTAAAAAGAAAAAAGGGAAAATATAGTGGGATTATATTGTTACATTGTAAATAATTGTCCTGCCTATTGGTTTAATAAAAATGCTGATTGGCTAAAGGCCGACAGGAACTGTGGGCATTGCTACCGGACTAAGAAAATTCTGGAAACAGGAAGAACAGAGCAGAGATGGCACAGAGATGCCAGAGAAGGCAGAAGATAAAGAAGACAACTATGCTGTTCTGAGAAAGGTTACTGAGACACATGGTTGAGCAAGATAAGGATCGTGGGTTAGTTTAAGCAGAAAGAGTTAGCTAGTTATATGCCTGGGCCCTACCTAGGTTGATCAGCATAAAATTAATGCAAGTGTTTATGTGATTATTTGGGCCTAAGCACTAGTGTGTTTGAGAGTGGGTCCAAACCTCTGGGCTAGGCCCAAAAGTCTGGCTATAAACTTAATACAACACTACATATTATTGGCCAAGACATGTTTCAATTTGAAGAGAGCTTACTTACATATAATTAATGATCATATGGAAAGCTGAATGGTGGTCTCCATCCCCTACCATCTCAACCTGTCAGGGGTATCTAAGTTAAAACCAGAAGCCGTTCTTTGCTACATTGCTTGACAAACTAAGATTGCAGATGGAAACAAGAAATTCACATTAATGAGATCATTATTTCTCCTGTCTGTGGAAAGGTCTCACCTTCTATCATAACAATTCTCTCAGGCTCTTTATAAAATAGAGACATAGATTTAAAGGAAGATAAGAATAATTTGAATAGATGGAAGTTAAGATGCTAAGAGCAAAACAAATACAAATGCTAGAAAATAGAAAAACAAAAAATATAGGAAATTTTAAAAGAACACAGAACTGCAAATGACCTTGTTTATATTGAAGTTCACATTTAATTATTGTGAGATTACATCTCAATTCAAAAGATTTATTTGATTTTTTTTCATTATACACATGTATAATGAAGATAGAGACAAGTTAAATTTATTAATTTAGAATACTCTTGTTCTAGGTTAGGACAGGATTTCTGATACATATGAATAGCTCGTATTTAAAATCTGTAAAAACTTCCTACAAATGTAGTAAAACTATAGCTGGTCACTATACTCTAGGCATCACATGGCCTTTACAAGTTGTATTTATATATATACATTCATACATATACATACATTCTTTTTTCCCCTGAGGTATTATTTTGCTAAAATAAAAAAAAATATTCTCTCTTAAAATTGAGAAAGTAATGTAATGTAAATTTTGTTGCATAGACATTTTTAGGAAATATTAAAATATTTTTATTAGTTTTCTTTTTCAACAATATTATTACTTTAGAAAATCACAAATGCTAAGTTTCTTTCTGAAATTATATTGATAATAGATTTATTCATTCAACTAAATAATTCTTCTCTAATTGAAATGTTTATCAATCAAAATAGCATGTTTATTCCAAGTATATGAATCTCTTTTAGTATCAAGTTCTATGAGGATGTCAAAATCCTTTTTTTAAAGCAGTTCTTGAAAATTCTAAGTGATGTGAATGCTTATAAAATTAAGAAGGATAAATATGAGACTATGTTAATCTACCACTATGAATGATTCCTTAGATGTCTTACAGAAAATGGGGGCAGAAGTACAGCTATTATTTTTAAGTATGCTACTGGGGCTTAACTTGGCAACAGATTCTTTGGGCAAAAAATGTCTCTTAATGATGCATGAAAATCAAATCACTCAGCAGGTAAAATTTTCAGTAAAATAATTTAAGAATTAGGATAGAGAATAAACATTTTAGTTATGCAATGACTTGAATGGTCTTTGACTGAATAAGGACAGTAATTCTTGGTGGAAGTTACCTCTTATATTAATGATGTAAACATAACGATTTATATCCTCAGATAAGCCATTATGAATCAATTATCCAAATGAAAAGTACAGGCTGAAACAAAGGCCATTCAATGTCGTCTTTCATAGCATTGTCTGGAAATGAATATTAGTCATTTCTCTACCACAAAGGGCCACATATGGTAATAATCTACTCAGAAATCCATGAAGGCCAAATAATTATGAAAACTGATTTTTTCCTCTTTTTGCGCATACTTTTTTTGAGTAGAATAGATTTTCCTATTCTTTTCCTCAATGCCATTTTCCAAACATATGCAAGCATAATTTTTCAAATACATCAAAATATTTTATTTCTTTTGCATAAATGTGTGTTTGTGTTCTTTTGTCAAATTCCCTACTATAAAATTCTTTCAACAGAATATACCTAGTTGCTAATGCCATAGATTCCTTGCTTGTGTCTTCTCATATATCCTGCCATAGCACATCCGCCCACCTACCAAAGGTAGGTACAACCTTTCTGTCTCTCAGTGTTTTCTTCTTGCTGGACTTCATTGTACTGACATGCAGACAGGCTAAAGACTGTAGGATCAAAATCTCCAGAAGGCCTCTAATTTTGAAGTTGGAGGCTCAGTGTTGGATGATTTTGAGTGAGCTTTTTTACTCTAAAGGTGCTCTGCCAGGGTGAGTCACAGTGGTTCATGTTGACAGCTGTCTGCATGGCACACATACTATTTTCATCTCTTTATTGACTCATGTCTACACTCCCCTGCAATGTTCCATGAATTATACCTGTATTTTCAGCTTGGCCTTAGCATGGTCTTCTGCTTTATTTCATTCAATGAAACAATATCATTCTGTGAACTGATGTCTTGTAATAAGGAAACAGGTAGATGACAGATAAAATAGCTTGTATCTATTGAGCCCTATTATATGACTTCTACTACGCTAGATACTAATAGTGCGCTTAGCACTCCAGTAAATTCTCCAGTAAATCATGAAAGATCAGAGAGATAAAGGAGCCAGCCACTAGGAACTTCTTACCTCTAGAGAATCCTCAAGCTGAAGGGGCTAACTTCTAACCTCCTCCTTTCTCTGTCCAGTTATATCACTTCCCGTCTCAACCTCCCTAGTGCTGGGATTAAAGGCTTGAGATTCAAATGCTCGGATTAAAATTGTGTGCCACCACTACCTGGCTGATAAGGCTAACTTGTTGCTGGCTCTCCTCTCTGATCTTCAGGCAAGCTCTATTTGTGAGGCATACACAAAATACCACATTTCCTCTTTTTTTGTCTAAGAGTAAAAATTTATAACTAATATAACAAAAACTATACAAAATATGTACAACCAACAACTATATACACTATACCTATATATATATATATATAGGTAATAATTATATCAAAAATGTCTAGTCCATTAACATTTGACAAAATTGGGAAAAATACTTCATTGTTTTTCCTAATTTTGTAAGTCCAAAGTTTTTTTTAACTAATTCACTTTCTATTCTAATTTGTATTAGCAACTAAAAACTATCTTTTGATGTCTCTTGAACTTATACACTTTACACCTCTTAGCAAGTTTCTTTCTGAAGATGTAATAAAGAAAACTATAATGATAACTGTCTAGTATTCCATTCCATTAGAGACCAGAGAAGGCAATAATATGAAGTGAGTAAGCAGGAAGTGCAATGAGACTTCCAAAGAATATAAAAATGATGGAAATAGCTGACCAAATGAACAGTCATCCAAAGTTATTTTTCTATAACATTTGGCACATACATTTTCATCCTACAGGCCTAGTATATCCATAGACATTTCTTTGAAGCAGGATTTTCTAATGTGCTGTCCAAATTTATCTTAGTGAAGTTCTACAGAACTTTTATTTTATGCCTTATATGCCAATTTTTGAAGCATGCTATTATTAGTGGAAGCAAGAATACATTGTTCTTGCCCAGTGGGTAACTTTTGCCACAAGGAAAGTAAACTTCGTATGGTGTTTCTTCTATTTCTGTCATCTTTTCTAAAATACATTGGTGCTGCCAGGAAAAGACATGTCTCATTGTCAGAAAATAAAGAATCTATATTATTAAAACAGCTTAAATGCCATATTCTTAAGATGTTTGAAGATGACCTCTCTATCTAAAATATATCTCTGTTTAACCTTGAAAACATACCTAACATGATTATGAGTTTACTTGTAATAAGTGACTAACTTCTAAACTGCATTTTTACAATCCTTAGAAGTTTATAATAACAACTTTCAATGAGTAGCAATTTACATTACATTGTTAAAAGAGTTGTATATGTATAATACCTTGAATAAGAGTAGAAATATATATACATAGAATATGTTCTAAGAAAAATAATTTCAAATGTGTATCAATATACAGAATTTGTACATGATATACAAAATTCAACCCAGTGTCAAATATTTAAAACTAGTAATTTATTTTTAAAAGTAGGTTTAATAATCTAGCATTTATCTTATTATATTCATAGTCTCTTTTTCTTTTCAAAGGAAATTCAATAATCTACCATTTTTCCTATCTTATCAGTATCCCCTTATTTTTTTTCACATAAGATCTTAACCTAACCTCCTTTGTTCAGTCTTTTCCCTGACTGTTACCAAAACAAGCTGAAACCAATCACTCTAAACAATGACAGTTATCTATAACCTATAGAATGACCAAAACCCACTAATCCCACCTCTGTAAAAATGGGTGTTGTGGGGATACGTTTCAAATTTAATAAAAACAAGGCTGAGATATCAAAGAGGAAACACCAGTCAAATCTCACCCAGCTGTCTTCCAGCTTCCTTGGACTCACTCCTCGTGGCTTCTATTGCCTGCTCTGTCTTTCTATGCCTGCCTTAAATACCCTCTTCACCAAGTTGTTTCATATCTAGGTTAAGATTAAAGGCATGACACCACCACACTGCTTGCCTGGGAGCCTGGAATACCCTCTGTAAATTAAACGAGCACAGGGTGTTGTGCTCTTAAATTTACTTGCTTTTATCTGTGGGTGAAGGCAACTTTAGGGGATCCTGAAAAGAAAATTTTATGTTAGTTGTCATGTCTTGGAAGAGGTAGCTGTATTAGCTGTTGTCTAGTCTTTACACAATGGGAACGTGTAGGGCTTGTCTCATGAACTGATGAGAGTAGTCAGGGAAGCTAGGTCATCTTGGCTAGCCACCTTAAAATTGTCTTGAGTAGTTTGTAATCCAAAGCTGATCTTGATGTAGTGTTTGTCATCTTAGTTGGGTTATATAGTACTGGTGCAATCATAGTTGTGGAGAACTATCATCTTTTTGAAGACTTCAAAGGTTGCTGTTAGGCATGTCCATGATTCACTGCGGAAAACTGATAGAGACTCAAACTTGAAATTATGTAAAGGAATCTAGATTAAATGTTTTTTTCTAGAATTATTTAGTGCTCTACATGATCACAGATATCATGTGAAAAACATTAATATATATTTTATACTAAATGCATACTTTATGAAAAGTTGTAAATAGTCAAAATACAATCAAAAGATCATGATATTTGTAGTGATAGAATAATCTCTTAGTTTTGTTTTTTCTTCTGTCCCAAATCAGATGGCTCTTCTGACACAATACAAAGATTTTTGCATTTTCCTTTAACAAGAATGCTTGGGTTTAAAGAGAGATTCCCATTATATATACAAATCCAGCTTTAATTATTAATTGAATTGGGATAACAAAAAAAAAAACAATTGTATAATTGTATTATATATCTATAGAGAACAGTAGAAACAAACATTTAAAAAGATTTATGATTTTTTTCCTTTTGAAAATGTAATATGCTAATAAGCCAGTTTATTCTTATTCTTGGGACACTTTTTATGAATAATTTGTCCTTCTTCACATTTCTCTTTTGTCCAGTGGTCTTCAGATTCCTTAGCTGGATGGCTTCATTCTCCTGAAAAAGACAAAAATAAAGTCCTGCACTAACCCTACTTTTGGGTAGGTTAGCTTTTGGCAAGTTATATGCAATCAAATGAAAAGCATTCGTTAGTCTTATAAGTTAGTTTAATTGAATGATCATGCTGTTAGCAAAGTATTAACTCTTTTAATTAAAAGGTCTCTATTTTTCAAATTGAACATTTATCAATTTTGATGTTATCTATAGTTTTTCATCTCTTGAAGACACAAAAGCAAAACCTCCTCCTGAACATAACACATTTAAATTGAACAGGCTGATTTAATTCCTTATTTTCTATTATTCAATGCCCATAGCTGATGTTCCTTTCTCATTAGTATTTAGAAAATACAAAGTTAATAAAGCACTATGTAATTTATTTCTAGAGGAGCTAGAGAGACTACAAGGATTAGCAAGTGAATAAGATTAAGGTGAAGATATGTAATTCCTAAAAATAAATCATAAAAATACTATGTTAAAAGCTTATTAAACAATGGATGTTAATGTAAATCATCATTTTAAATGTAATATACTTACTCTTAAAAACAAAGTCAATGTTTCTATTATATGTAGAACATGCATATCTATATGTATATGAACATATATGACATAATAGATAAAGGAATATTGTGGGAAGAAGGATACTAGCATAGGCCAAACAAGACAAACTAATGTGTAAAACAGACAATGATCTCATATTTTCTTCCATATGTATAATCTAAATTATACACACCCAAATATGTTTATCAATATATAACTATATCAGTATATGTGTGTTTATGTGTATGCAAGTATATGTGTATGTGTGTGTATGTGTATGTGTGTGCATTTGTGTGTATGAGTATATGGCATTAAAGGACAAAAATCATAACTCTTCATGTAAGTTTGAAAATGAAATCACAAAATATAATGCCTGGTAATTTAATAAATAATTACTTAAAGAGCAAAAAAATTGGTGAGGCTAAGAAAAGTGAAGAAAGGCTCAAAGCTATTTATGCCTGATGTTGTTAGTGGACTGTCCTAGTCCTTAAGCACTAACTCTGTTTAGAACCCTAAAGATACTTGTTTTACAAATATCATGGCACCTGTTGAGATAGTCAAGCATGGAATCCTAATCTTTTGTAATTTATGGTAATGAGTCATAATTGCAAGAAAAATACCATTTTCCATACTTACAGGTACACATGGAGTTTTGAATTATATGGAATATCAACACCGAGAAAATCTTGACATGATTTAAACAATATCAATAAAGAGTGTTTGACAGCTCCTCAGACTTTAAGCCCACTGAGGTATCTCTTTTAGTCATTTCTGTTGGTAAATAAATTTGTCTGGAAAGTAAGAGATGACTTGATGTAGTTATTTCCATGTTTTCAAGAATAAACTGAAAACTTAGAAAATGAGCTAAGTCAACAATGCTCTATGTAGTCATGGAGACAGACACTTCACAGCATAGTGTTGCTTCTCACTGAGCCGTTCACCATCTCAAAACTGGATGCTTTTGTAGTTCTAAGAAATAATATATATTTCACATAAGTGAAGGGGTTCATGTCTCAGCAGCCATTTTGCCTGAAAAAAGAGAATATTTTTTGTTTGTTTTATAGCTGACACTACTTAAGTCTTAGTTGAAAATGTATTTTTTTGTTCTGTGTTTTATTTTCATTGTTGGTGTAAAGAAAGCAGTCAGGTAATTGGGACTCTAAAAGAAAACAGCTTAGTATATCGTACATGCAGTTGTTCACAGAAACACACACACACACACACACACACACAAACACAAACACAGAGAGAGAGAGACAGAGACAAAGTGGAGAAGCATCTAGTTAAGCATCAGATATAAATGATGTTTAAACTTCTCCAGGTATCAAGTTCTAGAAAATATTTGCCGTGTTTAAGTAGAGTCTAAAATAATTTTTAATATAATTTTATAAAGATCAGTGAAGCCTATTTAATTATTCTAAACTACTAATTTTAGTAACTTAATAAAATATAGCTTAACTAAAGTGATGGCATTAGTGAATTGGATTAAAACTAATCTTAAATCTAAATCAAATTAAAATTTATACCTTACTTTATTAGCAATTTAACTATAAAGATATTTGTCTATAAAATCATGGCAGTATTTTGAGAAATGTAAATGTACTTTTAAATTTCCAAAATAAATGCTGTTTAGAATATTTTGTACATTATTCAACAGGCTTTAGAGAGAATTGTCTGATAACTTAAAATCAGTATCATTGCCCACAGAAATTTTGATAATTCTAAGTTTCTTCAAACCCTTTATGTCAAACTTTTAAATCACAAAAATGTCAAAAATGGAGTCATTTCTGATAACCATTTATAAAAATTTGTGGGAAAACCTCACACCACACATATTGAAATCCCTGCAACAAAGAAAATGAATTTGTTTTAAGTAAATTGTTTTCAATGGCTGAGTAAGTCTAGATCATTTCCATATTGAGATATGCAAAATATTTGACTCTGGTTTTCTTATCTATGTAATTTACCTTTATACATTTAGAAAATGTAAGTTATTCAAGTGGGAAATATTTGAATAGAATTCTCTCATTCATAATTTATACAGTGAGTTCTCATGCAGCAAAGTTGATCTATGATAGAAAGCATTGTGCTCAAATATAGATAAAAGGGAAATGAAACCATGGCATTTTTGAACTTGCATTTTGGAAACTGGAGCACATGCCCATCTGTGGTTCAGTATGTGACTTTATACAGTGTGATATCAGGTTCAGAGGAAGGGCTGCTGGGTGAAAACCTAACCTGAGAAGTGCACCCTCACAATAATTATCTGCAGAGCAGAGCATTGAGTCAAACACAGGCTTTACTTTGAAAATAAGACAAGTACAAACTTCCAGGCTGTTAAATTATGTACACCTACACACTTATCTATCTATCTATCTATCTATCTATCTATCTATCTATCTATCTATCTATCTATCTATCTATCTATCATTTATCCATCTATGTGTATACACATACACATAAATATTCATATGCACTTATGTCTGTTTTCTTTTTTTAGTTCAATCTGTGTGAATACTAGCTGCATGTTTATTAATCAATATTTCTTTGCTATTGGTCCATTATACTTTAGTCCTTTTCAAGGAAATCAGTTTCAATAAACATATCATTCATTAATTCCACCCATGAAATAACTGTGTATATTTTTCTAATTTGACTTAATTTATATCTTAAATGTATTCACTGTTCATTTAACAAATGGGATGCTATTAATGGAAAAGCTATTAATTTAATTTCATGTAATCTGAAACACTGGAAGCTAAAAGTCACAGTACTTATTTTCCATGCATAAATGGAAGAGAGCTTGGTCACTAAGGGAAATAAAACAGACAGGTAAGTTCTTTTGAGAATGACTGGGTTGGGTACAAAATCACTAGAGCATGGTGCAACATGAGCTACTGCTAAGATATTTGTGTGGAAAACTGCATAACAAACAAAACAGTGTATCCATGAGGCTTTGTTGGTGCTCCTCGTCCAGAGATCAAATGGGTGAGCACCTTCCATAAGTCTACTTAACTTTAAATTATTTAGAATGCATAGTGTATTTCAGGTATTTCTGACTTTCCAGTACCATGTTGTCTGTTCCAGCTTTTTCCCTTTGCTTAATTATTGTTCTTCTTGATGGAAAGCAGCTTAGTGCTCTCTCTCTCTCTCTCTCTCTCTCTCTCTCTCTCTCTCTCTCTCTCTCTCTCTCTCTCTCTCTCTCTCTCTCTCTCTCTCTCATTTAACTTCCTAAACTTTGAACCCTACAACAGACAGTTTTGCAGACTGCTTCTTCCTTCTGTCATTTTACCTGCAATGCTTCCACAAGTGCTATATTTAAGTGAAATTACTTTAGTGATTACTTTTCTGGTATCAATCAAACCTTTGCTTTATTCTTCTCTACTGAATTTCATAAGCTCATTCATATATTTCCTTCCAGTCAAATTGGATAATTTATGGGTGAGTCTGCATTTTATGATTGAACACCCAAAAGTGTGGTTAATGTTGCTTTTAATTTATATACAGTAAAGTTCACATTATAGTCTATAGATCTATTGATCCTTGCTGTTGCTATCTGCCACAGCACAGTTATATCAAGAAATTATGTACTTCTAAAATTATCTAAAGTGCTATGTTTAAAACACTCATGTTTTAAATTTACTACATCCGGTGAGCTTTGTAGTTTGAAATTTAGTTCTTATTTTTCTAAAATAAATGGAACCATATGCAATTGAAATATTAGAGTGTGGTTTATTCATGCAGGGACAGTCAACTAAGATTCATGCAAGGCAAGCATCTCATGTTATTATCCCAGCAAAAGGTAGGATGAGAAAGATATTGGATATACCTATATTCCAATATAGGTATCGGAAACTAAAAAGACTTCCTGGTTTACATTGTGAATAACTGACCAAATTAATGTGTTTCAAAAACAGAACCAGTTAGTTAATATTATAATAATATATTACAATTAATTTCTGCATCATACACTTTTTACGGATGAAAAATAATTTGTTCTTTTCTGTCTCCTATTTGAAAATATGTTAGTTTTTTTTCTAATTTTCAAATGGATTAAACTTATAAACTCTAAATATTAAATCTAGCTGTCCATGTGAAAAAAGGTCTTTAAATATTTTCATTATAATTATAAATTTTATTACTGAATGCATATGTGTTTATATATGCATGAGTGAAAATGTCACAATGAGAATTTGTGAGAGTATTTTTTTTTTCATCATGTAGCTCCCAGGATCAATGTCAGGTGCTAAGGAAGGGCAAGATGCAACTTTACTCTAGAAACACCTGTTTCACCAAGTCTAAAGAGATATTTATGTTACTTTAGTAAATCCTTAATATCTAATCTTCTTCCTGACAGTTTCTTTACAGTGCCCACATTCATGCCCCAGGGAGCATTTAAGGAGAATGAGCAGAAAGAATTTAAGAATCAGAATGACAAAAAGTCATCTGTTAAACAATTTTTCTTGAGAACAGCTCTATAAGTCTGAAATGATGACAATATCATTTTCTAGTCATGAATGCTTTATATTTCATCAGTTAAAATGGCAGAAAGTTATATGTATCTAATTAATTTAAAGCATATAAATGTAAAATAAAAAAAATCATTAGCAACAAATGTTTGAGAAGATAGTGGGAAGTGAAAAATTTCCAATTCACTGTTTGTGGTATTTCAAATGCTGCAACTACAGGCATTAGTGTATAAAAGTATTTTTAAAAACCCTAAAATTATATCTACCATATTGCCCTGCTACACCAGACCTTGGCAAAGTCCCAAAACTGGCCTTAAAGCCTTCACCACAAAGATAGTTTTCATAGTATTAAAAGATGCTCTGCCAGGTTCCATCTGAAAGAGACAGAGAATTCCCCAGTTTTAAATTCCCCAGTCTTGGAATTACAATACTGGCCCAACAAGTTTCTTCCATTGTTATATTATGAACTCATCTTGGAGACAAACAAAAAGTACTTAATAGATTTGAATCCTACTCAAAAGTGTAGAATTCATGCTCAGTAATGTAAACTAGAAAACTCTGTCTAGTTATGAAGTCTTAGAGCCTAGAGAAGAACCTACTTCTGCTATTCCCAAAACACTATTGTTTCTAACTGTGGACATATTTTAATACCCATGAATAATCCCAAATCCTATTAATAAGCTTCTTTGTGAAATATATAAAGACTATTGTGAGGATTCACAGTCATAATGTATAACACAGAAACAGATAGTGTCTCTAGGATACCAAATATCTGATACATCTGCCCATGCAATGTGTGAGGTTCAGGCCAAGGGCAAAGATCAAAGGAAAGATTAGGAGTTAGAGGTCAGGATGCCTGTTGCTAGGCAATGTCCCAGAGACATGGCAGGAAAAAAAAAAAAAAAAAAAAAAAAAAGAACTCTTGTAATCTCGACAATATAGTTGCCTTAATAAAAGAAAAGCATAATAATACCACCAGATAACAAGTCAAATAGGGACAGGGCAAGTTTCATGTGGCCCTACCTAAGGATAAAGGGCTAGTGAAAGGCAATGGATGCTGAGAAGCAGAGAAATAGTTTATTTCAGGACTGACTTTTTGCAACTTTTATTATATATAATATACATTATTGATTCTATGGTATACATGCATATATCTCTCTATATATACATATTAAAAATAAGAGGAAACAATTGTAATTAAAGAAGAATTATGAAATAGAGAGTGGGGGAAGTGAGGGCTTGAAGAGAAAAAGGTGAGGAATGGTATAGACACAACATGTTTGTCTACATATGTGACGTATGTAGAAAACACATACAGTGTTTGTATATAAAGTTTACAAAAATTATTAAAAATAAAAAATAGTGTATTTTATCTGAAAAAGCTTATTTGTTGGGAAATTGGTTATATTTATTGAAATTAATATTAATGATTATAGTTGGTTAAATTCATAGTACTATTGTAAATTTTGAGGAGAGGAGGTTTTAAATATATTAATTCTGATGTTATATTTTAGAGATTAGTAGTTTTGCAAAAAGACTTAAACTTTGACCTATATGATGATTTTTTTTTCTAAATTCAGAGTTTATAAAACCTTGTAGCAAATACAACAGAACCAATATGTCATCATCAGTTCATTTCAGATGGATCTGAAGTTAATTTCTTCTAATGTTGGAGATACTATTCAAGTCAAAACTTTTAATGATTCTGTTGGAATTTAATAATTTTGAAGGTTTAATTTGAGATATCATATACATCTACGTCTTAAAAATATTTCACTAGCAACAGAGCAACCCTGCATGATCTTATGGAATTATTTCCTTCACATGTATATTAATGTTTCAGCTGGCAAATGGAAGCACTTACTTTTGTTTAATTAATTTCAGGCCTACTTTATAATTTTGTGTGCATTCATATAAAGATTGTTCAAGTTATTGCTTGGTCAAAATAAAATAGGTATTAAGGATGTGGTAATACTGTGAACACACCCACTCAGTGTTTGTGTGTGTATGTGTGTGTGTGTGTGTGTGTGTGTGTGTGTGTGTGAGAGAGAGAGAGAGAGAGAGAGAGAGAGAGAGAGAGAGAGAGAGAGAGAGAGAGAGAGAGAGAGAGAGAGAGAGAATTGTAAAGAAATCTTCATTGCTTATATATTCTCACCTGGTCTTTTTGACAAATTCAGATGGTACTTTTATTACTACTTAAAATTGCAAAAAGCCACTAATGGCTCATTTATGTCTTCTCTGCTTCAGGCTTAGAGTCAATCATCCGTAAAAAAAAGGCAAAACCTTTTTAAGTAGAGAATACTTTCTAACTAGCAAAATCTGAAAACTACAAGATAGTCATTTGTCAATAGAGAGTTCAAGGAAATATCTGTGTGCCTTTTAGATGTGTAAATGTATGTGTCAGTGTGTATCTCTGCACATGTATGTAAATGTGACTTACATGCATGAAATGAAAGTACAAATACTCTTATGTAGACAGATACATGTTTGTATACACATACATGAATGATAAAAAGATAATTATACAAGAATACTGTTTTTATACATCACACATGTATAGTTTTCATAGAATTCATTAAATTTCACCCAATTGTGATAAAGAACAATTATATGTATACTATATAATGTAATATATCCATGCATGAACATATACACACACATACATTTATATTTCTACCTCTTAACCTAATATACATAATACTTAACCTCCAGTTTAACTTCAATGATGTACCATACAGCTATTAATTTTCTCAAGGACATAAAACACAGAAAATTATTATAAATTAAAAGAAGCAACAAGCAGGACTATCAAATTACTTTAGTGTTTGGTACTTTTAGTGACATCTTATACATAATAATTGCAGAATGCTAAGACTATCTAAGGAGGCTGTGATAAATGGATGCTCTTTCTGAATCCACATTTCTTTAAGACATGAAACATTTTCACAATCTGAGACAATTTCTTGATCTTGTTTTCACAATCAATGGTGTTTATAGAGTTTGTCTTTTCCTTCAACACAGCAATGTACAAAAAAGAGTCTTGAATTTCACTAGTTTGATTTGATGTACTGAGCAGCTTGCCTCTGTATGTATTTATTAATAGGTGTGTTTGCTTTTATGTTTCAGACACTTTTATTAGTTTCAAGATTAAACTTAAAAGGAGACCGCCATTATTTTTACATATGCATTTTAAGAAAATTACTCTTATTTCACCTACTCTTATTACACCAATTAGTTATTACTCATCGTAGGTTTGGTGCATACTTAAATACAACAGTAAGTTATATTGTTTTTTATTTTATATCATTTTATAAGCTTTATTTTTTGCCTGTTCACAATAAAGATATTGAGGCCTCAGTTATTGAAATATTTTCCTTGCATTGAACACATTGCCATGTTTTTCTTTCCCCTCTCCAAAATTTTCTTGACATCATGTCAAGAAGTCAGAAGTTATCACTTTTCTAAGTTTATTTTTCTTATCTCTGTAGATGTATCCCATAATATGTTCATATAGTTCACACTAATCCAAAGTGTATTTTAACTACACTTGTAATACAACAAGGATTGTGAGCAGCTTACAGCTGTTAGTTACTCTTCCAGTTCAGGAGCGGGTTGTCTTTTCACCCCCATTAATCGGCTTTCACTGTTTCTAGCAATATTTTTGGTTATGCCTTTACCCCTTATTTACATTTAAGTTTCTGTTTCATTTGAGAGCCTCTTGAATGAATAAGTACTGTATTTGTCTCAGCCCATTCCTCACTGTCTTTACACTAAAACCTCCAGGTCCTTTCCATCCTACTGTTTTTCAAACTCACAATCTCTTCCTTAATAACTGTTTTACGTGTGTAAAGTTTGTGTGTCTGTGTAAATGCAGGTGTGTACATATGTGTGTGTATGCGTGTGCTTGTATGTGTGTGTAAATATAGTCTTTGGTGTCCATTTTATGTCGCTCATCTGTGTTTAGATATAACCACTTGGAATTTGATGAGAAATCATGGGATTTTCTCTAGAGAAGCCTGACTGTTCTTCTCCAAAAAATATTCTGTAACTCTAAAGACATTGGTATGACTTTCATCCACTTTGGCATATCAAATTCTTGTCATTGTGCAGGCTTTAATTGGGAAAATATATTATTTGAGATAATGGGTGTAACACTATTATATTAGAGACAATATATCCCCTGGGCACAGAATCTTTCTGTCTCTTCTTCTGCAGTGTTTCCTGAGTTTTATGTATAGGAATTGAATTGTAGGTGTGTGCATCAAATGGAATTTGAGTACTCCAATTTCATTTGGACTTGTGATTTTCTGTAATGATCTCCACCTCCCGAAGAACAAAGCTTATTTAATGAGTGGAGTGGGCTCTACTTAAGTGTGGTTGTAAGAATTATTCTGAGAACAATGAAAATTTTTACTTGTTTAGGAAACTGGCAGCACTAAGCATTCTGCTAGAATCTATTATTTCTTTATTGTGAACAAGCAAAAAAATAAAACTTATAAAATGATATAAAATAAAAAACAATATAGAAGACTAAGTTTATAGTACCAGACAATAATCACCTCCTTTTGAATGGTCATTACATCATAATTATTTTAATGATGGTTATCATTAAAATACGAGTTACCATGCTTGAAATTTTGGAAAATTTTGTTGTATCAGTTATGGCTGAATTTTTACAGGTGTCTCATATTGTAGGACTACTGATTAACTTTCTCCCTTGGCAACTTTCATAGAAACTTTTAGTGTAATGGGTGCTAGTACCCAAAAAAGAGGATTACAAGTTAATTTCAGCTTAATTATTTCACAGTCTCTGGCTGAATTGTGTGGTATTTTTGATAATAGTCTTATTTTTAAGTTTATCAAGCAACCAAAAGTAATGACAATATCTTTTAATATGTATTTCCTGAAGCCTATCCGATTACCCATGGCTATCAAAATCATAGAATTTGAAGTAGAACATACAGATATCACTTTTCATATGCCAGCATAATTAATACTTCACAAGTAGTTTCTCCCAAAGGTTTGTGTAGTCTTTACTACTTAAAAGGAACTTCTCTTTGTAACAGATAGAGACTAATAAAGAAAATCTCATCCAATCAAAATTGTGTTTTAGAGACTGTACTTAATGAATACATCTCCAAAACAACTCCTGAGCCTAAGACTCAAGAAACCATTGCAGAAGATGTATAAAAATATTCTAAGAATTATAAGATTATGGAGTTTGCTATGAGACTTGTTCTATAAGTAATATCAGTAACTACATCTCTAACTTCTCAACAATATGACTGCTGAAACATGGGCTGAATATAAAGAAAAAGTATAGTGATATATTGTATATTTAGTAAAAAATTGTCTAGAATATCAGAGGACAGAGTATTCATAGAGCCAAGCTATGAAGGTCATGGAGTGGCCACACATATCTTTAATCCCATCATTCTGGAGACCTCACAGCCAAGCAGTGGTGAATCACGGCATTAGTCCCAGCACTTGGGAGGCAGAGGCGGAGGATCTCTGTAAGTTCAAGGCAGTCCTGTTCTACAGAGTGAGTTCCAGGACAGCTAGGACTGTCATACAGAAAACCTGTCTTACAAGGAGAGAAAGTGTGGAGAGATGGCTCTGTGCAGACTCCTTTTATTAAATATACAATGTATCATTACAAACAACAATAGACATACCAAAGTGGGTGTGGGAAAGCCCACAAGATTTCAACCATACATAAAGAGAATGAAATTGACAACAATTACAGAAAAAAGTTATTTACTATCTATTACAATGTGTTTTTTTGGTCTTGGGCAGCCAGGGGCCCAGACTCACAGACACTGTAGTCCCAGACCTCTTAGTCCCCCCCTGAAGCTGCTTAGATCCCCAAAAATGACTCAGAATCTTGTATTAACTTTATGTTGTTTGGCCTATGGCTCAGGCACATTGTTAGATTGTTCTTACATCTTAAATCAACCCATTTCTATTAATCTTTACTGCCACGTGGCCGGTGGCTCACCTGTGTTCCTTACATGTTGCTCCTTTAGGCTTCTGGCTCCTTCTGTCTCTGACTCTGCCCTGCTCCTCATACCTACTCTGATGCCTCCTCCTACTTTTCCTATGGTGCCTGTCATGGGCCAAAACAGCTCCTTTATTTAAAGATTGCTATTCAAAGCATACAGAAAGGCATTCCCACATCACTTCCCCCTTTCTGTCTAATCAAAAAGGAAAGCTTCAATTTTAACAAGGCAAAACTACATATAACAAAATAGCTATCAGGCAAGAATTACAGTTATAACATATAGTCTATTTGTATTTAGCAAACTTAAAGGAAATACTCTTATCATTTTCCTTATCCTTATGAATCTAAAGTTTCATATCTAATATATCTTTCAAATGACTAAGAAAAACTGTACCTTTAACAATCTAATCTTTACCTACATCAAAGACTACAGAAGGATATATTTACCCAAGTAAACCAGAAGTGCAAGTAACTTCTAAAATCTAGAAATGACAGAGATGACACCTATATGCCTGGACAGTCACCCAAAGTTCCTTTATAAAGTTGGAGCATCCATCTTCAGCCTACAGGCCCAGAGTCTCTTTTCATTTCAGTGAAGCAGGATATTTGCTCTACCCATTCTGGCACAGTTCATCAGTTGCTTCTCATTGAGTCCTGAAGAATGTCTGACAGATTTCTCTTCAAAGCAGGAACCTGAATGACCATCTTGGCTTGTTCTGCCAAAGTACAGAGGTCACCATCTTATGGAACCTGCATGTCCAGCTTAAAGAGCATACTGTCACGCAATCAATATAATAGGTTCATGTCCAGTGGCTAACTGATGCCACAAAGAAACTAATCTCCATATGGATTTTTTTTGGTGCCCATTTTTCTCTTGAAGTAAATTTGGTGCTACCAAGAGCAGTTCTGTCTCACTGTCCAGAAAAGTCTAAGTTCTTAAAACATTTTAAATGCCATATTCTGTAGGTCTTAGAAGTATTTGAAGATTACCTACCTAATAGAAATATATCTTTGTATACCTAAAAATCTAACTAACATGCACTTCTTAATTATACATTACAATTTTAAATCAGTTACATAAACATCATATCTTAAACAAGAGTAGAAAAATACATACAGCGTAGTAGAATTGACCTTAAATTTGCATAAATAAACCAAAATCCATACCAATATAAAACATTTTGAGATTAACAGCTGATTTTTGGATTAAAATAAATTCAATAATCTAATTTTTAAAAATCACTCATATACCATATCCCCCCTTTTGAAGAAAGAGATTAACTATGACTAATAACCAGTTATAATGAAAACAAACATTTAGAAACAATATTTTGGGAATTTGGGTATAGTTTATTATTATTATTTTTTGTTGATTAAGGGGCGTTGAAAATCTCATGGGTTCTTAAGTCTAGTATTGAAGCTGATGTGGCCATCTCTTTTTACCAAAGATTCTTTTAAGGGGTCTTGGTTGATAAAACTATATTTGTTTGGAAGTCATCTATAGGTTCTTATTTTTTGTAGAAACAAAAGTAGAACGCTTTTAAAGTAATAAATCTTTAGACACAAATTTTAAAATCAAAATATCTTTAAAATATATATTTTTGTTTAACTTAGTAGTCTTTGCATTCGTAATCCATTTTTTTGTAATTAGTTCATTAATAGTTAAAAAATTAAAAGAAAACACAATAACAACCAAATTCTAGATTTTGTGTCTATTTTTTATCTTTATGTGGCTTATTATATTTTTATTGTTTTTTAAAGACTTTTTAATTTTTTTGAAGTCTATGTACCTTTTATACACATTATAACTTGTTTATAGGTTTTTTATCTCAATCTGTTTTATTGTGAATCTTTAATCATCTTTTATGCATAAGAGCTTTTAAAATATTTACACTCTCTTAAAGAACCACATGGATTTTGTAAAGCCTAATCAGTAAGTTTTCTTAAAGGGACCGTGTCTGTTTGTGGCCAGCAAACAGAGCAGACCCAAGAAAATACTGTTACTAAGTATCTGTCTTTTTTTGTTGTTGTTAAAAATAAACAGAAACCTTAAACCAATAACATGCTATTGAGTCTTTTTGTGAGACTTTAGGAACTGGCTTGAATGTAGCTTACACTGTCTTTTATCAGTCTCTAGGAGTCATTTTGAATTTGACCTGGACACCATGCTTTTTCTGTACAATGACCAGTTTTATATACATAATTGGAAGCTTTTTTGGCTTAGTTTTTGTGTTAAAACCCTTTTTAAAACTTTCTTAGTCTTGCTCCACATTGGGCGCCCACTGTTGCAATGTGGTTTTTTTTTTTTTTTTTTTTTTTTTTTTTTTTTTTTTTTTTTTTTTTTTTTGGTCTTGGGCTACCAGAGGCCCAGACTCACAGACACTGTAGTCCCAGACCTCTTAGCCACCCCCTGAAGCTGCTTAGATCCCCCAAAATGACTCAGAATCTTGTATTAACTTTATGTTGTTTGGCCTATGGCTCAGGTACATTGTTAGCTTTTTCTTACATCTTAAATCAACCCATTTCTATTAATTTTTCCTGCCATGTGGGCTGTGGCTCACCTGTGTTCCTTACATGTTGCTCCTTTGGGCTTCTGGCTTCTTCTGTCTTTGACTCCACCGTGCTCCTCCTACCTACTCTGATGCCTCCTCCTACTTTTCCTATGGTACCTGTCATGGGCCAAAACAGCTCCTTTATTTAAAGATTGATATTCACAGCATACAGAAAGACATTCCCACATCAACTATCTTTGTGTGTATATATGTATAATAATAAATAAAAATTAATAAAACAGTGCAGTAACTCTGCTTCTCTTTGAATCTGTGGGAGGTAACATTTTCTGTTTCTTCCTATCTGAACATTTGATTTACAATTCATAGACTCTTAGAAACAGCACCTCACTGATCCTAGATATGATCCACCCACAGTAGTTTTCAATATTGTGGTTTTCTAAAATTTCCTTTTTGATGAGGACAACATTCCCATTGAATGAAGGGAAGGTCTTACTCCAGTATGCATTCATGTTATCTGTAATTCATGATTACATTTAACTCAAGCTCACTTCCAAATTTCTCCACATTCTATGGTAAACTAACTAGAGATTAGGATTGTTGAGGACCCCGCTAGAACCTAAGCATAGTTTCTAGAAGGTTACTAGTATTGATAGTGGGAAAATAAATGGCAGATTAAATATGCCCCATAGTGCCTGGATCTTCTCTGTTTTTTTAATCACTGAATTATTACTTATAGCCTGTTATTTTGTAACTAAAGATAAAGCAGAGTTTGAGAGAGGTCTCTGAAGTGGCCAAATAAACAAGAAAGTAAGTCAGTTCATCTGACCACTGTACATTGTTTCTTGGAATTCTAGTTACACTATGAATCCCACAGAAGATACTGCAGTTAGTGAAAAACTCTGTTAGGTGCTACTTAGCAGAATTATGCTATTCACTCTAGTTTGATACTATTTTCTTAAGTAAAAGATATACATATTGTAAAATAACAGAATGTTCCTAACAGTATCGTCAGTATCGATATCAAAGTAAAGGGTGAACAGTAAGATGTATGTATATGATTTTACAAAGATCTAGCAAGGAGTATATACACAGAGAGGGTTTGTGTAGAACAAGCTGGTAAATGGCACTTCCATAAACCCTCCTTTTCAGACACAAATAATGGCTTACATCAGAGCTACAAAAGGTCTTCAATGTGCTATTGTTAAACCCATAAATCCCTGAATTATGCTTTTAGTACTTTGGAAAGTTAGACATATCCTTAAGAAGTTCAAAAAAATTGTCTCTCTGAAGATATTTGTATACTTCTTCCACAAACTATTTTAATTCTCAAAATAATATTCAAAACTTTACAAATTTGGGGCAAGAGGAATTAGGGGAATGTAGGGGAATTAGGTTGTTCCATTGTAAATAATTGTCCCTGCCTATGAGTTTAATAAAAACTGCTTATTGGCCAAAGGCAGACAGGAAGTGTGGGTGGGGATACCCGACTAAGAAGACTCTAGGAACAGGCAGAACAGAGCAGAATGCCAGAGAGAAGCCAGAAGAGACAGAGGACAACTTTGCTGCTCTGAGAAAAGGTACCGAGCGACATGGCTGAACACGATAAGAGTCATGGGTTAGATTAAGGGTAAGGGATTACCAAGTTATATGCCTGGCCCTTAGGCTGATCAGCCTAAAACTATTCTAAGCATCTGTGTGTCTCTGTGGGTCTGTGGGTCTGCAGGCCTAAACCTTGAGGCTAGGTCCAAAAGTCTGGGACAGAGACCTCATACTACAGAGGTATATCTCAGTAAATTTTGGCTGCTAAGTATGAGTTCCATTGCTAAATTCATGTTGAAATCACATGATTCTGCAAATTTTAATCCCAGTTCTAGAGACTTAGAGGCAGGTGGGTATCTAGTACTCTGGTAAACCAAATTAACCTAGTCAATGTGCTCCAGGTTCCAAGGAAAGCCCTTAGTTAAAAAACAACATAGAAGGCTCTGGAGGAACAAAAATCAAGGTTAAGTTCTGACACAATGACACACATATGCCCACACATACACATACACTCTCTCACACACACATACACACTCTCACACACATAGTTATACACACACATATACACACACACTTTCACACACATACTCATACACACATGCATTCTCTCTCTCACAAATATACTTACATACACATGATACCACACACACTATCATGCTCATACATACACACACACACACACAGAGATTAAAATAAAATTAGAATGTATAAATAATAATCACACATTATCTTGCTGAAAACCTCAAATTTATGGATCATGTCCTTCAGACATTCATGACTATCAGAGTATTCTAAAAATCTTTTACCATCTGTAAGTCTGAATATAGAAACTATATTTATTTTCAAACCCAGTAACTGGAGGATAAAAATATTTTTTTCCAAATTCTGGTTGAATTCTTCCATATTATCTCCTGCCTTCCCTTCCATAATGGATAAGAGGCTAACAAATAAGGCTACATTGTAATTCCAGGACTGTCCTAGAATCATTTTTATCAATATCACATTCATATTTAATGTTATTTATTAATTTCTGTTCATAGCATAACCTGGTTCCCAAATTTCAAGGCAGTCTTCAGGATACTTCTGACAAGTTTTCATCCTCCTAAAATCTCTGTCCTTAGCTTTGGGGCATACTGTTCAGGATTAATTGGTATGAGGGTGAAGAAATTAATTTAAGCTATTGTTTTAATATGTATTTTATTTGTAAAGTTTTAAAAATATTTTTAATAACAATGTAAATACATAATTTGCCTTACAGATTCCACTGAGTAAGGCTGGTCTTCTATACATCTCCTGAGTCATTACTGTACATTTCAGTTTAGAATGAGCATCAATATCTTTATCAGGATGAAAATGGATAGACACGAGAATATCATTTTTTTGATAGCTCAATTTTTATTCCTTATGTCTCAACAAATGATTCACATTTATGCATTAAATGTATGAATGCTTTCATCATGTTTATAGTGTGGGATGGCTAACCTAGTCTGTGTAAAATATCTATGACTTTGAATCATGAATCGTTTGAAATATATTATCCCAGATATTTGAAAATAACAATAATTTACTGTTGACTCCAGTCATCTTTCTCTGGAATCTATCTCAAAGCTTCTTCCTTCCTGTCAAAGATTTGCAACCTTTGATTATCACTCTCTCTAACTTTCTAGTCTAAGATGTCCTTATATCATTATATGAATTCAATATTTATTTCAAAAGATTCTCATATGTTAAGTGATACAGTATTTGCTTTTGTGTGGCTGTCTTACATTACTAAACTTATCATCTTTCAGGTTCATTCACATTTTCTGAGGTGACAACTTATTTTCATATTGTGTATATGAATTCACAAGGATTATGACAACATGTAAAATGCCTGAATAAGCTCAAGCCAGAGAACACATCATCTTAGAAGTCAAGAGGTGGAAGGAATTCCCACCCTTGCTGAGCAACAACTGGCATATATTTATTCACTTATTGTATCAGAGAAAGAAATAAATCATTGGTACAGAAATATAAATAACACAGTAAGAGAGTTCCCATACTCAGGAATATTCAACCAACAAAGATTTGATCTAGGGGAGGAGAGAAAGAGACAGAGAAGACAGAGAGAGACAGAGAGAAGAGAGAGATTGTTAGAAGAGAGAGACAGAGAGACACACAGAGAGAAAGTTGTTTAAGCAATGTGGTGAGTGAACACATGGGAAGACTGGGAGAAAGGGGTGGATAAAATCAAAATACATCTCAGAAGTTCACTCCTATGTGTCTATCCTTTTCAGATACTATTTAGTGGCTTCAAAAACTTTTTTGTCTAATTTTCTAAGTTCTTCAGATCGTCAGATAAAATACTTATCATATAATTGTCTAGTTATCAGGTATCTCTAGGTCTATCTTCTCTCTCTCTCTCTCTCTCTCTCTCTCTCTCTCTCTCTCTCACACACACACACACACACACACGCAAACACACACACACACACACACACACACACATACACATACACCTCCTGTTCCTCCTCCTACTCTGTGTGTTTGTCTGTGTGTGTAAATAGAGATTGTCTATGTTTCTTTCTCCAAAAATATTTCCAAGATCTTTAAAACTATAATGAATATATAATGCAACAATGGAACATACACTTTTGATGTTTTTTTTTTAACTTAACCCTCTACTTAACCCTCTGATGTGCTTTTTCTCTCACTATTCTTTGTCTCTCTAATTGACTGCTCTTTGCCTCATGTAAAGGTACTGATAAGCACCAGATTCCTAAGTCTCCATATTATAGCATTGTTTTTCTCTATATTTTTAGTTTCTTTGTGATTTTTTTCTAACAAAATTCTATGATGCATTAAGATTAATAAGCGTGAATTGATCCTGGCAGGCATGACAAAACTTATCTTGAAAATTTTAGAAGAATTGATATGAGACTATTAGCAAACTCATGGTTACATAGGTCACAAGAGATGGCCAGAGGAAAATAATGTGAAGGGAGATTTAACAGGACAGAGGATCAATAAAGTGATACTTTCTTACCCTAATAATAAAAGAATGAAGTGTGAATGAACATCAACCGAGCCACAAAACCATCAACTGATAATTCATCCTGCCAGAACGATGTGCTGGGCTTATGGGGTGCAGAACTTCTGGGAATGGACAACCAATGACAGGTCCAACTTTAGGCCCACACCATGAGAGTGAGCCCATGACTGACAGTTTAGATGGTCAGAAAACAGAGGCAAGAGAGCCCAGAGAGCCAGAATAAAATCAAACACACTTGGCAAAAAAATAAATTAATAAATAGAAATGTAAAATCAAGTAAATTATTTCTAGTGGTATTCTGCTGTACTCATCAATTGGTGTCTAGTTCAACTCATATAAGAAGAGCTTCATCCAGCAACTTGATATGAGCAGATGCAGAGACCCACGGCAAAACACTAGGAAGAACAGGAGAACACCCTCCCTCCCCCCTCAGAAGAAGAGAGGGAAGGATTATAGGAGCTAGAGGATGTCCAAGACATCAGGAGAACATAATCTGCATAATCAACTACTCAGGGCTCATAGGAGCTCCCCGAGACTGGAGGGACAATCAGAGGAACGTGGGGTGTGTGCTAGGTCTCCTGCATATCTATTGGTGGTACAGCTAGTGTTGTTCTCTCAATACTAGGATTAGGGTGTCCCTGACTTTCTGGACTGTTCTTTAGAGCCCAGAAGATGGCTGTTTGTGCCTAGTATTATTGGAATATCATGTTTATGGATATCTAAGAGATGTCTGCTCTTTGTGTTTTTCTTACTTTCTTTTATCTCCCTTATTTTGATGGGAAAGGGAAAAGTGTGGATCTGGAGGAAAGGGGAAATGGTCAATAGGGGAATGTACTGGGAAACTGTAGTCCAGATGTAATGTATGAGAGATAAATAAAAAAAATTCTAATAGTGAAACCATGAAAAAGACAAAAGAATATTAAGTAGACTAATGAATCAGATAAATATTTGGCTATATTATTGAATAGTCTTAATTTTTAAAAATCAACGAAAGCTATAAAATAATCATTTGTATTAATAAATACTTGGGAAATAGTTTTCAAATTCGTATCAGTATTTGTTTTATTCTTTCTTTCAAGCTGACCTTTGAAAGACTACGTAGTGAATAAGTAACAATTCAACCACAAAGAAAGTGAACTCAAAACTGGTGGTAAAATCATTACAGAATGTTCACCCTCTGTTTTAACGTCTTACACAGAAGTAAAGGGTACAAAAGCTGCAACCTCAAATATTACAAGAAAAATTTTCAATTAGGGTACTCACTTCCGATAAACTAATATTATAGTTCATCAATTATTTTGGCTAGTTGTCCAAATTATTGTCAACTTCATTAAAACTGCAAGTTCAAACTATTAGTTTAAGAATTATAAAGAATTGATCTGCACTTGACTTTTTAACATCTTATCAAAACATGAGCGGTAGTCATGGGTATATGTCTGCCAAAGTACTTGTCCTCAAGAGTATTTTGTTTGTGTGCTGGCTAGACAGTGTTTTGTAATTATAGCAACCTTAGGTCCTCAGTAGAGTCCAGTACAACACTGACTGATTTAAGACCAGTGAAGTCTGAAAAAATAATTGTTCCATTAGCTTTATTTTAGACATTTTTCCTTCAAAACATTTGAAAATATATACTTAAATCTGCTTCCTAATCACAAGTTCCCAAAACACAGTGTCCTACACAGAAAACACTATTATTATGGTTCCCAACAAAATCAAATATTTTTATTTTGCTGAGTGTTCTTTCTTCCCTGTTTGGCTTTCTTTTGCAAACTTCTTTAATGGATAATTACCAATTCATCGTTTTAGTATAAATTACTACATATTTAGAGGCATATGTCATTAATGCCTTAGCAGGTAAAACATTTACTCAAATCTTTTCCAAATTACTTGCTCATTTATAGTTCTATTACTGTAATATCCTTAGTATTCAAAAACTTATTTTATTAAGAACTAAGAAATAATTGACATTCATTGTTAATGTTTCTTGTCTTGGTTTTGAAACTTGCTTCCTAGCAACAAAATATTACAAAAATACAAATAATATTGCTTTAGCCAAGCTTTATATATCAATATTTTTCCATGCTTTCTTCAGTTTGGAAATATTTTAAAAAATAAACTCCAAAGGCACCATTAGATTGTAGACTATAGATGCACACTTAAATTTTTGAGTGTATGAGTCATTCTGAATTTAATGGATGGATATAATTACGTGTATTTGTATTATATAACATGATATTTCAATAAATATACAATGTTCTAGTTTCATTTCCATAGTAGTGATAAAAACACATGACAAGAAACAGTGGGGGGTAATAATTTTCTCTGGTACAGTTCTATACCATTATTGTGGAGAAAATAATGGTGGTGGACTCTTGAAGCAGACGAATCAGCCAAGAGTAGAGGTAGAATGTAGATTCTTACATGCTGAATATCTCTCATCTAGTTTTCACTTTCTCTTTAATACTCAGGACCTACAGCCAAGGGAATGATGACAGAGAAGATCAGCTCTTACAGACTCATTTATCAATCAAGTCAATTCTCTATGGATTTCCCTCAGGACAGCCTCATCTGAGTATTCTTCATTATGACTCTTTTATCTGGGGATTGTAGGAATTGGCAAGATGTTAATTAATACTAACCAGCAAATACACTTTGCAAAATTTTGGTATTTCCATTACCTTAAGTACTTCTATATTTATATTTTATTGTCATGACAACAATAAAAATATCTCAGGAGTTTTCAAGGGTAAAATGTAAATTTAGCTACAATTTCTTGGCTTTACCATGAATATTGAATTTATTCCTCATGTCTTACTTCAAATACATCTCCTTTGACAAACATCATCTTTGGCTTATACTTGGACTTATTATATTAAAGTTATATAGCTTATTCATGAAATAATTATTATCTGACATTTTACTCATTTAATTTACAAAAGATTAATTTAGAGACTCAGAAATTTTCATAACACTTTTCAGTAAATAAAGAGCATTAACCTGGTATATCAAGCTGATAATATAAACAGCTTCAGAATGGCTTCCTCCCATAAAGGAACACCCTAACATTTGGCATAGAATTTGCTTCTTAACTTCACTGTTATAGGTAATACTGATTCAATATTTCCCAAGCAGCATTTTTGAGTAGATAACTATGGCCATCTGATTTTTATAGCCATAGTATTTCATCAGAGTAATTTAAACTGGTTTTTATTAGGTTATATTCATGATCAGCACTAATATATTTCTAAACAAAGGGGTACTACTAATATTTGCAAAACACATGGATATAGAAATCTTTCTTTAATGTTGTGTGAGATGAATCAGTGTGTGGCTAGTGAATGGGTGTAATGTAAATATGTTCTGAATTTTGTCAAAGCTTATACAGTTAGGAAATATATTCTTTGGAGGTACTTTTATTCTCTTTTCGTACACATAGAAACTAACGTCTATCCACACAATGGAATTAAGTTTATCTACTTAGTATATTTTCTTTAGCATAATAAATCAAATCCATAATAAATGCTGGAAGTATTGAGAATAGAAATCTATTAGAAAACTTGATTAAACAATGGGAAATTGACAAAGCACATGACTTATTAAGTACATATGGTAATTTATAAGTGCTGACAAAGTTAAGCTTTCATTTGCTATGAAGTCATGACCACAACAACTCCTATAAATGAAAGCATTTGATTGGCACTGGCTTACAGTTTCAGAGGTTTAGTTCATTATTATGGCAGAAAACATGTGGCATGCATGCAGGCAGAGTATTGCAGAAAGAGTTGAGATTTCTATACTTTTTTTGCAATAATTAAATTTATTTATTTTACATCCTGACCACAGTTTCCCCTTCCTCCTTCCTTCCCATCCACTTCTCCCATCACTACTTTCCTCTCCCTCTCCATGCACTCCTCTGGCAAGTCTCCCTTGGAAAAAATGTCATATCAAGTTGTAATAAGACTAAGAATTTTCATGTGTTAAGGCTGGGCAAGGTGATGCAATATGAGAAATAGGGTACTAAAAGCAAACAAAAGAATCAAAGACAGCCTCTGCTCCCCAAAGCGAAGGTCTTTAAGTAGACCAAACTACACAGCTATGACATTTAAGTACAGAGCTTAGGTAAGCTGTATGCCATCTGCCTGGTTGTTGTTTCAGACACCATGAGTTCCTATGAGCCCAGGTTATTTGATTCTTTGAGTTTGTGTGTGTGTGTGTGTGTGTGCGTGTGTGTGTGTGTGTGTGTATGTGTGTGTGTGTGTGAAGATCCTTGATCTCTGACTTGTATAATCATTCCTCCTTCTCATCACCAGAATTCCCAAGCTGGACCTAATGTTCTGCTGTGGGTTTCTGCATCTGTTTCTGTAAGTTAATGAATGAAACCTCTAATGACAGTTGAGCCCACCCTTGTAACTGCCTGGACTTCAGGCCCCAGAGACTGGATGATCTAAAGACTTTTTTATATTAATATGTAGGTGGAAGATGGTGAACAGAATAGAGGTTCTGAGACTTTAAAGCTTATCTCCTCTGTGGCACACTTCTTATAACAAATCTACTGCTACTCCAACAAAGCCACATCTCTGATAGTGCCGCTCCCTATGTTCCAGGCATTCAGAAAAGTCTATGTAGTACACACCTAATTAAATCACCACAGCACTTTATATCCTTTTATTTGGACTAAAATAAAAACTTCAAGTTATTTTATTCAAAATAAGTAAGGCACATGTGTTTCAGACATTCCTTTTCTCTTAGAAAACCATACTTTTTCAGGTAAATAATAATATTTTATGATGCTAGGCTCATTGTTATATGTTAGTCTTGACTCATTTAAAAAGTAAATTTTGTTCATAGCATGTAGAAAAAAAATGTAATATACACTTTTCTTTTGAAAGTCCTATGTATTTATGTTATTTATTATTCACTCTAGTTAGAAAAATTTGTAAAGGAGCAAATTTGATTCACTAAGATTTTACTGTTTATGTTTCAGTAATAAAGAGGCAATGGGAAAATCATTTATTATATTATATGTATATCTGTGTTATTTTTAAATGTAAACATATCAGGAGATAGATAATATTAGAAATATTGTGTATAAGAGCCACAATATTTGTGAAGATTCTATAACTATACAAGAAACTGACAAGCATAAAACTGTTTATTCTGCACTACTGAAATAATTACACAGATTGTTTAAAAAATTTTCTTTCTACAGTCTCAAAATTACACTATATAGTGAAGACTATGGTTTGGCTTGTGTATATTTGAATAAATCACAGATAAGAATGAGACAGAATTTTAAAAATGGCAAAAAAATCTTGAATCTATGTTCTTCATCTTAGAAGCAACATTGTGTTCTATAAGCTCAAGCTGATGGTATATATTTTTCTTTAATCATTCAAATATGTTAATAGATGGATTAACTCATGATGTATTTGGGGGATAAGCTGTACTCAAAATACTAAAATATACAGTGTAGAGTTATCTGCTGTATAAATAGATTGTAAATTTACTAAAATGTTTAGAACAATCAGAAAAGATAAAACCAATACATTTTTTAATCTCTTGTACTTTTCCACATGAACAGTTCATTACCCAATTGTTATTTAATGCTTTCAAATGTTGTGTTTACTGATGGGATTCAAAGCAGATATTTGAAATGAATTATTCAAAGAAGCATTATTAGCATTCATATACTAAATCATGTTAGTCACATTAAACAACAATCATTTTTGATTGTAGTAGCATATCACAATAAAAGTTTCATTATTTTTTATTCAATAAAATGTGACCTTTCTTGTTGCCAGTGAACAGTTTTTCACAATTGAATCTGGGAATCTTTATGTTCTTTCATCTCAAACTTTCTACTCTTTACCATATCAAATTGATGAAGCAGAGATGTCACAGAGTGGAATAATTTATATTACAAGCTTCATGATAAAATTTTCTATTCCTTAATTTTTATTTAAATTCATTTTCAGTCAAGTCTTTATAAAAATAATTTAAACTTGTCTTTGAACATGCAGCAAAACTGTGTAAGAAAAATCATGGTTCCTATCTAAAAGTTATTTGGAATACAAATTGAGTTAGAAATTCTTATACACTACTGTTTTTATTTATATAGATTTTATTACATGGATTATTAGTAGACACAGTACAATTCTATGTACATGCATTTCATGACTGCTTATCTGACTTTGATTATTTTGTTCTTTCATAACTTCTGTAAAATTCTTTAAACATTATATTGTATTTGATCAAACTAAGATATTTTTATTAATATACATTATTTTATTTCTTATAATTTGGTTAGAATAGTCAGTATAAATTTTAAAGCATTTATGAATGTGTTAAATAACTATTGTTCTAGCTTCTATCACTTCGATATTTTTTATATCCTAGCCCATTCTCCACCAGGAACTCTCTAGTTTTTCTTCTGGCAGTAAGGCTAAGATAGAATAGCTGTATCCAATCTATCTTAGCCCAGACTATTAATTACACTCTGAAACCACATGGATGCTTACTAGGAATAGCTAATTTGTACTAATTGTGAAGGAGACCTACCCCCTAAATTTAATTCCAATTCACCAGATATCCTACTGGCAGCTTAGCCTATTGGTTAGCTTTAACATCCTTAGGCACACAATCAAAGGTGCAAGGTAGGCATCAATATCTGAAAGTTGAATAATAAATAGTCTGGCAATGCATGTCAACTTGTTCAAAAGCACTAAGAACAAGGCAATCTACAAAGCACATACTGGATGGTTTTAAGGCATGCTCCACAAGTTAAAACCAATACTTTTCACCATTTTCAGGACCAATAAACTATAACTATACAGTTCGTAGACCTTAGGGGAGAGTCTACCACTAGTGTCACATTTTTCTGGACTTATTTTATTTTTATGAAGACACAGATATTTATTTCTAGTTTTAGTACATAATTCCTCTTCTCTTCCTCCTCCTTCTTGTTAAAATTATAGTTTTAGTCCCTGGCTTTCAGTTGGCTCTTGTGTTCCTTTTAGCATAATAGCATGGCTTGATTTCTGAGTATAAGATCTTTTCTTAAATTATGACATTGATTAAAAACAAGTAGTTTTCAAATTACTTCATTATTTGATCTCAACTGTAAGTCATTAAAAGCAACATTCTCACATATGAACCTTTAATCTACTACTAGAATAAATGCATCACTAAAATCTCTACTTCCTTTTGTAGAAGAATGCTATGAACGAAGCAAGGTCTTTCTCAAATGAAGTCAAATGTTTTTAATTTGCTAAGATTATTTAGGTGTTAGAATAGAGTTTTCATATTTTTGAAGGTATACAAATCTTAATGCATATTTGTATCACACATACCAAATCAAATACATACAAGTGTGTTGGGGAGACTGGAGTGGGAAGATTGTGAGTTCAAAGCCAGCCAAGAAAGCCCAGAATATACTGTGAGGTCAATATACTGTATATGTTCTTTTGTGTAATGATAACACATTCTCTAGCATATAAAATATATATCAAAATCTATAATGAGAGGATTGACATTCTGGTCGGTACTATTACAAGTAAGAAAATTCAATGGTTCAATTGAACATAAATATTTAAAGTAGTATACACAATTCTATGCTTTAGATAAGGAATTTAAAGATTCTTTCTTAAACAAGTAGGCTTTATATTTAATAATATCTAAATTTACTGAATGTACCTGAACAACTTTTAATTATCAGGGCTGAGAAAAGATTGTATTTTTATGGAAAGTATTAATACCAGAGGGCTCTGTGTTACAGGCTAGTTTATCCACTTGGAGTTATCAGGACATGGAGGAGATTTTGAAGTAGGGCCTTGTAGAACTTGCTCTAAGAATTGCACATTTGCCTTTGAGAGATCAAAAGAACCCAGTCCTTTCCCCCGTTTTAGTTTCTATAGTAAGGTGAACAAGTCTTCCTCTGCTCTGTTTTGTTTCTTGATATATTATCCATGGACCTAAATTTAGTTGGGTCAATTGTTCCTAACTAAAAGCTCTGCAATTCATAAACCACAATAAAATTTTCTCTATAACCTGACTATTTAAAACATACGTTTAGAAGCTGACTAAAATGTCATTTAAGTGTATTTTCACTCAAAATTACATTTATAATTAGGATATAATAGTTGCCATTTTACAATATTAAATATTAATATAATATTAGATATAGAAAATAATAAGGGGAAATATTTCAAATAACAAAAGACTAGTTTATACAACATTTTCCTTGTATTATTTGGATTTACTCATTTATTTTTTAGAAAAATTAGAAAGCTGCTAGGTGGATGTATAAACAGAGCTCCTTATTTCCATCTGTGCCTGCAGGATAATGGCCAATCACATTAGAAACTGAACTTGGGGAAATGAAGAGCTAATAATGTCTTTGGAAAACAAAAATGGGTTCTAAAAAAGACAAAGAAATACCTTTAAAATTAATTATGTTTTTATTTTTATTCTTCTCTGATGTTTATTGTCTTTAAATGAAAGCACACATTGCAAAAAGTAATTACCTGGTTGGTCCCTGCAGGGCTTCATTCTTACAGTAGTAAGACATGCACTCACCTACACCTACCTATACTTGTGGGAAACAATGCAAAAGTTAAGTTTTGACAAATAGGTCCCTGGTTAGAATTCCTTAATGTGACCTAGCTCTCACTTATTTGCAATGATAGTAGAAAAAGAATGCTACCATGCATCATCACTGGATCCTGTTTATCTCACTTCACTACAAATTTGTACAACTTTTAGTTTAACTAATACATAAACTTAGCTACCTATGGTCTATCGACCTTGAAAGCTTCATTACATGCAAACTATCTTAACTTTATTGAGGATTACAAAGAAAAGCCAATGGTTCAGATTTTGTGTGTGGTAAAATAAATAAAAGATTATTTAAATCAAAAGGAAAAGTAACAGCACACACACACACACACACACACACACACACACACACACACACATACACAACCAGTTACAAACACACACTTGCATGAACTCCCCCCTTCCCCCACCGAAAAACAGAAAGACCTTTGGTGAAAGAACAGAGAACTGATCTGAGCCTCTGAGGCCTACTGTTTGTCATTAGGTTCCGTCTTTGGGACTTCACAATAAAGTCAGGAGGATGATTTCACAGTTTCCAAGAGATCTATGGTTGTTCTAGACCAGCTGATGGGTTTCAATTCTTTCAGTTATATTTACAAAGCACACAAATAAGAAAATAGATGGGACTGCTCATCAACTGTACAGACTTTCTTAGCCTTTTTTCTCAGCCACTCTTCAGTTCACACAAGATTCTACCTATAGGGTGAGTTCCCTCTCTATTAATTCTCTTAGCACTAAAAATGGTTACTAATTCTCTAGCTAATTAACACACAGATAAATTAGCATTAACTTGTTTTCATATCACTTATGACAATTATTGTATTACTAATTTGTAAGACAGTGTCTATATAGTGAAGTTATCTTCAACATTTATTAGTAAATGAATAGCCACTATTCGTTTTTAAATACGTGGTTTTATTTATTTGCACATGTGTATGCCTACATTAGTATGTCATATACGGGTAGGTGTCCATAGAAGAGAGCATTTAATTGTCTGGAAATGGAGTTATAGTCCTGAGCATCATGTGGTTGTGGGGACCTTTTACAAAAATCACTAAGCATACTTAATCAGTGACTCATTTCTTTATTCCTGTGTTTTCACTCATTTTTTTTAAAGAATCTGTGTAATATAGGGCAGGAGAAATTACTCAGTAGCTATATAACATACTTCTCTTAAAGAACATCAGTTTAATTTCCAGTACCTACATTATTTAAATCATAACTGCCTTTTGATCCAGTTCCAGAGGGTCCAACATCTCTTTAGGGCATCTAGTGACAATCATTAATCCACACTGACATACCTACATAACATCACATACATATTCATATACATACACATATACTTCAAAATTTTAAAAAGAAAATCTAAAATCACATTCAATAAAATAATTATTGACTTGTATAAGAGGCAAAAATATATAACATCAATACAAACATAAATGGTCATCAGGGGGAAATGTAATTGTCACTCACAAAATAAAAGAACAAATAAAAGATCTTACAAGAATATTAAATGAAGCTGAAGAGAAAACATTAAAACAAACCAAAGAGCAAATAAATACTTTGACCTTTAAATGTATGTATTTGGTTATTTTTATCCCAATTTTGACTTTCTTAATTACAAGCCAAATACATTAACAGAAAGTAAAGTTAACATTGATCACTAAACATATACAATCTATATGCACATACACAAATAATATTTTACTCTACAAAAAAATAATCCAGTATTCTGTTCATCTCTGGAATGTAATTGATATGCATGCCTGTGATATTAATTGTCTTTTATAAATAGTTAATTTTTCCTGAAATTAAGCTTCAGTTGTTATTGTTCAGGTCAGCTTGAGTGGCCTTGAAATGTTTGTTGACACAAGTGGCTTACTCTGTTGCTAATAACTGTCCATATGAGGAACACTCAGGCTTTTATCCATAGTCAAAGAGTTATCTCTCAGAACAAGTAAAATATTCACTCATCACAAGCATATCTCTGATGAAACCCGAAGCAAAATCAAAGATTATGCTCAGATACGTAGCTTTCTAAGTTGCTTGAACATACTTATCAGCATGGTACCCACTTCTTTAAAGGAGAGATTAATTTTATTGGTAATCATGTGTTTGCTGATGTGTTACTTTCATCTTGAGATATCAAAGCAATATAAATTCCCCTGCATGGCTCCAAATCAGAATGTGAGTATATTGGTAATCATGTCGACATTATTTTAAACAAAGTGAGTTCTCCTTCTAAGTGACATTTATATTTGGTACTATCTTCTCTTACTCAGAAAAGTAAAGTGGGGAGAAGAAAGGGTGATGTGAAGGAAGAATAACTGCTTCTGTTTCATTAATACATTGAATTAATTTTCATATTCATATTTTACATATGACCTTTTGAAACGAGTTAATAATATATTTTACATCAAAATTGCCTAGGAAAAGGGTAAGTAATGAAATTTGGCTTTTTTCTAATTGACTACCTGTTTTCTGAGCCCTTTGTATATTTGGGTGTAGTGCTGCATGACAGTGCTAGTTAGAACTTCAACAATACTGCAAATGTGAACTCTTACCTTGAGCTGGGTTCCCGACCGAACATTTTGCTTATTTCTGAAAAAATATTTGTTTCTTGATTGTCTTATGAGAAAGCCCTTCTGTCACTGTAAAACATAAAAATATAAATTATTTTCTTACTTAGCCTCAGGTCTCTCTAGATGTGACTATGTTATTAAAAAAGCTTATAAATTGTGGAATTTGAAAAAAAAACTGGTGATATAAATGGAAGAATTCATTTTGAAACAGAGGTATCAAGGCCACCATGTTTAATTTTTCTCTGTCACCTTGCTTTCTAGGGTGTTTCTCAATTCTCTCTTTCTAATACTGTGAGCTATTTATTTACATCATTTTCCCAACTCTAATTGAAGAGACTTCAAGTTCCATAGACATTATTAAAAGCTAATCTCCAAATGAATATTTTATATAGCTATTGTTGAATTTTCCCAGGTACATTTATAGAATCCAGTATGAATAACTCTTAGGAAATATAAACCATTTATCTTATTCATTGCTATTAAATATTTATATTTCAATTTTATGGATGAAGCCATCAGGAAAACAATAATAGTTGCCTAATTGATAAATCATTAATGTTAACATATAAACTCTTTTTTTCTGTTTTCATGGACAAGGGACATTGAAACATGAATATCTGACTAACTTTACTTTCTAGGTTGTAGCGGCTTCATAGTATTATATAATGAAATGCACCTTCTTTTCCGATTTTAAAATTAAGTGTGTATTGGTTTGAATTGTCACTCCTTCATTCAGTATTTGACATAATCACTAGCATTTGCTTGGTTTTTCTATGTCAGAATATATTTTAACACAATGACTTTATTGCTTGTCTGTTTTCTTGACATGTTAGGTCTGGAAACCTGTGGCTTTCTGGACTATCAAATCAAATGTCATCGCATAAAGTTGTTTATAATATCTCATGACCTGAGAAATTTGCTGTAGTAACATGAGATAGTCCTTCTTTCCCACATGTTTTAGGTAATATGTATTGTTCACCCCGGAGAGTGTGCCTAATTATTAACACAATATATTAGTATTTTTCAAAAAAAAAACAAAACACCAGTATTTTGATTTGGGGGGATCTCAATTCAGGTGTTTGAATTGTGTTTTTGTATCACTTTATTTTTAGTCTCTTTGATGTGTATCATGTTACTGATTTTATTACATCTTTTCCTCAAAATAGACTTATAGCTAGAAATTTAAGCTGAAGCCCCTCATTAATTCAGTACACATTTTCAACTGTGTTCATCTTCAGCCCCTAAAGATCTTTTCTATTATCTTCTGTGTGATCTTTCGCCCGTGAGTGATTTATAAAAGTGTTATCTAATTTTAGATATTGGAAAGTTCCCTAAATGTTTTTCTAGGATTGATTTTTAATTAACTTCTCATGGCTTTGTTGTAAACCTGAGGTATCATCCACATGGACAATACTCGGTTTTATACTCATAATACGTATATCTGTGAATCACAGGTAGAAGAATTCATAAGTCACTAGATAAGTGGGTAATGTTTGATACTGATATTCTCCCTATTCCTTTATGTATTATGATTGGGTTATGGAATATGCAACTATAACTTGTAAAATGTTTTTACATGTATACACTTGTGAATAACAAGTCTTATTTTATAGGCTGTTTTGTTGGCAGGTTTGTATATATTTATAATTATTATTCCCCTTGTGTCCTGAAATTCTATTGTTTCAACTTTTGGCTTTCAAAAATATTTTGTCATTAATATACAATTTTATTTTTTTGAGAATTTCATAGTGTGTTTTGATCACCCTCTATATTCACTGGTCTCAATTCTTTCAACACTATATCATTTTTATGTTATCTTTCCTTTTCTTCCTTTCCTTCCTTCCTTCCTTTATTCCTATATTTTTCTTTCTTACTTACTTTAGGGTATCTTGAAGGTGGCTTAAGATTCTCCACCCTCTCTTCTACAATGGTCCCTGAGCTGTAAGGGTATGTATTTTTCTTTAAATATAACACTTGATGACAGACACCATGTTTATTTTATATCTGTGGATCTTTAATGCTTCTGCCTGCTACAAAAAGGAAGCCTTCTGTGGTTCTCTGCTTCTGCTTCCATCAGTTACTGAATGAAGGGTATATGATAAAAATTACAGTAATCACCAATATATTTACAGAAGGCCAGTTCAGCTGGGAGTCTTAGCTGATATCACCTGTGAGATTCTCTGGTACCAGGTTTTGCCCTAAACCCATAATGGCCCCTCTACCAAGATATCCATTTGATTGCTTTTTTCTTTTCATCCTTCTGCCAACTTAACCATCCTGATCTCTCATGCTCCCATCCTCTATCACCTCCTCTATACCTCCCAGCACCCAGTTTACCCAGGAGAAGTTATATATTTCCCTTCCCAGGGCAATCTATGCATCCCTCTTAGTGTCCACCTGGTTGCCTAGATTCTTTTGGACTGTATCCTGGTTTTCCTCTGCTTTATATCTAATATCTACTTATGAGTATCCTTTGGGTGTATACCCAAGAGAAGTATCAGTGAATCTTGAAATAGATTGGACCAAACTCTGGGAGTCCAGTTGAAGAAAAGAATGAGGAATTATATGAGAAAATGGAGGTGTCAAGATCTCAATGGGGAAACCCACAGAAACAGCAGACCCAAGAATAGGGGAGTTCAGGAACTCTAGACCTATAGCTAGAGAGAATACATTAAATAGATAGAGGTACTCTACATGGGGATGACACTTGTGGAGCAGATTCTGCTTTTTGGGTCCCTAGCAGAGAGACCAGGATCAGTACCTGGCACATGAGCTGGATTTTTGGAACCTATTTCCAGTGGTGGGATGGCTTGCTGAGCCTTGATAAGGAGAAGGAGCTTGGCCCTGCCTCATCTTGATATGCTTTGCTTTGTTGACTTCCATGGGAGGCCACACCCTTTTTAAGGAGTGGATTGTGGGCTAGAAAGGAGGTGGTAGAGAAAATGGTAGGAGAAACTGTGATTGTGATTAGTACATACAATTTTTAAAAAGCTTTCTTTGATGTGGAGTATCAGAACAGAGTCAAAAAATTATGTAAGGTGAACAGTTTTTTTAAAATTGTTTTTTTGGACATACTTTGTCTGTATAATAGCTCTAGCTATCCTGGAACTTGCTTTATAGACCAGACTGGCCTCAAACTCATTGAGACATGCCTTCCTCTGCCTCCTAAATGTTGGAATTAAAGGTATACACCATCACCATCAGGCTTTCATGTTTGTTCTGATAATGTTTTTCTGAAAACATGCTTGCTGATATCATTTTTCTTCATATATTTATGTATAAAAGTACAGTGAAACTGAAGTTAAGGTTGTCTATAGCCTTAGACTACAGTCTGTCCCATTCTTTCAGGTCCTCGGATCCCAGGTCCAGCAAACAACTTCTGCATAAGCCAGCTGAAAATTTAATAAGCAAGGAGAGCTACACTTATCTGTGGATATAGGATAAGCATTTTCAGAATTACAATGGTTTAAGAATGTGACAGTAGTAGGTTTTGATATAGGATTCCATGACCAGACACAAATTCCTTCATACTTAACAGGTTTAAATGCTGCTATTCTACTTTTAGTAATATTTTGTTGTGCCGGTAATTATCATGGCTCATAGTTACTACTACTGGATATAGTTAATGGTTGCTAATTCTTCCTAGGCAATTTATATATATATATATATATATATATATATATATATATATATATATAAATTTATTTGAAAACGTGAATGTCATTCCTAAGAGAGGAGGCTTCTAGGTGAGATCCACATTGATTAAACAAGGTAGTATATAAAATACGAGGTATCTTCAAATAAAGCTGTACCTGTAAGATCTTTGAGATACTAAGAGCAAAGGCAATAGGCTATATTGTTTTGAGAACCTATTGGATTTCCCTGTAAAGCAATTTGAAAGGATATTGAGTTTTGATTTTGTTAGATAGTTAATTGTTTGAGGAGGAGGAGGAAAGATCACATTATATTATAACTTATATTCAAATATATTACAGTATATACAAATATAATACATGCACATATATAATGTGTTTATATTATATATTTAAGGTAAACTTTCTTTACCAGAAATGAATATGTCTGTGTATGCATTATATATACCATATATATAAATATAAAATGTGTGTGCTTATTTATGTACATATATAAGCCAATTAAATATTTTTGTTTTAAGCTTGTGCTTAAGTAACAAAATGAAGAAAACTATGAGCTTCTACTTAACTAACAAAAAGAACATGAAATGTTTCATCGTTATATTTGAAATAAAGCTTTTACAATTATGAATCAAAGATTATAATAGGATGAAATTTATATAGTATGCTAAAAATTATATGATGAAAAAATATTTTTCTCTTCCTAACTTACCTGCACCATGATGTGTTAAATATATTATAACCTAGAGAGGACCTTAATCATATCAGTTAATTATATGCAAAAGTAAGTGGAAGTAACATTGTATGGTTCAATACCTAGATAAAGAAGTCTAGATAATTCACAACTACTGTTTCAGAGAGCATCTATCTTCCACAGAAACGAGAGCCTTAATCATCTCCCATTTCTAAGCACTAAAAATCATATTTATATGATAAACACTGAATTGATTCAGCATGTTTAATTATATATTTATATGACTGTTGCATGCAATAATAGTAATTAAATAAAATATTTGAAAAGAGGCAAAAACAAAAATGGAGAAATGAGGTTATTCGTGAATAAGACTGACACCTTGCAGTTAGAAAATGAGAACAATGGAAAGGCAAAAAAAAAGGATGCAGGGGATGGAGCTTCTCCATAGGATATTATGAACATTTAAAAAGAGAACAGTTGTTTCACTTAATTAACAAATGCTAATGAAATGACAGAAGAAGAAAAGAAAAAAAAAAAACTACGAGAGAATAGTACTTCACTTGGCCCAACTTCCAAAGAGATTACAGATAGACTAGAAGACTAGATAAAGGATATGTAAAGACATGTACTATGAACTTTAGTGCAGACTCTGTTCTTGACCATTCACATTTCCATCTGAAGCACTATTAGAACTGGCATTACTCTTATGTTGTACTTTTGTCCTTTTCATTAAGTCCCAAATCCCCTCCTTTCTCTACTCATAGTTTCCATGTGGAAATCTCCTAGCCAACATGTGATTGGATGAAAAAAGTCTAAATCCAGTTTGTGAATACAAAATTTCTAACATCAAAGTTGAAATGATATTTTAAAATTTCTGGATAAAACAAGGTGATTGTGGCAGTAAATCTCACTTAAAATATACTAAAACAAGATAAATATTTATTGGTAAACAAATTAACACTCACGATAACAGGCTACAGCTTAGGAATACACTTGAACAATTGGATAAGCGACGAACATTGATCCAGTCTCTCCAGAAGGCAGCAACAAAACAGGTGTCCCCAAGATCCCAGCAGCCCGTTTGAGTGGAGCTGTCCACTCCCACTTCAGGAGCCTGGTACTCTGGATTAGTTGACACCTGAATTATTAGCTGACACCTGAATCCAACCATAGGTTATGAAGGTGCATGCTTCCAATCCTAGCACTTGAGAGTCTGAGGCAGATAGATCACTGTTAGTTCAAGGCCAGAGTGAGTTCCAGGATAGGCTCTACAGCTATACAAACAAACCTGTCTCAATAAACAGATGACACAAGAGCAACAAAATATATGTAGAGAAAAAGTAGACATAGAAATAAGAGAATTACAATTGGTATTTATTAGTACTCAAGTAATTATATAAAGATTTATTACATAAAATTTAGAAAATGTATAATGAAAAAGCATATAAAACTATCAAGTTAATTTTAAAAATTCAATGACAAGTTAAATCATAATACCAGAAAAACATTATTAAATTTGAAACCAACCTAGAAGGCTATTGTGTTACAATGAGATTTTAGGCCCTGCGCGGCAAGAGATCCAGATCCACAGATCTGCTGGTCCCAGACTGCTTAGCAGTCTTTTGCTGCTTAGGCCCCCCAAATGACTTAAACATTTATATTAAGTTTATGTTATCAGGCACATTGTTATCTAGGTCTTTCATCTTAACTCAGCTCATTTCCATTAATCTGTCTGCCATGTGGCCCATGGCTCTCCCGTGTTCCTTTCATGTTTCTTCTTTGGACTGCTGGCTCGATCTATATTTGTCTCTGTCCTCCTACTACCTATTCTGATTTCCCTGCCTACCTTTTGTACAGTGCCTGCCATGGGCCAAAACAGCTCATTTATTTAAACATTAATATTCACAACATACAAAAAGACATTCCCACATCACTATTGAATTTCTTTTTTCATAAAATGTTTGAAATAACAACCCTCCTGTTCATTAGGCATAAACTTTAATATACTTGGACTTTAATGAGGAAAACAGCAGACAATAACCTGTAAGTTAATAGTATTCAAACTTTAAATTATAATATTAGTGATGAATTAATGAATGAAAATTCACATAAAAACTTCAATAGAAAAATTTAAACACATAAAGACTGTTGTCTAAATGTCTTCAAGCTAAGACCTCATTTTTCACAATTGAATCAATGTAAAATAAAATGTTGACTTCCAAACTAGATATTTTTTATTCCAATTGGTCACATTTGATATAATACAAAAGTATAAAATTATATGCATATACACATACCATACATGTATTTTTATATAAAAATATCTAACTTTAACTTAACTTCTACATTTACATATATTCACATATTTATAATAAAAAGTTTTACAAATGCATTTCAAGATTTTAAAATAAACTGAAAAAAGCAAGAAAAGGAGTAATTTTACTCATACTAATGTATTTGAATATAAGATAATCAAACAATGCCAATGCATATGAAAAGTGTAATTTATAGAATTTGGTAGGGAGGGAGAATTAAAGGTAAATAGATAAGATAACCTTAGAAACATGTTCTCTCAAATTTAATGAAGTGTCTATACTATTTTGAGTAAAAATAAAATTTTAATACATTAATATGTTCAATACAAGAGGACGAAAATAATAATCTCACTTACAAAATGTTGAAGAAAGAAGCTAGACAGGGCAATGGAGAACCAAAGCTTCGGTTTTCACATTGGAGAGTATGCAGTTTCCAAATGCCTAAGAATGCAAAGCTCAGTGTTCATATCTGAGCTTCACCAACATTAATCCTGAGACATCAGCATTGGGCCCCCATAGATATGTCCCCTTAGGATACTAAAACTTAGAAATAGCTTGGAATTCTCAATTTTTAAACTAAAAGTATGTTTTTTGAGGTTATAATGACAATATTCTGTCCCTCACCTTCTCAAGTACTCCCATATATAACCCACCTTACTCTCTTTAGAATCTATAGCACTTTCCCACTAACTTATATTACAATTATATGCATATTCACATATATTTATACAACAAAAGGGACACATAATCTGATCAATCTTCCATTTTAATTAGTTTTTTTGAGTTTTAGTTAATTCATCTAAAACTTGAATTATATTGAAGATGTAAAACATTTTTAAAAATACCTTATAAACTTTTTCAGTCATGGAATAATTTGTGTAGGAAAACAATAACAAAATTATTTGAAATTTGTTGAAAGGAAGAGTTTTCTGACCAACTTTAATTGAACTGACATTCACAATTCTCAATCATATAGCCAAAACCACAGAGAACTTTAACATGTTTACTCACATTAGATTCTTAGATGTTTTATGAAAGAATTGAGTTGCACAATACGTTTTATAGATAATTCTAACAATTTCATTTCTATAGAGTTTAGTGTTAATCTATGATTAACTATTTAAGTAATACACATACCTATTTTGCATTTTCTTACAATGGCATAATGCTGCTGCATCCCCTGTACATCCTCTATAGAGAAATGGGGTTTGATGGCTCAATCGTCTTTTACACAATGTCTCATCTTGTAGGTATGCATTGCCCTTCAAACATATGACTCTTGCTACTGGACGTATTTTTCACTATCTTTAATTTTAACAGTTTCCTTCACTGCTTAGAATATCTTCAGATGTCTGTGTTGCTTATTTCCTTATAGAAGATTGATTCATTACCAAATATTCTTCTTTACTTCATACCCTGCTTTGACTTCATTGCGCTGTCATTGTCTGCCTACTACATAACATATACTGACGGAGAGCTCATGGAGGCCCTATCCTGTATCACCACAAAACAGTTATGCAACAGTTGAAAACTGAACCATCCTAGAGGTTCTGTTATAATTGATGAGGATCAGTTCACTCTGCCTTCTGTTACTCCATGTGTTAGATATCTTGTTATGATTAAAACCAGATGTTAGGGGCACACAGAGTTTAGATGTAAGTTGGAACTGGAATAAAAGTACTGGTTTTATAAAATGTACTGAAGTTGGAATGCATGTAATAAGCATTTATTCTCACCAAATTTAAGAGACCATGTCCTGAGAAGACAGAATGAAGTTACTCCAAATATCATATACTATTATAGAATAAAGAAGGCCACTAATCAACACAAATTTAAAATAAAATGGTTGGTACATCAGAAAGATACTAAAGTAAGACTAGCAAAGGTTTGCTATAGGTTTCAGCTGATCTGATGGCATTTGTAGCTTTGCAGTTGGTGGAGGCTAGGGGTCTGCTAAGCCCATAAATGATAAAATGGTTTTATCTGTAAGTCACATGATCTTATTACAGACATGAAAGTGTTAAAGGAATGGATTATTAGAGGATTAAAACTAACCTAACCTATCTGGGACTAAATAAAGAAGCTTCTGAATGCAAACAATCCAGTGCCTATTGCCACATCACTGTACTTCTAAGCATTCAGTCAGTCTTTGGAGACAAAGCTTCTTTCCAGGATAAATGTTCTGCTCTTATTTATAGCAGGACTGCAGAGAAAACCTCATAAGCAATGCGATTTATATCATTTATTAGAAAAAAGGACACTGTTTACTCAACACAAAGCACTGGCTTTTGGACACTAAGGCCAGAAGGAAATGTAGCTAGAATGCTCATTAGAAATTATGTAATTATATTACATAAGAAATCCTTGCATATGATACAGAAGGTGTTTTAGTACTGGTGTTCATCAAAATTCCCATCAGAGTAAATCATTCTGTATATAAAAATTGGAATGTGTGGTGGGATTCAGGTGTCAGCTGATAAGATCCAAGGATGCTTACCCAGGGTTCTAGGCTCCTGAAGGGGGCGTGGTCAACCCCATTGATAAGGGGCTGCTGGGACCCGGGAAAGCCTGTTTTGCTTTCTGGTTGCTAGAGAGACCCGTTTGGAATCCATCGTCCATTGTTCCAGACTCCAATCCCTGTTCAGGTTCCACTATAAACTGTTACCTGTATCGTGAGTGTTGGTTTATATTTTAATAAATATTAATCTTGGACTGGTGCCTTATAAGTAAAACTCCACCTACAGGAATGTTTATTATGTAATGATTTCATGTGTATGGGCCTTTTGCCTGAATGCATTACTGTGCACTGTGTGCATTCCTATGGTTGTGGAAGCCAAAAGAGTCTGCTTAATCCTCTGTAACTAGTTACAGTAGGCAGAAAGATGTCATGTGGGTAATAGGAATTGAATACTGACACTCTTGAGGAGTTCCTACTATTCTTAACCCCCATACATCTCTCCAGCTTAAGCCAAAGACTTTTTGAAAGAATTGAGAACATTTTTCAACTTAACTTTGTTCCTTACATACTTTGTTCTAGAATTAAAAAGGTTCAGATTCCCAAATACCACCAATAAGGGTTTTGGTTTTTTTGTTTTTGTTTTTGTTTTTTCTCTATTTTAGGTCTAACTTTTGGAAACATTGACTGGAATTAATGTTTACACTCTATTAACTAGTAAATATTGACAGAGTCTGTCTTTTGCTTTCACAGTATAATAGTAACCCCATGCTTCCAAATATAATGGAATCAGTACAAACAATTAAAGTGCTATAATTTTAGGAAAATTAGTAGGCCTGTTGTCAAAAGCAGAGGCACTTAGAAAAGCTAAGCAGAAAATGGATAAATCACTGAGGAATTATCAGTGAGGACAGAGCTAAGACCTCAGCCTGAGAGTTGGAAAAAGTAGAGGATGGGATAGTGACCTCAGAGGACATACGTGTCTGCTCAGTGACCTTCCTGGACAGGAAACAAACACTTCTTAGTCTCCAAAGAGGAAAAAATAGTAAAAGCGCATCTAGATACCTGAGATTGAGTCTCCCATCTTTCACCAGGACAATGAACTAACGTGCTGGCTCTCCTAAGGAAGTTTTTGAGAAAAATTGTTTGACTTTATAAAATTTGTGGATCTGTACAGTCATTACAAGTTTGGGGATGGAATGACACAAGGTAAAGATTTTGTCCATCCATTTGACTAAGAAAGGGGAGTAGAGACCCAAAAACTTTGTCAAAATTTTAATAAAGTTTAAAAAAAAAAAGAAAACCCTTAAGGCTGTCGAATAAGGCATTTGATCAGAATCTTGTGTCCCCAGATTATGAAAAATACTAAAAAGTATGTTTAACTTCTAAAGATGATCCTTTTCTGACTTTCCAGTGAAATCATAGAATGTGGATCACTGCCCACCCAGGGAAAAGTTCCAAAGGGCCTCTGGGCTCACTGATTCCCTCTTCCTAATTTCCTTGAATACTACACAACTACTAGCTATAGTTTGGAAAATAGAAGTCTCACAAAATTCACAACAATGTCAGTCTTCATTGGTGTCTAGCCCTCCTTTGGGCTTCCGAAGCTGATTTACTAATGAGGACAGCAGCTGTATCCTCTCAGACATCAAATGTTTCTTAAAGATGTCTACATGGGATCCACTTCAGCACTGTGGTTTACAAATTTGACACATTGATTTTTTGTAATTTATTCATGTCCTATGTTTTACATCATCTATCAATCTTGCTAATATGCGCTTCCTTCTGAGATGCACCTTAATCCAATAGTGAAATGTGACTGTCCAATCCAAGATGAAGTGTCAATAACATTGTTACATTCATGAAGTCTTGCAATACTCTCTGAAGCAAATATCACAGATGTATATTTCCCTTATGATAGCTCCAGCATCCTGGGACTACAAAATTCCAAGGACACACTAACTTGCTATTCTTATCTGACTGTTATTTGGAGCTACCTTGAACAAATTCTACCAATGACTCTATCCCATTTACTCACCTCTGATAACTGAGTGTTAAATTTTTAAAAAATAAGTAGTTTGTAATATTATTTATGGTTAAATTATTAACAATTAGAGATCAATGATAGATTAATTATACTGATTTGATCATTTTATAACAATACATATGTAACAACTTCTCATTTCATCCCATAAATTTGTATAATTGCTATCTATTGATTACATTTTTCAAGAAGATGAAAACAATAGAAAATTCACATAAGTATCTACAAGATCAATGTCTTTGTAATTTGAATGTCTGACAGAAGTCATGCCAGGCAGCTCTGGTCTACTTCCGTCAGACACAGAATGTCACACTGACTTATTATGGTATTTATGCCTTTCATAGCCATCATTCCTACTTTTTCAAAAATAAAACTGAAGGTTTGGGAAAAGAAAAATAACAAAATTTGTACCTATGGCAGTTAGAGCAGGTATTCTAACATACATTTCCAAGTCCAAAAAAAAAAATTGTTAAAAGAGAGTAAAGTTCATGGTGTTTAAATGGTTTAATATGGCAGAGTTATTGTATCTGCAAGGCAGGTGCTTATTTTAATGCAGTTCAAGACAAATCATTAGCAAACACTAAAATTCCAGATGATGTAGGAACACTGTAAAGGTAGCTGGGAACAGGATGTGTGATTGACTCTTTTCAATTTCAGATTATGTTCCACATGATTTGATGGCAATAAACTGCATTTAACTTGTACATATACATGACTTTAGAGCTTTCTGCCAAAAGGTAGATGGAATTGAGATGAAATTTCAATTTGAATCAGTGAGCTGTAAAATCTCCCTTATTTGACAAATAAATTATTAAGCATAACTGGTTTGAATATATTCAATCGTATCATATTCATGCATTCATTTCATTTCTGGGTTTTTGGATAAGCAAATATAATCATCAAGCCCTCTGTACCTCATTATTATGTAAATATCTAAGATTTAGAGCAATGATGTGCAAAAAGTACAAATATTTACTGTCCACTTCTTACCATTACAGATCTGTTTTCTTTCCCATCTTCATATTCTCTTCCATGTAGTGCATGTTTTACATTGATGAAGCTATACTTACTGAGACTATATCGAATTTTTAAATACTATACATACCATATATTTTAAAATACATTTGAGCATTAATTGTTAAGTCAAGTCAAAATTCTTTTATACTTCCATATCTCATTTATTTGCAAGTCAGTGCACAAGTACTCTAGTTCAGTTTTCAGGTCCCATCTGCTTCCCCACATGTCTCCATTTGCTTACATGATGCACTCCATTTCCTGTGATCATAAGATTCTCATCACGGAAGTCATAGCATAGAAATGATCTAGACATCAGAAAAGGAACGAAGAATGTGAGAACCCCAGGTATTCTCTCCACTTGAGTCTTTGACTTCTACATAACCTCTATCTTTTTTATCTTTTTCCAAATCTTGAAATTTCTTTGTTTTGCAGTCTACATATTTTCGCTGTTCCTACTTTCAGTTTCTCCTGTCTTACCCTCAAATATTTATTGCTCACCCTTGCTGATTAGTATATTGAGACCATTTGTTGCTTTATGTGAACCTCAATCCCACTATAACCTCTACTAGACACTGATATAGAATCACAAACCACCGCTTGTATGAGTTGGATATCTGTTAGGCCTCTGAAATTCCACAAATGCTAGATAAATATTTCTGTAAGTACTGCACTTTAGTTCTTTCTCATTGACTGTGATCAGTTAAAAATCTGAGATATTCTCCACCTTCGCTTCCTCACAAATGATATATCAGCAATTTCTGGCAACTTTATCTCTAAAAACATCCTAAATGCATCTATTTCTATCTCTATTACTAACAACACTGTCTGATTATTTCTCTTCTAAATGAAGAAAAATGGTTATTTTAAATAGCCCTCCTATACTGTATTTTTTATAAAGGTTCACCATGCGTCCAGAATGATTTTTTAAGGAGATAACAACATGAAGGCTTACACATTGAGTGTTGCAAACACATTCCCAATTTCAATTCTCTTTCCAGCCATTTAAATCATTAATTTTCTGCTCCATTCCTACTCATATAGTTTCCAATCTCACGATACTGCTTAAGGTGCTTAATTCACAAAATAGCATTTGTCTGCATATCTCACTAAAACTTTTCAATCTTTTTTTTTTTTAACCAGAAATTGCTTCTTAGCAAGATTTAGTTTTAAATAAATGTCCTCATAGAGATTCGTCCAATAACATCACAAACATCATCATGAAATGTTTTCCTATATAACATTTTATTCCATTTATAAACAAATTTTCCCACATGTCTGTATTGGGGATTATGAATGCATACTATTTTAAGTATAAAAGGACCAAAATACACAGCATCTTGTGCGGGTGTGCTTCTTTGGTGAATGTGAGCATTCATTAGTACTTGAGGGAGAGATAGGAGACCTTTGTAAGCCCAAGACATGGGAAAAGATTTTTTCCACTACAAGTCAAGACTCCATTTGTCACAGCTCAGAATCTGGAAGTAGCAGGCTGACAGGAACCTGGGGAGACCTCTTGTCGAGACATGGTTCCCCTTAAGCAGGAATCTTGACATGTTGAACTAGAATGTGTTTAATAACATGATGGGAACATGCTTTTACATAGAGCACAGAACATAAAACTCAAATCATCAAATGACCTGAAAATTTGCTAATTATCTTACAACTATGATGTATTTGGTTGAGTAAAAATATTTACTTTACAGACTATAAGATGTTGACTGGCTTGTATTGATCAAACTTTCTTTCAGGTGTAAATCATACAACCTGCTCAAAATTCATTTGGGAAAATATTAACTCTAAATGAGAATATATGAAGTCATATTCATGGTATTTATTTTTATGGTTGGTCAGACAGTTATCTGAAATTATGGAATTGACATTCTGTAAAGTTCTGTTTTCTAAAATAATCACAGTATTGTATCAAATTTTTTATGAAAAATGTATTCTTCTCTTGAATCTTTCTGTATCATCATTGCTATAATGGTCTATCCAAGAGGACCAGACTAAAATGATCATTTGAGGATAGTACAAACAAATTAATGTCATTGGATATGAAATGATCACATTGTGACTTTTAGTTTTGTTCCAAAGTCTAATTTTATTTTACATATTCTTATACACTTGTGTCTCTTCAGTCAGAATGAAGAAAGCGAAAGTTAAATATACTCAAATGGTGGTAAACAATATAGTTAATAAACTTAATTGTAATGAGGTCTTAGAAGCTAGCATTGACACTGTCAGGCATGGATGCAGGTAATTTTTAAGGCCTGTATTCTCAGTTTTTTTAGTGCCAAATTATTCCTTCCAACCCAGAGAATCTGTATAGTGTAGTGATACAATAAAGTAATCATTTTCCTAATTAAATGTTAACTGCTGTCACTTTCCAAATATGATTAATATTTTAGAGTTTAAAAGATGAAGGTAGATAAATTATATGTTTCTTAAAGCTTTGAGCCACTTATATTTGAGAAATTATCCCTGATTGCACTGTTAGCAATTTAGAACTCATTTTGAGGTCATGAACAATTGGTAATAACAAGATTACTCCAGGTAATTATACACTTGCAGATTTCCTAATAGTCTATCAGGTGGAATGACAATATGGAAGCCCATTTTCCTATAATGCTTCATCTCAAAAATGAATGCTTTTTCTGTATAATGAAGCAGGAGTTTATTAGGCATGCCATCAGAGTGGATAGGAGAAGTACAACGGATCTATTTCATGGTACAGTAGACTTTATATCAGAGAGCTCTTCAGAAAGGGGATATTAGATTTACAGAAATAATCTTGTTTCAGTTTTTAGTCAAAATTACAACGCATTCAAAAGACTGAGTACAAATTGATTCAGGCTTGAATTCATCAGGGAAGCTCTGTAAATTGGTTAGATTTTATGCTTTCAAATCAGTTCCTTTCTTGGAAGACACTTGCTAATCAAACACTAATCTCACACAGGAAAAGAATTTATTCATTTTCAAATAGTTACACATAGCAATTTGAGGCTACTGATGAGGCACTGTGCGTACAACAATTGTTAGATGGACTATGAAATATCTGCTTATCTATGGAAGAATATCAAATAGGACTGGTCATTCCAATGTGATAATCCATAATAGTCGGTACAATTCTTATTCCTAATAGGGAAAGTTCATGGTCTATTTCCTAATTCTACTGTTAAACAGTTTATGAAAATGGCTTCTTAAGGAAAAAAATCACAATTTATTTTTAAGAATTAAGATATAATCAGTATGAAGTTTCTCGCCTGTCTGGCCTGGCCCCATGGCCAGGACCCACAGAACCACAGACCTTCAGACCACAGACGCATAGACCCACAGAGACACACAGACTCTTATATTAATTTTATGCTGATTGACTTAGGGCCCAGGCATATAACCTGTTAACTCTTTACCCTTAAACTAATCCATGATTCTTATCCTATTCGGCTATGTGGCTTGGTACCTTTTCTCAGAGGAGCATAGTTATCTTCTGCATCTGCTGACCTTCTGGCATCTCTGCTCTGCTCTTCCTGTTCAGAGTTTTCTTAGTCTGGTAGCCTCACCCGCACTTTCTGTCTGCCTTCAGCTAATCAGCATTTTTATTAAACCAGTAGACAGGACAATTATTTACAATGGAACAGAACACAATCCTACTACAGATATCTATTTTTTAAAACGATCTTGGTCTGTAGAATCAGAATGAGAAAATTAAAGACAAATATATTCAAAAAGTGGAAAAAAGATACACATGGATCATTAATTCAGTAGTAAATTTCAATGTTTCAATATCTCCTCTTATCTAAAGTACCTTAAGTTGTTTTTGAAATTATTTAAACTTTCAAAATATGGTGCAAATATTATAGATAAAATAGTAGCCAGTTGAAATGGCAAAATGTGATGAAAAGAACAAAATACTTTAGAATATATAAAGCCCTACTGCAATCAGATGTAATAACTGTCATTCTTCAAAAGTCACTTTACCAAATACCCCTTATCATGTGACTAAATCATATCTGTCTTCTCTATAAAGCATAACTGATAGTAATATAGTTATTACGTCTTACCTCAAGGTGGTTTAACAGAAGGTAGAAGTAGACATCCCCATGTTAACATAGTATCACTATGACCTGAATCTCCCCAGCCACTAAAGGCAGGTGCACTAGTACAGAGGTACAGGGAAGTCCGTTCCCTCACAAAATTGTTAGTTTAAAAATTTTGTTTCTACATATTTTTAAATAATTTCAGTTTCTTGTGTTTTCTACATAAAACAGAATTACTCTTAGACCATCAAAAGTAACTACAGGTTGAATATATTATATATAAATTCACTTATATCCCAGTGTCCGTAGTGAACATTGTAGAAGAGTGGGCAGTAAGAATGAAGAACAGTGAAATCCATCGCTCTTGAACAAGATTAGTCAATTTCATCACAGAATCACAGTGGTTTTAATTACTTGCAGTGGAACTAAAGAAGACCAACATTGTCAAAGATCTGACAAAAATGGCGCTGGGCCCTTGGGATTACAATGAAGATATAAAGGTCACTGATGGACTCAGAGAAAGGAAACTAATGTTTCCAATTGAATAAACACTAGTATACCCACCAGACTCCTGCAGTTTGTTCTACTTGGAAAGCCACACAAAGAGCCCTGTTCAAGCCCAGGAAAATACAAACAAAAAATTCATTAATGTATGAATTTTTTAATATCGAAGAAGGAAGGAGATGAGTGAATGTATTAGAAGTCTGAATGCGTTATATACATTTAAAAATTTCAAAGATAATATTCAATAATAAATAAGCAGCTGTTAATTCTGTCATATGCTAGGAAGGTACAAAATGTCAAATTTGGACTTCTATTCTCAGTCTCTCATTCTTCCATTCTCACACCATATTCGTGTCAAACCCACTGAGAACCTAATATAAACGGTAACTGGTTACACTTTCTTCTCTAGTGTGAGCCTCAAATCTAATGAGCAGTTACTTATGTGATAGCATGTCATGTCACAATTGCACCTGTGATGTCATCTTCCTGGAAAGTTTGGTAGTGTAGGTCATAGGGTACAAAGAGATTGGGATCCTTGAGGGTTTTGTGAGTACTTTTACAGACTAGTAATGGTTTGGTTTTTTGGGTTTTTTTTTGTTTTGTTTTGTTTTGTTTTGTTTGTTTTGTTTTGTTTTTTTGGTGACTTGCAAGCAAAATTTGTAAAATTTGTTGTATCTTTAGCAATATAGTTTTACTACCAGCTTCTTCTGGACAACCAACTATAATGGCAATAATCTGTATTGTTTCAAATGAGTATTCAGGGTCTTCCATGAGTAATAACATATGGAAGAAGTCTTTTGGCTATGTAATTTTCAGTTAACAGTATATATCTCTTGTAACAGATTTATCTGCTTTTGTTTGGTGACCCAGTTCAATTTCATTATTTTATTGAACCAAATTATGGATGGTATATTCATTATCTATCTAACACCTGTCCAGACACACACACACACACACACACACACACACACACACACACACACACACATATACATGTATATGTACACACACACACACATACACACAAACATCCTCAGGACTTTATAACATGTTTGTTTTATTCCATGAGCATACTCTTGCAAATATATGAATGTTGACCAACAGACAAATAGAACTTTCTCATAACTTCCCATCTGTGTGTCCTATGTGATCCTTTAGGCTGTAGAGTGAAAATTATTATCAGATATCATAGGCACCTCCTTCTAGCTGATTTCTAAGTCTATTTGTAATTCGCAATTTGAGTTTTTAGTTTTGGAAAAATATTAAAGAATTTATTCTTTAACATATATGTAAAAAAAAAAAAACCTCAGAAAATGGACCAAACAAGTTGTCTAAGAGAAAATACTTGAAAGTTGACAGAATTGTTAGCATTATTCTATGAATGCCATGGCAGTCATTAATCTAAAGACAGAGAGAAGGTTGCTAAATGTCATTTGTGATGTTCCAAATATTTGTGAATAGGGCACTGTTTATAATTTCAACTAAGTAGTAATTAGAAATTTATTTATTTATTTATTCTATTTATGTCACTAATAAAAGCAAAGTCAGAGAATCTGTTTGCACTCTGAAATATTAACAAAAGTTAGATATGTGAAAATTCTATTAATTCCAGAATAAACTCAGAGTAGACATACTTTTCAATGTTTCTGTAGTTATTAATTCTCTGAGCATTCAATGTTCATTTAATATAAAAATCCTAGAGCAGAAATTTAGTTGCAAAATTGATGTTGTTTTTCCACTTATGCAATTTTCCTACACATCTGCCTAGGTTCCCCATGATGATATCTACTTTTATCACAGGTATTTTACATAAAGTCAGAAGAAGTATACATGTTCTTATTAAATATAAGCATATTTGAGACATTAGTAGAAAGAGAAGGATTAATAATTTTATTAAAATGGTATATAAAACATATATCCAGGATGATATCAACTAGGAATTTATACTTCCTGCAGATGAAGGATTTATAAAACATTTCCATTTGTAACAGAGATGTAGTGTAACTAAAGATTTAGTGAAGAATTCAAACAGAACACTGCTGAAAGAAGCAATGATACAGCTTTGTGAAGTGAAGGAGTGTCTTAGAGAAGGTTACAAAATGACGTCTATATAGGTTTTATTGAACAGTGTAAAAATGAACAGTCAGTTTTTGAAAAAACTATAATTGGGTTATAAGCTTCTGTCAGAATGATAAGTGGGGTAAAAAATTAAATACCAAAAGAAATGCTCCAAGATTGTTTTACTAACTAAAGACACATGAGCAAGAGCTCTAATATTTTTCTAAATATGAAATTGATGAGAAAATAAACTCAGACATATAATAGAATGGTTATTGTGTATAATTATTCTAAGAAAGATCTCCGCCTCGTCATATGTATATAATTTTCATTTTGTGCTACACTACTCCCCAAAGGTCTTATTGTATTCAGTGTATCTGAGAGCTGAAAACATAGATCCTTAGACACTGGTTTGAATATTCATGAGGTTTTAAGACTTTAATTATTGTTCATCAGGAACTCAAGTAATTGAGTAAGAAATAAGTGCTTGATGTATTTCTTTATACAATTCACTTTTATATACTGTGTGTTAATTAATTTTTTATTAATAACTTGAGGTAAACTTGGAAAATTTTTACACTTGAAAAATAGTAAATATTTAAAATATAAAATTCAATTTAATCATACTAATTATTTTTTATATTATTAAATTCAACACATTAGAATTTTCAGTTATATCTTACAGGTTTATATTTACTAAAACATTCCAATAATCAAAGATATATGCACAGCTTACTGGAAAAATATAAGTGAGTATGGTGTTGAGCATTATGTCAGTTTGTCTTAGTTCAAATGTTTCTTTCTGTAGCAAATGTATAATCCCAGTTAATTCATCTAAAATATATTTTTCAAGGTATATTGAAATATAAGTGACTTTTTCAGATTCTTATTTATTAAAAGATTTCTACTGAGTCTTGAAAGATTGCTAACAAGTCAGTTCTAATCTCATGTGAGTTGGGTATTTCATTTGAAGTATAAATAAATTTGATAGGATAAAAAATATATAATTATCTTATTATTTACCTGGCTGGCATATACAGTGAAATCCTATACTCAATTATTACAAGATATGGAAGAACATCTATCAGTGTCAGCTGCAGTTTGTATCTGACAAAAATGAAGCCAGGTAACAAACCAGTAAATCAAGTTAGATTTGAGCAAAAGCAAGTTATTTACAGGCCAGACAAAAAACACATAATTTAGTGGAAAGATTTATAACACTATTTTTTTAGCAGTTTCAAAGTTAGAAGTAATAAATAGTAACTGCTATTAATGCAAATATAATTTTCCAAAAAATCTCTACAACATTTAAAATAAATTCAGGAAATCTTACTACTTTTCTCTTCTCATATTTAAGGCATTCATTTTTTCTTGTTTCTTAACACTTGGAAATATAATTGAAATAAAATATTTTTTAATATATTACAGATATTAAATATATTTTTAAAATATCAAATACTATGTTTCTTATACAGTTTGAATACATAAAGTTAATATGGACAATAAGTAACTTTTTTGTTTCTCATTAAGTTAGTTTATTTCTGCTTATGTCGGCATCTTATATTCCTAAAATCGAATAGAATTAAATAGTATATCTTTGATATTATTTAAGTTTAGTTACTTTTAATAATAAAGTGTTATTTGAAAACAATATTTACATTTATATATTATCTGATCTATTCAAAATAAGAATTTAAAAGTATTCTAAGGGAATTTTATTTATAACTATATTTATAAATTTATAAATTTATAAAATTTTGATATAATGTCTGAAGAGTAAAGAAAAATTAATTTTATTTAATAGATAACATTTGAGGCATGATTATCGAGGCCTATGAAATAATCACACTATTTTTCATGAGTAAACAGATTAAAAACTAGCCCAATCCTTTATTAAGAAACCCAAAGAATTGGTCTTTGCTTTAGTCATGCTATGAAACCTATTTGTGGATACTTGTCATCATTAGGATTTTAGAGATAGAAATACTCATATCTGGAGAACTAAAATTTTATTGTTATATATTGCTTTGTTACTGTTTTATTTCTGTGAAGAGTCACATGATCAAGGTAACACAGAAACCGAAAGCATTTAATTTGTCTTTACAGTTTTGGAAGGTGAATTTATAAACATCTTTGTCAGAAGCATTGCAGCAGGTAGGCATGAATTGGAGAAGTAGCTGAGAGTTTATACAGGCATGAAAGTATGGATCTGGTATTAGTTTTAGAAACCTTAATACCTATTCTGTGACCCACCTTCCCAAACAGGCAATACCTCCTATTTTTTTCTACAAACTACCAACTAGAAAACAAACATTCAGATATATAAGCCAATGGGGGTCATTGTCATTCAAACCATACCATATCTGAAGGTAATAATATTTATTATTATTATTATTATTATTATTATTATTATTATTATTATTATTATTTTACTGAGCATGAGGGAATTTTTCTCATGGTTACTGCTAACTGTAACCTTGACAAAATCCAAACTCACTTGAATGATGCAATATTTGAAATGCCTTTGAGAACTATCTTTGAATGTGTTAATTGACATGGGAAAGCACATCTATCATATGTGGTGTCAATCTTTGGCTGAGATCCTGAACTGTATAAAATGGAGAAACAGAGCTGAAAAGTAGCATAAATTCATGTTTTTTCCAGCTTCTTGGATATTGTTGCACTGTGAACAAGTCCTTTATGATCCTGTTCTATTGATGTCTTGCACTGAGAGAATGTTTTATCAAAGTAACTTGATAAGACACCAAGACATATTCCTTACCCTATTGGAGTGAACTGTTAATCTTCCCCTCACAGTGATGTATTTAGAAGACATGGAGAATATTTCAGGTATTAGGGCATAAATATTATTAAGAAAACTGTGGAGAAAAGTAAAGCCTTTGATTTCATTGTAATTGTCTGTTATTTCTAAAATATATTAGAAATAGTTGGGTTTCCTTATAAAATAAACTTTCCCAGATATTCTGTGAACTCTGGAGTTCAGCACCAAGCCAGGAAGAAAACTGAATTGAATGAAAGGCATCAAGAAACAAAGAACTTCAATTAGATGGAGAAGTGAAGAATAGTCTTCATTCAACTGAAGCATAGATATTAATATCAGTGAGATGATGACTCACCCTATATTTGTCTAGAAAGCTAATGCCAGGCATAGATAAGATGCAAGTTCATTTCTCAAAATATTCCTCTGGCCTTATTCATGTGTAACTACTAAATCAGAATGTATTAGTAAAGTGTAAAGGTTTTAGTTACCTATGGTGATCAGGAAGCAGTGAATAATACCAAATTGCCACAACAGAAAGACATTCTAGGAGACACACATGCTATGTAACTAGACATTTGCAAGATGGCTGCCTGAGTTGAACTTCTCTTTGCTTTACTGGAAAGAGCCAAGGTTTCATATAATCTATGTGAATTAACAATTTAAATTAGCAAATTAAACCAGTGAGATACAGATACAAATAGTACTGGGCTCTATTAACGCTTCATGTAATATAAAAAAGTAATAATAAATAAGCATAAAACAAATGTATATTTAAGTTTTATGTATAAAAATGAAACAAATAATTTCTGCATAAAATAATTAAAATAAAAATTAATACATAAGCTCTATTACAGAAGTTTGTGAACATTTGAAAAAGGCTCCTCATTGGTAAAAGTGGATCTCTTTCAATACTTGTAAGAGTTAACATAATTTCTTATAGCTGTTTTTTCTCAAAGTTGTGAAAAATAAAATTAATTTTCCTTTGTTTCCACTTTATATTCAGTTTCATAAAACTTTACATATATGTTAATATACATTTGAACAGAACAATATAGAACAACAAAACAGTTCTTTGAAATCATGATAGCACTGATGAAATAATGTGTGTTCTTCCTAAGATGATTCCAGTTGTTGGCTTTTTAGAACTAAATGAATGATCCTTGCTATCTATAAATAATAAAAAAAAAAGTCAGAAAATTAAGCCACTGACTTTCTGTAAATAAGGCATTTCTCTTAATTTCTAATTGATAGAGTGGCATTACTGAACCATAATTGATTTTCTCTTTTATGTTTTGCGTGGCTCAGTGGTTTTTTTTTTTTTTAATGCGAATTTACTGTAAAAAGTGCTGCTTAATTTAGTTAGTGGAAACTAAGAAGCTTACTGTACTCTTGAAGCCACACACTTGCCAGCAGGCAATGGACTTTGTGGTAAGATTTGAAAGTTTATCCTTTTGTTCATATTGGAGAATTTCCAATGTGTCCTGACAACACTTTCAAATTTGGAAGTAGGATGCATCGAGAGAAGAAATTATATAAATCATAAATATCTGTGAAGACAAATATAGGTAGCTATGGCATTGTAAGTAACAGCTTACCATAAAAAGAATGAATCCCTCCATTAACCTGAGAGAAGTACCATGTAATTCATTGGACATCAGGCTGATTTATTTCCTCTGATAAATTAACTTTTGCTAAATATAAAAATTCATAAATATAATACATATAATGTTGAAAAACACTTGAAATGTCATCAATTTGAATAAACTAAATGTTCAATAAAGTCTATATTTAAATAGTTTAATTTAGATTTGACAACTATTTTGTTATTTGAAAATTCCTGAATGTCTTTAGAAAGCTGGAGGCATTTAAATTTATATCTTCAACAATAAATTTATATAGAATTCAAATAATTTAATTGAAAAATTAGTTACCAAATCAAGATGTCCTATAAAAGTGATTGTAGTTTCCAGCCATTTTTATATTCAAGAGAAAATACTTGAAAATGGGAAAACTTCTTTTAGCCCATCGTGATGAGAAGGGTGTGATAGAGTAACCCAGAACATAACATAATGATATAGAACAGAGAAAGATACAGGAAGAGGCACAGGTAATACAGTGCTCAAATCTGCTACACACACTTTCTTTAGCAAGCCTTGCTTCTTTCTAACTTCTACTAATTGTTGACATCATTATATCCCAAACCCATCAGGAATTTAGTCAGTCTATTATGTGAGAGCTTTCAGCATCATCCAAGATATACCTAAGGCTATATGACTTAGTAATGCCATAGACAACCCCTGTTCTGTCAAGTTAGCAGTAATGATTAACCATCACCATAAAGTTTTAGCTAGAAAATATATGCACATAATTTTTATAATGTTCAAATGTTGTATATATGATATACTAAATTGTTTTTATAGATTTAAATTATCTTATTATAGCCACTGTAACATTAAAATCATAAATATAATATTTATATTGTATATTATTAAGAAAATACTCATTGAACTTAAATATTTTACTAAGATCATATTTAGAATAAAATTTGAACGTATTTAGGTCTTTTAACTTTCTATATAATTTTCCTGAACTATTTCTTCTACCGTTTTTACAAAAATATATAATTTATATAATTGTTGCCTCCAACATTGTTTTTTGAAAACCATTAATTAGGTAATTTTAAGTTCTTGACTCTTCTCAATTTCCTAAAAGGGAACAAGCATTCTATAGCAGCATTTGTGTGGGAGGGAAGGAGAAGGAAGAGCTGGAAAGGTGGAAGGAATTTTATTTGCCAAAGATTATGTATGTATTTTTATTCTTATTAAGTAGAAATGACCATAAGAACATTCCAAGGTCAAGGTATAAATAGATGCTTGTAAAAGAAAGCAGTAGCGTGAGAACATGAAAGTAGGCAGATCAACATTCATCCCCAGCAACTGCTTTGGTTATCATAATCTTTCAAAAGTCTTCAGATCAGATCTCCACTTGATCCATTGAAGCAGCTTTGTGAAGGAAACCTGCACCACAGCTTTGGTGTGGCCAGTCCCAGAGTGACTGAAAACTGTGAAAGAGCTGAAAGTCATCATGGAAAAAGATCAGAGTGAGCACGGTGTGATTCTGGGCAAAGAAAGGCAAGCTAAAACAATAGCTCAATGGACTGTCTCCCAACCTCAAAGGGAACTGGATCAATTTCACATCCTATTGGCTTCTTAAGCCAATAATTGTCTCATCAATAATGTTTTCCTTTCCCCCGCTCCCCATGCTCCCTCCCTCCACCCACCCATAAGTCACAGCAAAGCCCATACAAACTTACTAATAGTATGGAACCTTTGCAACTGAAAACTCATGACTGGAAGAATGGTTTCTGCAACTAGAATTTTGATGGATAGAGGCATTTTGACTCTGCTTCTCTGTATATGAGACATTAAGGACAGCTCTAAAAATGTCGTACCATATGAATTATGAACTGAAAGAGTGAGAAAAAGAGTGGGTCTGGGGCTTGAAAAATCTAAAATTTTGTGTCAATGAACACGTGTTTTTGTCTTTTTCTTTAAAAGTTTATTTTTTCATTTTACATACCAACCACAGTTCTCCCTACCCTCCTCCTGCTCACTCACACTTTCCCTCCACACCTTACCCACTCCTCAGAGAAGATTAGGCCTCACATAGGAGTCTAGAACGTCTGGCATATCAAGATCAGACTGTACAAGGTATTCCTCCCTGAGAAATGAGGTCCAAAACGCCAGTGATTTTGTGTTTTTATTGATCTCTTTAATTAAGAAAAGAAAACCAATTATTTAAGTCCTCAACTTTTTAATAAACTGAGTAAAACATGGAACAGACTCAGATGAAGATATTTCCATACTTCAAAAATAATAATTTGACATCTTTTCTGTTCATAGTTTCACTTTTCTGTCCATAGTTTAGTTTCACTGACTTTGTTTTAGTTGTACAAATAATGTATATCTATCATTCATGTTTAAAAACCCATGTAACTGATGGAGCCTCATATACAAATAAACAATCCACATTAGCGATTTAGCAGGTAGCTAAGTCCTTTCTGAAACAATTTTGAAAACCTCTAAAGGTAGTTGTTCGATGATGGTACCCAATTTCTTCCATTTTAATGGCTGTATATAATGACTCAATTCCAATATTATTTTCAATGTCACATGATTATTGTGTAGCAGTATTTTGCTGAACTGATTATGAAATCATTTCTGTGTTTATTTAGTGATGTGTATTAAAATGATCATTCTCAGTATTTCCGGTGCTTTTCAAAACAATTCTAAATGCTCTTGCAGGGCTGTTCATCTGATGGTCTATACACAGGACCTCAGCCATTGTATCTTCTTCTATTCTTCCATACCCATTTAAACAAGAGAAACTGGAACATCTATAACCAAGAATATTTCAAAATTATTTCCAAACCTGTGTCCCTATTTTTTAAGTTTCTCTGGTTCAAAATAGCTATAATTTGCTATTTTTGTCCATTTACAATAATCATATATAACATAATATGATTTGATAAGAAAATTTACTAATGTTACTTGGATTTTGGAATAGTATCTCAGTAGACTTACAATGCATATGCTTTTATGATATATATATACAATAAAACTGTAAATGATTACTGATATAAATGTAATTTCAAAAGAAATGTTTAAAGATCATACTTTCATATTTATGTCTCAATGTTTGATTTGTAAAATGATTTTAAGTGTTCAAATTAATAACTAATTTAAAAATAAATTATTAATCTATATTTTTCAACTGATTTTATGATTACTATAGATGGTTCATAATTTCAAGAAACGTATTTAAACTTCTGGGAATATGAAGACTTTAGTGCCAAGAACTGCTGAAAAATCTTTACTCCAATACTTGACATTTCATGCTCTTCTAAATGCATTCTAATGCATGGTCACGCCACAAAATGACTGTCATTAGTGTCGTCTCGCCAGTGACTATGGGGAGACCATGACTAATGCTGAGCTATCAGCACTATCTGAGGAAGGTGGCTTCAAATAATTTCTCAAACTGACCATGGAACCAATTTCAAATGATTCCTAAGTCATAAAACTTCACAATTACCCCGAGTTCATTAATAATGTATTATACTTCTCATTTTCAATCACAGTTTAATCAGATCCATGTCTCACTGGAAGGTTGACAAGTAAGCCACAAAACTATCCATATAAATGTCAAGATTTATTTTCCTAGCATAAATGATCTAACCTAGTCAAGCACAGGTAAAAATAAAATCATTCTGTTTAAGATTACCATTCACCTAATTGTCATATCAATTTAGCCTTATATTTCAACTTTCTATTGGTGGAGTGACAAATATAGACTATATAAATAAACCAAAATAATAGATCATGAATACAAACAGTATTCTGCCTTATTTCCTTCTATTTTGTTCAGAACAAAATGGTTTATTTATTTTTTGAGAGCAAGTGCATATTAAGACAACAAAAGATACTAAAGGAATACCTTTCAGGGTTGGGCTTCTGTTTTAACCAAAAAGTATATCAAAAATCTCTAGCTACAAAACACTTCTGAATAAGAAAATTGTATTAACGCACATTTAAAAGATTGTTGAAATTCAAGAAAAATAGCCTTGCTTATACACTTTGTGCATAAATAATAATGTGAAGACCATATAGTAGTTTGTTGAATCCTTTCAACTGTTCTATTATTGCTAAAGTACTATGATGTTTATACTTAACTAATGTATTATCATCACTATTATTTTATAGTGTTGAAATATGTTGATTTTATTACTATGAATATCTAAGTTTTTTAAATTATATAAACTGATACAATGAACAATTTCAAAACATTATTCAAGTCAATGCGTGCAAGACAGTACTTTGTTTGCCCTCAGCAGATGGATAGAAGTGAACATACACATAGAAGAACAGGTACTGAAGATGCTGGAAGACAACATACTGATAGAGTAACTCTGCTATCTTATGAGGATGCTCATGCAACATGTTAGCATATGCTGCCATTTTTATAATTCATCTTTCTGCTGGTAGTAGGTTCTCTTTGGACAAACTGACAAAATTATTATAGCACTATAATAACTCCAATAAAGCAGAGCAATGCATCCACTCATTCAAAGCACACACGACTAGATTTCAGATCACCTTTGAAGCTCTTGTCTTTGTTTCACTTCTATTACTGGTTTATTTATTAATACATTTTCCAGAGAAATTCTGACTTTCGTAACACAAGCTGACCTGAACCTCTGGATTTCTCTACCTCAACCACCTTAGGTCTGGAAGCATGAACTCAATATCATAGACATCAAACTCACAACATGTTTTTCTAGCCTGTATATCAAACCCAGGCTTGTTTCATCTGCTCAAATATGGTATCACTGAGCTACATCCCCTCTCTTTGCCTCACAAACATTTAGTTATGATGTTTTCTCCAATAGTTTTTACAATAAATTTTAGTATCTCCTTAAAGATCATTCAGAAATTTAAATAAAGCTGTAAGAACAGGTCACAAACTTTAAAAGAATGTTTGTTTACTTTATACTTCTATCGATTTGTTCTCTTTCCTATGTCAACCAAAGATAGCATCTTCTAAAGCTCAATAAGGAATGCAAACATCTCTAGCTATTCTCAGTACCATGATGGTTCAGACTAATATAAGTTTGACAGATGGGATAACTGTCAGGAAAGTATTATACACAATAATATCTATTATAATTTGTTTTTATCTGAATTAACTTGACATATCTATTTTATGTTTAGTTATTTTTTGAGATTATAATGTAGAGAATTTCACCTTTCCATTTTCTCCTTCAAAACTTTCATATACCTCTTATTTCTCTTTTCAAATTGATATTCTGTTTTATTAGTAATTGTGGTTGTACACACACACACACACACACACACACACACACACACACATATTTTGTGTGTTTGCGTGCGTCCTAAATTTTAAAAAGCATAAATACTTAACAAATCTCATAATTATTATATTACTCACATTTAAGGTAATATAAAATAAAATCATAGTATTAAATCATAATTAAATAAAAATGTCCATGAGCCTACAAATTCTGAACCTTGGTTCTCTCTTAATGTAAATTAGTCATTATATTACAAAGAGATGAGGGATACATGATGATAATATAAGGCAGGATTTCACCAATGTAATTACTCAAAATGTTCTCACTGTAGCACACTGAGTAAAGGTTAAACTCTGCAAGCAAGTTATTTTAAACTGATGCACATTGTATGAAAATTGTCATTATTATAATTCTAAATAAAATAATTTTTCTTTCATTTGAAAATCAACTGCAGTTGTCACTTGTAGTCCTACCTAATTAATAAATTTGAACTCATAGAATAACTCTACTGAGATCACTCCACTGTTGTGATATATTTTATGTTTAATTAAATCAGCCTGGAATATCAGAGAACAGATTCACTCACAGTCAAACCAGGAGGGTCAAATAGTGGTAACTCATGCCTTTAATCCCAGCACAGGAATGACAGTTGGTAACTCACAACTTTAATCCTAACCCTATAGTCATGATGAAGAGTTGAACCCGGAAGTGAAAAATCTGGGTGAAGAAGATATTTAAGGCAGGTGTAGGGAGACATTGAGGTATTTGTAGAAGCAATGAGTCAGGCTAAGGACTCCTGAGGATAGATTTTTACCATGAGAAGTTGGCTGGATAATATTTGACTGTTATCTGTTTCCTTTCTCTAATATTCCAGTTTTTCCCCAATATCTGGCTCTGAGTTTTCATATATTGCTGAGCTTAATTTGACACTCAACATGGCTAAGTAGAGGTGACATATGCCATTAGTCCCAGCACTTGGGAGGCAGAGGCTTGAGGATCTCTGTAAGTTCAAGGCCAGCCTGGTCTGCAAAGGAAGCTCCAGGACAGCCAAGACCATTACACAAAAAAATTCCCTGTCTTAAAAAAAAAAAAAAAAAAAAAGTCTGGAGAGACGGCTCTTTCCTTCAATATTACCAGGCTGATTTTATTAAATATAAAATACATCACCACACTCAACTATCAGTGCAAATCTGAAAAAAAACGTAGATAGCAACACAGCTTATTAGTGTCACATTTAAAATACATTAATTATATTTGCTAAGAACAACTTTATCAAAATATTTTTCCACAGAAGATATTTTAGTTAGTATGCAAGTTTCATCTAAGATTGTTAGCTGGCTTATATCTAGCATTTGAGATCCCTTTCATACTCAGATAATTATAATTGGAGCTCCAAAGGCAGAAAACAGCAGTTGAGATTCAAATTCACTGTAAATCAATAGGGCCTTGCTTTTAAGTAGATATAAAGATACACATTTATTATTCCCATATTTCTGAAGACTAGAAGACCAAAATCAATGAATCACATTGATTTATTTTGAGTGTTCCTTGCCTATGGATTGTATGTATATGGTATCTTCCCCATAATAATCTATATCTTCTTTTCATAAGTCTTTCTTTCCAAATACTGGTCCATTACACACAGCTTTAGGGCTCACTCTAAAAAGCACATTTTTTATCGACAAGGAATTAATCTTAAGGCCATTTAGCCTGAGCTTCAGTATACAAATATTTACAGAGTAATTCAGCTCTTAAAAATCAAGATTTTGTGGTGTGTGTGTGTGTATAAATGTTTACATTTTTTAGATTCCTTGCTAAGTAGTGTATTTATATCTATCTATAGATAGAGAAATAGATACAGATATGAATATTTGTAAGAAATATAAACATTGCCTCAAATATATGTTATATAATATGGGATAAACCAACACATCTTGGATAATACAGACACACACACACATATATATTTAATAGTATAGTTTTTATATATTTTTATTATATATAAATAATATTTCTTATTAATCCTATCTACTGAGTCAGTCAAGCTAAAAGTTAATATCCTATGTAATAAATCTATCATCTCTTATAGGTTTATTAAATTTAAGATTCTTCTTAAGATTGTATCATTATTCCTGAACAATTCAGTTTCACCTCAGTTCAATCAAACATTATGGCCCTGTCTCTGTATGTTACTGTTTCATTTCACTAATTTCTGACTTTTAATTCCTATTTCAAGGTAGAAATGTTTTTATTCCAAATCAAGGGAGTAGTTTCTATCTCAGTGTGAACAGAATAGCGCCCTGCTGGACTGAAAAAAAAAAATCCATCTTTGAGGTTAAAAACAGCTTCCTTCTACTATTTAATTTTGATTTTTTTATCTTATGTATAAATCATACATGATAATTACAACTTACAATGATGGCTTTGTTCTTTGTTCTTTTTATATTTCAAAACTAAACTTGGGATGACATGGCTTATTTGGCAGATACTTTCCTATTACAGTCCATCATCAAAGCAAGAAAAACAGGAGTTAATGTAAGGAACCTGGAAGCCAAAGCTAGAGCAGAAACCAAGGACCAGTCTTGATGGTTGTTTTTCTCCATATGGTTTGCTCAGTCTGCTTTTGTGTGCAGCCTGGAACTACCGCCTTAGGCTTAACAGCAGCTACAGTAAGAGGGGCTCTACACATCAATCATTAATCAGGAAAATCACTCCCAAGCTTGCCTACAGAATAATCTGACGGAAGAATTTTCTTAACTAAGGTTTTCCTCTTCTCAGATAACTCTTGCTTGACATAAAGTTTTCTGTGGGTTTATTTCTCTGAATTTGCCCATCTCTATCAAAAAAATCCTTATCTATAGCCTTATGGCTGTAATTTCTTAAATAATTAAAACTTAAAGATGAAATGTGTCTTTGATACTTGTACTAAAGAATAGATGTTGAGTTGTCAACCTTAAAATGTTAATCTTTATTGCATTATATTCAAACGTTTTAGAAGATTGTATGTCCCTTCAGTGAATAATAATGTTTTCAAATATGTCTTAATCTAAGAAATTTATTTCAATAGTGGTTTTAAATACTCAGCAAATGTTCTAAGTCTGTGATTTGCTGTGCCATTTACAAAACAATTGATTTAGTACAATTATTGGTGCCTTGGCTTTTTCAGGATAGCAAATTAATTTGTCTGCAACTTGAAAACTCAATTTGTTTAGAATGGAGTACTATCGTGTCTTTAGGCTTTCAGTCATGTCACCCTCTCTAGAAGAAAACATAAAATGCCTGCTTTTTCCATACAAAGTTGCTTTAAATATGTTAGTTTATTAAATCCATGTGGATCTGTTATCTTAGCTGCTTGTTCTGGAAACTTTGATATAACTTAAACCTATGCCCTCCTGATACATATATATATATATGTGTGTGTTTATATATATATATATATATATATATATATATATATATATTTATTCCCCAGATCTCATGAACCTCTGCTAATGAATTGTTAATAGTTACTTTACCTCTCTTAGTTTTCACCAAGTTGAGGAGAATGCAGAATATCTGTACTTTCAGCGTTCCTAAAACGGACAATAGAACTAGTTTGATTTATCTCATTCCTAAAATTTCTCCACATGCCCCCTGTGAGTGCTTTATGATCTTTATATATTCACTGTAGTAACACAGTAAGTGCTCAAGTTGATGATGATGATGATGATGATGATGATGATGATGATGATGATGATGGTTTGGCTACAGAAAGCAGAAACCCAAACTTCCATCCTGTTTCACTGTTAGGCGTGGCTTTTTTAAAATAAATTTGATGTTTCTAGCCTTTGATTTATAGTAAGAGATAAGCACTTTTTTTTCTGAGCACTTGAAAGTGTGATTATAATATTCAAGATACCAAAACCATTAGCATGTCCAACCAATGTGCAGATATTATGCATAATGTATATTTAATACATACATTAAAGAAGTGTTATTTTTCAAAAAGAAAGAAGACATGCTATGTACAAATCATAGATGCATCCAGAATTCATTATTGTTATGCTCAGATATATTAATATATATATAGCAAAAGGTATTATATGATTCTGCTTATGTGAGAATCAATCTAAATTTATCTAGTGAAATAGTAGATGGGTTATTAAAAGACACAGTACAAAAAGGAAACATGTGATAACAAACAATGAGTAATTTCAATTAGCATTTAGAGAGATCTAAATTACTGAGAAATCTAAAGTTAACAGAATAATCACTAGAAATCCAGCTGTTAATTTTGTGGATCACAAGGATCAACAAAAAAAGATATTTTCAAAGTTGTAATAATGATATTTATATTCTTATGGTTAACAATAGCCTTATGACTGTGCTTAAGGCCTTTCCAATAGGGGAGAATACATACCTGGTGCTGGTAACTTAGCTGTAACATGTCTGATAAGGTCATGATATGCATAGGATAGCCAGTTTTCTAAAGCAAATTAATTCCTAGCTGTGTTCTAAATAGTTATACCTATAGATTCTCAAGCTGTAATCTTATTCTTGCAGAGTCTAAGATTGTTACAGAAAGACAAAATGTCCAAAATCCAAAGAACTTCTGAGAAGAATGTGCCCAAACCCAATATACATATCTAAAACACAACCGTTATACCTAAAATTCAGGTAACATTATGGGAACGATGAAGAAATGTGCTAAGTGCCAGAGGTTCAGAATATTTATTGTGTCAGAGGTTTAGGATATTTATTGTAGCATATTTGTTCTCTATAGGACTGAGAAGGTAAAATCTCAGCAAAAGATTGCACAATGACAACCCTGGTGGACCAAGGCTATGGTGACACACACCTTTAATCCAAGCACTTGGCAGGCAGAGGAATTGAGTCTCCAAGTTTGGGTAAGGGTGATTACAAAATATATTTCAGGACAGCTATGGCCCTGTCTTGAAAAACAATAACAAAACAAAACAAACACAGCCATGCAGGACTAGACAAGACAGACACAAAAAGAAAGGAAAAAAGAGGAAAGAGAATCAGACCACGTTAGGAAGAACTTTAGGCTAATGGCTATTGAAGAAATCTGTCTTTTATGAGGTTCAGACCCCTTACATGCTATCCATTTCAAGTGTTCAGCCATAAATATATATGCATGCCAGAAACTCTAAAGGAACATAACAGGTCAGGGTTATATACATGTGAGAATATATTGAACTATAAACCCTGTACAAAAAAATATAGGAAATTAAAAATTGCTGAGAGTAATAGATATAGTGTTCTCCAGGGCAAAATACAAGTAAATGGTAAGCCAAACCACATAGTTTTGGACTATGCTGAACCATACCTGCAGATAGAATCATACAGACTCTGTGCACATTTTAAATTGTTGCTGTGTATATATCCACATTTATATAAATATGCACATACACAGCAATGATTAATTTAAAATGAGAATAGAAATTTGAAAAAGAGTAAGAAAGATTATATGGAAGTTTTAAAGGGAGAAATGAATTGGAATTGATATAATCACATTATAATCTCAAAAGATAAAGAGAAAAAATGATAATCTCCAAAAACAAAAATAACATTTATTTATTATAATCTTGGTTTTGTGTGCCATATTAGAAATTATAAGTTATATTCAGCATAGTCCTCTCAGCAGTTCTGGTTTATTCATTTAATATAGTCCATGTCATTAGAAATTTATTCGTGCATGAAATATTTATTAAGCATCTTCAATTTATATCAGCCAGGCAAACATTTACCAGATATCCAGTTGCTATAGATAAGTACATACACTAAAAAGTCTTTTCCCAAGTTTTTAAACCCACTGTCCTATAGGATATTGTATTGTTCCTTGCTAGCACTTTGGTAAAATATATCTTGTATTAGAAATATAGTGTCCTAAACATGTGTAAACCAAGCAGTAGTATAAATGCTGACAAAATAAAAATATTTGCTTTCAATGATTAAAGATTGATTATTGGTCACATTAAATAGCCTATAATATTTGAAAATGAATATTTTTAAATAATACTGAATTGTTTCTGATATATATTAATATGGTATACACTTTGCTTTTAGGTTTTCTCTCTCTTTTAAGAGAATTCTCACAAAACTCATCTTGTATTGGGTAATATCCTAAATGCTGCCAAGTGTACAGCATCTGAGAGGCAGCACTCCTATAGCAGTGCAAATAAAAAGAGATGAACAAAAGTTCTAATCAAGGAGTCTCATATAAGCATGTTGACTTTCTCCAATGCGGTAAACAGAAATATATCACTAGATAGAATTGCCTCTCTTTAGAAAATAAAAGGAATCTATTGGAATCAGTAATGCATTTTCTTTGAGTAAAGGGGTTATCACACAGATATTGTAACTTCAGAAATGTCATTGCTATAGCCCCAGGGCTCTTCTTGAAGGAATTTCTGTGTTCTCAGATGAGGCCGGCTGAAGTTCTGTCTCCCTTAATGAGATAAAAAATGGCTTCTAAGTGAAGTCTTAAAGTGCTTCAACAAGCTTTGAACCAGTAAAACTAAAACTTAACTCTCATCTTGCCTAGCACAGACCTCACTGCCAGAGTGCTTTCAGTTTGGAAGGATAAAGGACAATGTGTACCAGTAGTAAATGGCTATACTTTCTGGATGGTAGGAATAGGTGATATAAATAATATCTAAATGCTGGCATTATCATCTTAGAAAAAAGCAGAATTTGCAAGATGGCATATTCAATTTTTAGGACTCAAATAGTATTGTGTAAGTACAATATTCCGATTTAAAACTATAACCACCAAATGTTATGTACAACATACATAAAAATTTATGTTTATTCCAATTTGTATTATTCTTTAAGGTGAAGAATAGTGGGTGGTGATTACACATGTTTTGTTTGATTCTTTATTTCTTATTAATTATATATTACATAATTTATTTTATAGATGCATATTCATAAGTATATTCAAGGCACACATGGATGGGTTTGTTCTACCACTCTACCATGTGTATGCAAGAACTTTTTATCTACTGAGCCATCACAATAACCTATCTTGGTTTTTAAATTGGAAAAACCTAATGGCAAATGTAATAACTTATAAAGTATCTAAAACTAAAAACATTAAAAGTATTACTAAGTCATTAGTATACATATTAATATGTTGCCTTTTTCAGAAATGCAGTTTAAAATATCTAACTAAATTATACCTTTTTATTTAAATATTGTGTAGACCTAATAGAAAATAAAAATTACTTAGATAAGAAAATTACTGATGATGGCAAGAAAGTAAAACTTAACCAATACAATGATCTGATAATGGAACTGTAGAAAATAAGGTATTTTAGGGAAAATTTAAAGGTATGTAAGGAAGAAGGAATTAGTAGTATAAAATAATAATAAAAATGTCTCAGAAAACAATGAGAAAAACTATTTACCTAAAGAAAAACAATAATACTTATAATTCTATGTATAAATATACACAATTGTTTTAATGAGTTTTTCTCATTTAGGCTGAAAGTGTTCCTTCTAAAAGTCAAAGACCCCTAACAAAATCCCCAATGTCAAAATATCAGACACGAGAAGCCATCTTTTGATTTGTTGTTCAAGGTTGTCCAGAAACTTCTTCCAAACATAATCTATTGTTACTGCCCTTGACAGTCCCCTAGATGTTTAATTTAAATCTATTGTAAGGAAAAAAAATGCATGTTAGAAACAAGGCACAGATAACCCTGACATAGAACTAACCTGAATGCCTGTATCATGATGCCAGAAGTATCATGAAAGCTTGCAAATAAAGGAGGCAAGCAAAAGTCCTACTCAGCTAGCATGCTTATGTACCACATCAACAATCAGCATGGCATGAAAACCCCATGGGTGCAACAGTTTCAAGCAAACCTTGGGAGCAACTAACAGCTCTTAATTGAACACAAGAGCCATGCAACAAGAGAGAAAGCAAGCATGGTACTAGAAACCTAGATAACTACTCCAGGTTAGTGAAGTCATGGATATCGGAAGGCAACTTATAACCATTACTCATTAAACCCGCATAATAGCTACCAATAATGTAAACATTTGTCCTTATTCCACAGATAAGTATAGTTCCCCTCCTCTTCAAGGAAAATTTTCTTTCCAACAGATAGAGAGCACTAGATAAAAATCACAACTAATAAAAATGCATAGTTGGAGATACCAGTCCCAGGGGATACATCTATAAAACACTTCTGGGCTCAGGGAGAATTCTCAAGGAGAGGGTGGAAAATTTTAAGAGCAAAGCCAACAGGGAATTTGCTGTGAAATTCTCTCTCTTAATAATTTCAGAAGCTACACCTGTAAAATCTCCTCAGCACGGCTATCTAAAGAGAAGCTGAACAAGGAAGGGGCAGTGGTGAAGCCAAGGAGAAGAGGGATAGTCTCATCAGACTCCAACAATATAGACAGAAGAGGGATATTCCCATCAGACTCCAACAATATAGACAGAACTGCAGGCTGCTAAGAAGGTCTGGAATCAGAAAAGGAGTCTTTCCAAGAAAAACTACACCAAGTGATTGGTCAAATACAGAACGGTAAATTTTAAGAACACACCTACAAGTAACATTATACAGACTAAGAACATTATATATAGCAATATATATGAATATACAAAATCATATCTGTGTGCAATAAAAATTAAAGAAAAAAATGCCATGAATTTGAGAAGGAACAAGGAAGAGTATAAAGGAAACTTTGGAAGAATAAAGGAGAAGAAAAGTATTGTAATTATATTAGAATCACAGAAATAATAAAATGAGCATGTTTTCAAGATGCCTTTGCCTTTATTAGTGGTTTGGGTGAGAACATACCGCTATATTTCATTTTTTCAAAAAATAAATACCAATAATACATAGGCCCATTTGTTTTAGTTCAGAAGAAAATATTTTTATCAAAGCTTGAATGCAGTTGAAAATAAATAAATAAAGGAATAATGTGAAGATTTGGAGAGATAACTTTTCACTTACTAGCACTGACAGTGTTGGATTGCAGCACACACATGGTGGTTCACTATTGCTATAAATACAGTCTTAAGAGATCTAAAATATTCTTGCTTCTGCAGATATGTACAGACAATACAAACACACATATATACATTAGCTAAAATACAAAAATTAAAATATATCTAAATGTTTAAAAATATACCAGTTAAGAACACATATATTTAATATATTTTAATTATAATTAAATGAGGCAAACCATTTACCAAATTCACATATCTTCTAGTGATCTATATTCCTAGTTTACAAGTGATACAGAGCATTATGAATACATAATATAATTATTGAAAAAATATGAAAAATATATGATTTAAGAAAAATGTGACTTATAGATGTTACAATAGTATTTTAAGCACTACTGAGTTAATATTTTTGTATGCTATGATATAGGCAATGAATGGACAGTTAAGTGACGTGGAAACAAGACTCCAACATTTCACACTTGATTCTTTAATTTTAAAACATGTTGATTATCTCTCTTGATTTCTAGTAGATTTTAATTGCGTTATATTATAGGATTTTTGTCAATAGACACTCAAAAACATGTTTCACCATTGAGTTGAGGTTTCTCATTTGCCCCTAGTATCTATCACATCTCTCTGAGTTCAATGATATTCTTTTAGTGCCAAGACACCTGGGCACTGAGTCAGAAGCCAGAGGTGAACTGGGACTGCAAGGGATATTGAAAGTAACAAAATGGAGGAAGAAGTTTTATCCTGGACCCCAAGATTCAGACACCTTAGTTTCAACATCTAATTTAAAAAGCCAGTTTTGCTATCATTAAAAACTAAAGTATCTGCGAAAGTTAAAATAATTATGTGATAAAAATAATAAAATTATACCTGAAATCATTATATGAAAGCAAGTTTATCATTGAAGTAACACCCTTTTCCTTTATAAGTAGAAGAGCAAATTCACTTATATTTTATTGTGGTTAAAGGAGAAAAAGCTATCATAGTACACACTGAAAGACATTTAAAACAATACAATATGATGAAAGTTATGAAAATATTCTTAAAGCTTTTTTAAAATAAAATCCATTCATTTTGCATACCTTTAATGCTTTTGAGGAGGTATATAGTATTTACCTCTGAAGAATTGGAAATTTAAGTGACTTTTGTGTCACTTTGTAATTTTAAGACTATTGTTCATTCTCACACATTATTTTTGACTATTTTTTCTAATTTTATGGTGACTTTTTAAAGGACAAATTATACTTTATAACTTACTAACAATGTAAATGTAGTGAGAATAATTGGACGAGAAAATATTTGTTCTAAATCCCTTAACCCCATCAATACAGAAAACATTTTCCCTTCTGATATTTATGCTCATATGTCATTTCCTTAATTAAACTTATTCCAAAGTCTTTGTTTGTGCATAGAAATTTACAAACTGAATAATTTGAAACTTTAAACCCTAATTTCTTAAGGGAAGTTGAACAGAAATAATTTTTAGCTCTCAATTAACTTTATGCAGATTGAAAAAAATTGAAACAGAATTCTGAATTTAAAAATTATGATTGCTGACAAATCTTTTTTTTTTTAACAAAAATGAGATATCTTATTTGAGAGTCTACTTATACAATACCTTAGAAATGGTACTGGATACATATTTTTAAATGGTTTGCATAAGACGCTACTTGATATGATTGAATTCAAACTAAAGTTGTTTGTGAAATGTGATGATATATGTTATATTGAATAAAATCATTCTGGAATATCAGAGAACAGATCCCCCCACAGTCAATTCAGGAGTGTCAAAGCATAAAAACTCACTCCTTCAATCGCAGCACAGGATGACAGTTGGTAACTCCATGTTGGATGCCATTTGTAATACAAGTTCTTGGTCCACACTAGGCTCAAAAACCCCGCATGTAGCTGTTTATTTCGTATGGGTCTGAGGTCCTGACCAGAAACCCCAAAGACCCAAAGAAACACACCAAAATTTACACTCATTTCATGCTGATTGGCCTATAGCTTAGTCATATAGCGTGCTAACTCTTAAACTAACCCATGATTAGCCCAGTGGCTTAATACCATTTCTCAGCTGTATTATGACTTCCTTTCATTGCATCTTCTGGCATATCTACTGGTGTCTCTTTCTGACTCTTCCTCTTTCTAGAGTTTTCTTAGTCTGGTAGCCTTGCCCACACTTCCTGTCTGCCTTCTGGCCAATCAGTGTTTTATTAAATTGAATATGATAATACAATACATTTTAGTTCTTATATCTTGTAAAGTAGCATAATAATAACATTGTGAACTACATAAGTCATAGAAATGGAACTCTTTGCACTGTCATTATGAAATTATCTTTATATTGGGACATTTAAACATAAAATTGTACTATCAACTGTCTATGTAGCATAATAATTATAAATGATTTCTGTGGTGAGTCTTGAACCTAAAGAAAATAATAGTTTTTAATGATTACTCTAATTTGATATTATGACACTATTCAGTCTGTTTCATTTATATTTCTACATGTAGCTTAAGAAAAATTTGCTTAAATTCATCTCATTTTGTTTGTAATTACCTAGAATTTTCCTACTTGCAGTTCATTTTATCAGATAATTTATTGAGTGTTATTTACAAGACTTCTTCTTGTGCCCTTTTTACTTACTTAGGCAGTCATTCCAATTCACTCCCATCAATACAATTTTTTCCAGTAATTTCTGGAGTCAGTGAGGTGAGGCAAGCGGGCATATTCATATATGAGACCTCTTTGACTTTTTTCTCATTTAATATCTAACACACCCTAATAATAAATGCCAGTTTCTTGACTGTTATTTAGTGATCTTTAATCAAAATGCATCATATCTGCTATTGGCGGCCTATCAAACTCTGTACACTGATGTACTGAATTTATCAAAATGCAGTCAATGATCCTCAGGCATGAACACTTCCAGCTCTTCTATCTTAAGCATGCTGACACTATTCCAAGTTCTGGCTGTTCCATTACCTGCAGGCTTCTGCTTTTGCATGATTTCCCCTTTCATGGTAGTGTCCTTTGAAGGGCTGTTCATTCATTTCTTGCTGTCAAATCTGTAAGCAAAATCCTTAGTCCTATACTGCTTGACTCAAAATCAAAATAATCCCCAGGTTTCTTATCTCACATTCTCAAGCAATTTATTTTAGAAGATATCAATTTCTGTGCTGTTTTAGTCTTTTAATCTAATTTTAGAACTTCGGGGCAACGGCAGTACACATGCATGCTGGCTTTCATCCTCTGCTGGGAAGATGATCTGACTAGAATATATCAATCACAAACCTATCTTTCAAGTCTTACACTTCTCATAGTGAATGCAAGGTTGCATTTCTTTTTCAATCTTTTATCTTTGTTCATCCAGTACAAGTGTTTAATAATTGATAACAATGTTTCGGTAATTAGTAAATTTAAAAACAAAGACTTCTTCCCTGAATTATGCTCTCTTAATTGGATCTGGCAAACAGATTTGATAGCAAATGGAGAATTTTATCACTTGATACAGGCAAGACTAGAAACTTAGAGACATTTTTCCTGTTAAGTAGTATGTAACAGTTATAGAAGATGATGGAATTTCAATCAGAACTTGAATAAACATAAGATTTTTTTTTATCTAATACTTTTTTATGAATCTCCTACTCACCCTCCTTGCCCTCCTCCCTCTGCCTCTCCCTTACCCCATGCTTTCCCCAAGGAGAGCAAGGAAGTCCTAAGTTGAGTCAATTTAACCTGGTGTATCTATTTGAGGTAGGTCCAATTCCCTCATACCAATATTAGGACTGGGTTACTTGTTCCTCTGTAGGGAATTGGCTCGAGGGTGCCAGTTCATGCACAAGAACACAGTCTGATCCTACTCCACAAGTTTCTACATACTACCCATGCCATTCAACAGTCCTCTACCTTTGGAGGGTTTAGCTCCTTTTCCTGATGATTCCCCAGTGACTATCTTTGATTCAATGAACTCCCAAAGCTCCGGCCAGCCATCTCTGAGACTCCTCCTCACAATCTGGATCCCTTTGCTTATATAGACCAGCCTCTCTCTCTCTCTCTCTCTCTCTCTCTCTCTCTCTCTCTCTCTCTCTCTCTCTCTCTCTAGTTGAACTGGGAACTCAACCTGTTGCTAGGATATGAAACTCGGCTATTACCTCTATTCATTGCTGGGTGAAGATTCTATAGTGACACTTAAGGTGGTCATTCTTTGGATTATAGGGGAAGTCCTGTTTAGGCACCCCCTCCACTATTGATTGGAGTCCTAGCAAGAGACATCCTGTTGGTTCTTGGAGGTTTCCCTACCATCTGGCCTCTTTCTAATTTCACAGTGGCTCCCTATATCAAGATATCCATCTCCTCTTTTCTCCCTCTTTGTTGCTCCTCTCACTCAACCATCTCCTCTCATGATTTGTTCCCACTTCTCCTGATATGATTCCCATTTGCTCAGGATATCTCTATTTTATTTTCCCTGGAAGATTCCTGAATGTCTTTTTCAAGTTCTTTCTGATTTCAAGCTCTTCAGGGGTCCTGGTTTTAAACTTAGGTATTCCTTGTTTTTTATCTAAAATCCATTTATGAGTGAGTACATCCCATGCCTATCTTTCTGGGCCTGTGTTATCATATCACACTCAGGAAGATATTCTCCAAATCAATCCATTTGACTGCAAATTTTAGGATGCAATTTGTTTTTACTTCTGAGTAGTACTCTGTTATGTAAATGTACCACAATTTCAAAAGATATTTGAGACAAATAATTTCTGAACAGAAATGACAGAGTATAGAACATACCTTTTCCCATGTGTAATCCTCGTCTGTCTGTATTTATTCTTGATTAAAAGCTTCAAGCATTCAGAAACTTAAAACTCATATTTTGAACATTTTAAATATATTTTTGAGACATGATTTCTATCTATAACAGCTTTGAGTGTCTTTGAACTCACTTTGTAGACCAGTCTGGCAATGAACTCACATGATCTGCCTATCTGTGCCTCCCAAGATCTGGGACTAAAGGTGTATACCACCACTGCCTTGGTGGTGAACATGTTTATCTTTCCCAAAGCATAGATTCATTTCATTTATAATATATGAGGTCCATGGAGTCATTGCAGATTACTTTGTAATGTATAACATCAAAGGCTCCTCTTTTTACTGTGCAATAGGAGTCATTGTAACCTGCTGGGACAAGGTCTTGAAACACTTGTTTATCAGAAAGATGACAGCAATAACTATGTTGACAGAAAGATTTCATCTATAACTAAAATTTTATGAACAATAAGCATCTAATGCTTTAGAAGAGCAATTAAAAAGTTCTAATATACATCTATGATACTGGACAGTGAAATTCTGTTATGGTGGGCACTATAGTAGAGAAATATTGCATGAAGGATTGGCTAGACTGATCTTAAGTAAAATATATGCAAAGAAACATTAAGAAAAAAGATTTCAAGATGGAGTTACAATTACTTTAAATAACAGGAAAGATAAACTTTGAATAGGAAAGACTAGCATATGATATGACAGCAAATTTATTACTTTCTGGGGCAAAAATGGAGCCAGCCAAAGAAAGTCAGGGAAATGATGGAGTGTGATGAAAGATGACAGAAACTGAGACACATGTATCATAAAAGCTGCCTCATGGTGCTCTAGAAAAACAAATTCCCTTAAAAAATATATAGAAGAATGCTTTTTTCCCCCCAATGGTTAATATGGCGTGTGAACTGTAGTTATTGAATCATATGTCAGGATAGCAAAGTACACGCCAGCAAAACAACTTCCAACTCATCTCTTCTTCTGCTATTTTCTCTTCTTCCAACTCTTTTGTTTGTATGTATTCATTGTTTCTGCAGGTTGAATTATGTGCTTGTTATATAGGGCATCACACTTTAGTTTTGACTGGGACACAGCTCTCCATCCTCTTGTGTCCACTCTGATAGTTTGAACCCCGTCAACCCCAGCCCTTCAGACATTAACCACTATCACTTTGCTTTCACAATATTAATCCCTATATATTGAGGAAAACACTTGGTGATTTTACTGCTGGCATTTTCTCAATAATACTTTTTATCAGATTTTCTTTTATGCTTTTTTATTGCTGTGGAAGATTAGGAGTTTGTATGACTACAACTGCGTATGTGATTTTTAATTCACCAATATTTTCATCAAAAAAACATTCTACATAATACATAAACATTAGCTGCATTAGTTTTGATTGACTTAGAAAATGGATTTATTATTATTATTGATTAAGCAGCACTTTAATCCTTATGTGCATTGTATTTTCTTATTTTAGTAAGCACTCCCAAGTTTCAAAATGAAACTAACTCAGTGTAAGAGCAGCTTGAGGTCTTTCAAATTCAACTACATACATGTGGGTTTTCAGACTCAACACTTATAACTTGTTGAAGACAAGAGAACCCAAATAGCAGTTGTTATTCTGATTTTCCACTGTATATTTTCCGTATGGTCAAAGTTTTCTCTATGGACAGTATTTAGTATTTGTTTTCATTTGACGATATATGATGATAACTATGAGACTTCTAAATTTGAAAACTGGGATTAACATTGTTATATTTCTTCCTTTCCTAAAGAAAATAAATCAAATGAAAATATTATGACCATTCTTATGAGTGATTTTTAAAGTTGATTTTGAAAGAAAACATTGACTACTTTATTACAGTGTTAATCAACCTTAATAATGTCTCATGTCCAACATGTCTAAGTAAAAAACATAATGGAAGAAATTTTGATGTTAAGTTTTAGCATGTAATAATGGCTTAAAATCAAATAAACATTGATTCATAATTTAATAAATCTATAAATTAATAAAAGAAAGCCAGGAAAATATTTAAATTTCAAATTCTAAATAGAAAACAGGCCTTTGTAAAACAGGGTTCTGATATTCTCTCAAAATTTTAAATGTGTAATTAAAATGATAAATGAAAAAAATAAAGGGAACAATCTAATAGCTTCTTCCAAAAACTCTATAATACCCCACTAGGCCAGCAGCATAATGCAATTCAATGATTAGCGTAAAGTACAATTTTACAGTATGTCTATATTACATCAGTACCTAGCATTCGGTGAAAGAAAAGTGTAGAAAAAGGAACTTTTCTTAAACACTAATACTATTTCTGGGTAGAATATTACAGCAGCATTTTTCAACAGTTTCTTGGATCAAAACAGTGTATATTAGTTTTGAAATCTGTAGTGAGATGTAAAATCATACTCAATGAATCAACCATGTCTGCCATCTGAGAAAAATATTTTCAGTAAAAAGCATGATTCATATTAAATTAAAATTGTCTTTCTTAATGGACTGGTTCTGTACAGTTTCAGTATTTGCTTCTTTTTGCTTAAGACACATGCATCATGTCCCTTTCCTAAACTGTTTGGTATGTTTCTACACTTGATAACTGATAAGCTGAGTTTCAGTAATACACACAATCAATATGAAGTTGAGGAGAAAGTCTCTCTCGAGTTTATCATCACACAGGTTATCAATTTGACTGTTGCAAGCCTCCTTTAGTTGTGTATGAGAGAAGAAATATGGGACAATAAGTGCCCCCCCCTCTGTTGAAATTCTCCTTCACATCAGAATTGTAGTCTAGGTCACCAAACAATGTATGTTGAACCAAAGAACAGAAACCTAAATCTATTTCTTCACAGCTATTGAAAATTTATCTGAAGAATAAACTCATTTGTAAATAGTAAGAGACAATGTCTATCTAGAACTTGTGTTTGCAGCTGCAAGTTTATCAATTTTAGAAAGCATACTGAGTTCTTACAGCAAAAAATATATAGATTTCTTTCTGGAATCATACAGACACAATGCTATATGCTGACCAAAGGTGTGATTCAGTGCCACTTTCTTAGATCCTAATGCTGTTTCAAAGTCAAAACATAGAATCATTACTTCATATTTTCCATTTATTAGTTTTCTGTCTAAGATATTATACCCATTTTATTAAGCTTCTTTATTTATCCTGTCTTTTAAAGATAATCCAAGATGTGAGAGATCAAGGTCATCTGGACATATTCAGAGGCACCTTTAACACTCGCAGTTTTAAGTGAGTAGTTGGCAGAACAAGTCATTCCCTATAATGTCAGGACCCATGCTCAGTTTGAGAGGAAAATGGCTGTGGCTGTTTCGTCTTCATCAAATAAGTTTCTAGACCTCTGAGTGATAGCAAATAAAACCCTGGAGATAAACAAGAATGTAGTAGTAATAGGGAACCCTCTACTACACAAGAATGTGATCAAATTTAATTTTAGGTACTAAATCTGTGAAGAAAGAGGTGAATGGCTGTCTATCCAAGAATGTATTTTACATTGAACACAGCAGAATGAGGTTAATGAACAAACGTACTCTTTGGCAAATCTTTATTTGTACTTGTGAGATTCAACTTTAGTACAAAGGAAAATACATTGTACCATTCTGTTCACACTTCCCCAGGGATTCAAGATTTTATATGTTCATTTCAGTCCCTCACTACTACTGTCTTTTTCTTTCAAGTACATGGAAAGAATGATATTCATCCCCTTTCAAGTTAAATGCAGCCTTTGGATCATTAGATATTATTTTGGAAGCTCTTTGTGACTATTACGGATATGAATTATTTTTAGGCAGAAAGACTGCGTGGTGGTTTGAGACTTCCCTCAACTGTCCTCTTCAGTTTAGTAACTGCTAGAGTCTCCCGATTGTGGTGCTTGTTACTGCTGCATTATCAACCTTAACCCCAATGATCTACTGTTCAAGTTATTTGGGAAAACTGTTTGATTTATGCTAGAAAGGAGTTCTATCTAACATGATTCCCAGTTAGAGAAAGTGGTCTGTAGAGCTATTGGTTGACTATCGTTTCATTAATTTTAAAGGGTATAGAGTCAGTGAGTTTATTGGAACCTTTGATGTCCTGACTACTAAGGTCACAGCAGAAAAGCAAGTCACCAAAAAGGAAGTGGTTGGATGAATGCTTGCTCTTCGCTCCACAATTATAGAAAAAGTACAATTTGCAGACTACATTATGATTCCCAAAATATCCTCCCTCTGCTCTGCTAAGCCAATTGAACAGAGATTTTTACCAATAATTTGTATTTGCCTTAGATTATGTTTTCAACTTTATTCATCATCTATCTTCTATTCAACCCCCATCTACTGGTTTTGTGTTCTCAACACATAGGTTTATCTACTGTAGAGGATTTTGTATTGCCCTACCCTCATAGTTTGAACATGCCTGTTGTTGCTTAGCCCATTAAAAATAACTTAGATGCTTATATTAATTATTCATTGTTTGATCTATGGCTAGAGCTATTGTTAGCTAGTTCTTGTATTTTAACTTATTTCTATTAATCTGTCTTGCTGTCGGGTGGCCTGTGGCTTATTGTTGCACAAATTCTGATTGTAATAAAGGAAATTCAGAGTCAGATATTGGGGAAAGGCTGAAATATCAAAGGGAGGAAACACCACAGTCAAATCTCACCCAGCTGTCTTCCAGCTTCCTCAGCCTCACTCCTTGTGGCTTCTACTCCTCATCTGTCTTCCTATGCTGCCTTAAATACCCTCTTTGCCCAGTTGTTTTACATCCCAGTTATGATTAAAGGCATGGGCTACTACTATTTAGTAGTTAGGCTTGAACTCACAGAAACACAAAAAGGTCTCCTCTGTTTCTGGAGTTATGGGATTAAAGACCTGGCACCACCACTACCTACCTGGAGGCCTGAAACTCCCTCTGTAAAGCAAGCTGGCCTCAAACTCAGATCTTCTAGGATTAAAGGCGTAGGTCACCACTCCGGGTCTTTCCCTGTGGTGGGATTAGAGATGTGAGTTACCACTTTCTTATCCTGCTGGACTGACTGTGGGAATATCTCTCTTTGATATTTCAGACTGGATTTCATTAAATATGTAACATATCACCACAGCTTATCTCTAATTTTATATGTTTTGTTTGTTTGGTTTTCTTTCTTTCTTTTTGAGACAGCTTAGATAGGACAGTTACAGCTTCCCTTTCATTATTGACAATCTGAGTAGAGAATAATGCAAGTTCAGATTCTGTGCTTCCTGTTACCTACAGTAAGCAGTTAGCACAAGAACTACCAAGTTTTCTGTGACTACTATCATCAACCAGATGATACATGCATGTTAATTCTGACACCTAGTAAAAACATTTTTTTTGTCTTGGTGTGTGGATAGGATTTATATTTCTCAATTAAAAATTATGTAAATGTCATTAAAATCTTGAAAAGTGAGGGTTCAAACATTGTTAGGGTCTTTATTGGAAATGACTGAAGATAGTATATGAACCAAATCTGAATACATTGATTTCATCAGAATCTCATCAGTAATGATTTCAATGTTTCACTGAAAAATTCTGTGTCTCTGCATCTGAAATCTAAGGTACATTTTGTGATGATTTTTGAATATTAAAGATATTCAGGTTGTTATTATGATATCTTAAGTCCCGTAGTGAAAAAAAATAACAATTTACTTAGGGTATTTTCTTTTACTGTTTGGGCTTCATTGTATTTGTTTAATTATGAGTCTTTCTGCATATTATACATATCTGTTTTTTTTGTTTAAATATCAAAAAAACAGTAAAAACACAAAAACAATTTTGAAAGAAGAGATTTTTTTAACATGCCCTTGACCCAATAACCTTATATTTTAAAAAAAAATTCATTACATATTCTACATAGAAAGAAGAGCCACCTGCATTTCAGCTTTAATAGGTTTGGAGAATAAACTTTCATGTTTGGCTATAGACACTGATGAAGAAGATACCACATATTCAAGCAAAATCAGTACATATATCAAAACAGAAAAAGAAAAGAAGCAAAAGAAAGAGAGTAGGAAAGGAAGGAATGAAGATGATAGATACTTTAACATAAAATGTATAAACAAAATACTGACTATCCTTTAATAAAGATGGTGTATTATCAAGAGGTAGTTGACTTTTTATCAAGTTTAGCTGGCCATTTGAAAGCCTAGAGAGATTAAGCTAAGAGATTAAGATGTAAAAAACATCTTGTTTTTGTACAAAAATGTGTTTTGATATGGTGATCTAATTGGCTTTGAGAAATACTTATGGCTTACTTAATAGCTTTAGACCACTACACATAGAAAGATAAAAATCCTAAAAAGAGTATTGACAGAAACACTCAGTGACTTAGACTACATAAGTAGTTTAGATTAACTGGAAGTTTAGCTTCCCTAACCTAGTAACTACAATATTTTAGCTTAAAACTACGTCTTTATTAGATGGAAAGGTAACTGTGCTTAGTTTCAGTTTTGCTCCATAAAGTAAGATAAGAAATTGTGTCATGATGTGGGAATGTCTTTCTGTATGCTGTGAATATCAATCTTTAAATAAAGGAGCTGTTTTGGCTCATGACAGGCACCATAGAAAAAGTAGGAGGGAAAATCACAGCATAGGTAGGAGAAGCAGGGCAGAGCTGGACAGACCAAGCCAGCCGCCAAAGAAGAAACATATGAGGAAAACAGGTGAGCCACGGGCCACATGGCAGACAGATGAATAGAAATGGGTTGATTTAAGATGTAAGAGCTAGCTAGCAATGTGCCTAAGCCATAGACCATACAGCATGAACTTAATATAAGCATCTGAATCATTTGGGGGACCTGAGGAGCAGCAGGCAGCTAAGGGATCTAGGGCTACAGGACTGTGGGACTAGACCTCATCTGACCGTGGCCAAGAAACCCCACTGTACCAGTGTCAGATTCAAAATACAAGATAATGAGTCATCTTTTGATGCCCTAATTTTTAATTATTAATTATTGAATGATTATATAGTCATTCACTGGATTTAGACTCAAAATAAACATAAATATGACTATATACCATACTTGAAAAATTATTTTTTCTCTTTCTGTTGTAAAATATGAACAAATTATCTAAAAATGTACACATGAATTCTAGGAAGAATAAAATGTGAGTAATAACACTTGGCTAATCTGAGATGACCAATAGTGAGCACTGAATTTACTATCCATCAGAGAAATTCAAATTCACTCTTCTGTAAGTCATTCAACAAGTGTGAATGTGTGTTGCATTACACATACCTGGAGTCATTAGGAAAACAAGAAATAATTATTAACTGATAAGTATTTCTTAAAAATAAATGCAGACAATAAAGGTTGCTTTACAAATACTTGCAGAAGTACATCATCTGCCTTATTTAAGTTACATGGATGCAGCAATCTAAGAAACTTTGAAATTATGCTTTAAAATTCAAAATCCTTGGTTAATTGTCAGGCAAAAAATGTCTTCCCCCAGAGTAAAAATCAGAATATGCAGGTATTAAAAAATAGTGCTAATCTTAATTTTGCATGGCAATACTCTTATTGAATTATTACCTCCCTACAAATATTCAAATATAAATATGATAGATCGGATATGGAACAAGCCTCTAGTCCTCATACTCTGGATGCAGAGAAAGGAGAATCACAAATTTTAGTACTAATTTGGTTACATATAAATACTATGTATTATATATAATAAAAAAATTGATAAAAATTAATTATGAATTTTTATTTTTGGATATTTTATAAGAAAAATGTTTAAAATCAGAATCAGAAAAACTGTTAATGTCATGTCTAGTTGTGCATTTATAAGTGCACATGCACAAGCGTCCACCTGTCTATTAAGGAATTTTTATGTTTGTTTCCTTAGACTATACAAGTATACATTAAAACATAGTGACAATTCAATAAACAGCAAAATAACAATGGCCATGCTACCAAAGGGAACAATGTGCTTTCAATCAAAATCAAATGTCTTTGTACAACCCTAAAAATCAGCAGTGACCAAGAACTTAATTGTTTCTGCAAATGCTCTGTGAAGCGTTGGGATAGGTATAATTTATTTACTTAGAAATTACCAACACAGATGCTCTCATGCCTCACATAACTCCTTTGTATTCAACTATGATTTAATGGTTTCTTGCACAAAGCTAGTCCAAGCCAATTAGAAAACAAATGAATAGTCTCAGTGGAGGGCAAATTGCCTTCTCTGCCTTCATGAAGCATGTGTGCACCACTTAGATAAGATATTGTCAGTCTGTTACAATCTCAGAGAGTCCATCCTGCTCTATCGCTGGCAGCATAAAAGCTTTGAGCCTTTGAGAAACCACATGGGGTCATTTGTCTACGTTGTGGCTAAACCTAAGGGAAAGAAAAGCCAAAGTGTTTCTTGCTGCACATTAATCTTGACATAAAAATAATGGAAAATGTCTCAAGAGGGTCACCACTTAAACTGCCTTTTTTCAGTGCTTAATTCAACTTTCTTTTTCTTCTTTCCCATATTTGAAATAGGTCAGTACATAATGTTATTTGCTTATGCAATATGAAGCACAACTCATTGATGTTTTTCACTGTATACTCCATGTATGCTCTCTCAATATAAGCATCACATGTTGTGACTATTACCAGGGACATAATGCTGTCACTTACTTCTCAGCTGCACAGTTTGTATTTGTTTAGTATTTTGTTTCTAATACGTAAACTTTTGGTGGGTTCTGATTTGGTAAAAGACAAAACAAAACAAAAAAACTAATGGCTATACACAGTATACAAATGCCCCATTAATCTTACCAACATATTTATTTTTTTTTAGATTTATTAATTTTATTTTACATATGAGTCTTTGGCCTGTATATGAGTATGTTCACCTTGTATTTTCTGCAAGGCTCACAAGAAGACTTTGGATATGGTGGAATGAAAGTTATAAATGTCTTTGAACCACCATGTGAGTCCTGGAAACTGAACATGGGCCACTTGTGAGAGCAACAAAAGCTGAGCCATCCCTCCAGACCAAGATGGAATAGTCAAGTTCCATCTTGAGCCACTTTGCATGTAGATGATGCCTCATATCACCCACTTGTCAAGAATACTCTCTTAATCTAAATATATATAAGGATTTAATTTAAGCATATATGTTTAATATACCCACTATTCTTTACTAACATGACCATGCCTTAATAACAAAGATTCAAGCTCAGTTTTGGATGTTTAATTTTCAACTTATTAAAAATTTTACATTTATCTTTACTGTACTACGTCTAAGAGATCTGGAAAAAAAAACCCATGTTTGCGTTCAAGTGACTTTCCAGTTTTGTTTCCTATATTTGGTAATTCTCACTTCTGACTGTTTCTTTAACAACAGCATGGGACCCAAGTCATCTTTTCATAACACTGAGTCAGCCTTTAGAATCAGCCCTTTTCTAACCAGAAAAGATAATTAGATGCCTTGGTACCTGTGGAATAGTCAAGTTCCATCTTGAGCCAGTTTGCATGTAGATGCTGCCTCATATCACCCACTTGTCAAGAATACTCTCTTAGTCTAAATATACATAAGGATTTAATAACAAGGTTGTCAATCACTTTGTTTATACACAAGGCTCAAATTGGAACAGTTGGGTAAGACATTGAAAAATTAACAGTTGTCTCACAAGTTCTGTGCATTACACAAGATTTTAAGGAAATACTTATATCCTGCTCATTTGCTAAATGAACTTAATTGTCAGCTATTAATCTGCTTTACATTACCTAGTAAATTGCCTACTTGTATCCATAGCTGGGAACTTCTTGTCTTCTGAAGAAGTCAGAATTTACCTCTGGTATAAAACCTATGAAATAAAACAGATGTACCAGTGACAAAAATAAACAAAATTACAGTAGTGCTTTGAAAAGAATGACCAATAGGAACATATACTTGAATATTTAGGAAGCATAGCAGGTATGGCCCTGTGGGAGAAGATGTGTCTCCAGGTGAAATTTGAGCTTTCATAAGCCTATCAACATCCCCAGTGTATCCTGTCTGTTTCTTATTTGTGGATAGAGAGATGAGCTGTCATCTGACACTCCTTTCACTTGGCACCATGCCTCTACTCTGCTATCATAGACTCTAAGCCTCTGAGACCATAAACCCAATGAAACCCAAGATTATACCTATGTTATCTCTATCACAGGAATAGAAAGCTAACTAACACAATGATGGTTATAGTCTGCAATGTCAATGTTTTCTGTACATGACGTGTTACTGTCTTGTAGCCTCATTTAGACATGAATTCCAGAGGGCTATTTCAGTTTTCTATCACATCTAACTCTTCAACGTCTGTACCATTTCCAAATGCTGGATAATGAGCAATGGACAGAAAATGACCCATTAATATATTGATTCCTTACTCTAGTCCACACATAAAATACATCCCAGGTCTGAGCATTTTTAAGAATCACTCCTCCCCATATTGCTATGAAGGCATCTAGCTCTTGAAACACTAGCAATGGGTGAGTTTCTAAACCTCACCATGATTTGGAGCAGAAAGCTGAATTTACTTTGCCAAGTTTCATCTCCTACTGATCTAGCCCAGCTTGTTAAATGATGAAAAAGTTCTACTGTTCCAAAGAGCCTGGAGGCATGATACTCAGAAAGGCCCTGCTGGGAGCTGAATAGATCTTCTCTGCCTATACATCTTAGCTAACAGGTGGCACCCAGATTAAAGCTGTTGTCTGGGGGCTCTTTTGGATTTTGGTAAGAGTGAGATCTGTAGAACATTATTCACAAAAACCAATATCTGAAGCTATTAGCTGTACACCTGGTCTTTGCAATTGACAGACAGAGGAACATTGTGCCAGGGAAAGATTGTCACGAGGGAATTATGTCCAAATTCTGTTTTCCCCAATATTTTTACTGCAGAATCAATAAAATATGAATAGATTTGGGTAAATATTATTATGTGAAAAATACATTTCCATATAGTTTAACTTAAATCTTTTAAAAAGGAAAAAATACTCTGATAATCAAACATTTTCTTTTCTACTTTTTAATAAACAAACTAAGGATTATAGTAGTACCTAAATAACATGGTCATAGAATATGTAAATTATTGGAAACAATATGTAACTAAAGATAAAACAAACAAGTATAGAATAAAATATAGTCATTTATTTGAAAAATTTTAGAGAGAAAATCCAATATCTATACCAATTGTTAGATTTTCAATAGTACAAAAATAGTATTGATAATCCATGGAAGAGAGCATATAATCAATACAGTAAATATTGTTAATGCTTTCAAATTGAGTCATAATTGTAAATTGAAGACAATTTAACATTTTCCATCTGAAAATATGCACTGTTGTTGCTAATTACATAACAGCATGATTAATGGCATGTCTTGAATAATTATTCACAAATTAGTCACTTTTAAAATGCTTAATCACTAGTGAGGTTAACTTTTAGCAGCACACAAAGTTTATTTGCTCAGATATTCATACACATGCACACACACACACACACACACACACACACACACATACAAATTCATAATATAATAATATATAGCAGTTGTGTAACAAAGTGGAATGCATTTTATATGTCTACAGGTATTCAACAGAATGTTGAGGTAAATTAATTATTAGAAATTAGATGTTAAGAGAAACTTTAAATGAAATTATGGGAACTTGACACAGAAGCAGGAGTATCTATGTTGTTACAGAGGTCAGGGCTTAAGTTTTGAGCACTAAGATTGCTTGTCTTCTCCATAATGGAAGGTTCTCTTTTACACTGGGCAAGTATGTTGTTTTACTCTTTGTTATGAAAAAAAGTCAATTTCCTTGCATGTAGTAGATTTATGATGTTACATTGTAAATAATTGTACTGCCTATGAGTTTAATAAAAAGTGTTGATAGGCCAAAGGCACACAGGAAGTGTGCGTGGGGGTACCAGACTAAGAGAACTCTGGGAACAGGAGGAACAGAGTAGAAATACCACAGAGAAAGCAGAAGAAGCAGAAGACAATTATGCTGCTCTGAGAAAAGGTACCGAGCCACATGGCTGAACAGGATTAGAATCATGAGTTAGTTTAAGGGTAAAGAGTAATCAAGTCATATGCCTGGGCCTTAGGCTGACCAGCCTAAAATTAGTGTAAGCATCTGTGTGTCTCTGTGGGACTGTGGGTCTGTGGCTCCCAACCTTGAGGGTAGGCCCAAAAGTCTGGACCAGAAAGCTCCTACTACACTTGTATATACAGGACAATTGTGTAAATTATCTTTGAGTATTACTTTCTTAAATTAGTTCATTAAAATAACATTTTTAAGTTACAATATGAAAAATTATTCAGACAGCATTTCTTCTCACAAGATATCTATGTAAAGTTGGGATACCTATGGAAGCATTATATTCTTACAGTTTATCCAACGTATGTGTGATTAAAATGATCATATCAAAATACTTGTAACTATGTAAAAATCTCTGTAAGAATACTAATATTTGTAAAAGATGGGATAATATTGGTGTTTTTAAAATCTTTTACTTTATCAAAATAATTTGTTTTCATACAATATATTCTGATTTTTGTTTCACCTTCCTCAATTCCTCTCATCCCTTCTCCAGCTCCTCTGCCGTCCAAACCCAAATCCTTTTCTCTCTTACTAGAAACCACACAGACTCTAAAACTTATAATAAAATAAGGTGAAATAAAAATCTTCAAACTGGTTTATACAAAACAAACTAACCAAAAAACAGAGAAAGGTTCTAAAGTATAAAAAACAAAGAAAACACATGTAGACCCAGAGTCATACACATTCATACAGATATCCCATATAAATACAAAACAGCAATAATGTTTAGAGAAAAACAAGCAGAAAAGAAATACAAAGACTGACAAAGCATTAGGAGATAAAGGTGGCTCAAAACTTCCATTGTTTTTATTATATAATGGCCAGTTACTTCTTTCATTGTTTGGCAAGGGAAAATATGAATATAGAACATAGTATAAAAATGCTTTAATGTTTCAATGTTCCTTGGAAGAAAATTCTGCAAAATAATATGAAGATATATAAATAGTAAAATAATATTACTCTTTAAACTCTAAACAAGAAAATAAGCCCAGAAGAATTATATTTAGTCATATCTGGTCATGCATAAATATGTAAAATAATTTTTTCTTGCAAGTATTAAAAATATGCTAATTCAGACATTTAGTAAATTGCATCACAGAGTGCTAGTTGCTCCTTTATATGGTTGCTTTTTTTGCAAAAAAATATAACCATCAAATAATTTTCATCCTGTTGAAAAGTCCTTTGATAAAGTTTTCAAAGGTTAAATATACCCAGAAGAAATGTGCAACTTGTTACTTAATCAGAAATAAATTGTTTCCTATATATGTCTTCCTTTTTCTTCCCTCAATCAGATCCAGACAGAGGAGATGTAGTTTAAGCAAGGGGAGCAGGAGTAAATAACTCAGTGCTCTCAGATCTGCAAATAGAAAAAGCTACTTTCCTGAATAACTTCTGGAATAGATCTGGACTGATAGAATTAATAATATTGATACAGGAAGAGCTAAAACTTGAATCCAGTCTGGACTACAGAGAAAGTAACATTCTTAGTAATAAATGCTCTACTCAAAACATTATAACAAGTAATTAATCAGTGTTTGAAGGTCAGAACAAAACAATTAATGCAGTTTGGAGATGAAAGTGTTTGTGGTGGTGCAGGCCTTTCATTCTAGCACTTTGGTGGCGGTGGAGGTAGTAAGATCAAAAATTGAGTCATTCTCCAAAGATACATAGTAACATCAAGGCCAGACTTGACTCTAATAGGTATTTGACTCAGAACACATCCCTGTAGTGGGATTATGTTGTTACATTGTAAATAATTGTCCTGCCTACAGTTTTAATAAAAATACTGATTGGCCAATGGCAGACAGGAAGAACAGAACAGAAATGCCACAGAGAAGCTGGGAGATGTAGAGAATAACTATGTTGCTCTGGGAAAAGGTATGGAGATACATGGGTAAACAGGATAAGAATCATGGGTTAGTTTAAGGGTAAAGAGTTAGCAAGTTATATGCCTGGGCCCCAGGTCAATCAGTGTACAATTAATATAAGCATCTATGTGTTTCAGTGAGACTATGGACTGTGGGTCTGTGGTTCTGGGCCACGTGGCTAGGCCAGAAAGTTAGGGCCAGAAACATAATACAACACAACCTCAAGAACTATTTATCATAAGTGATTAAAATCCAGTTAAATAAATCAAATATAAAAGTAAATTAAGTGACCCTTTGTTATCTTTCGGACAGAAAAGGCAAAGGAAATAATTTACATTATTCTTACCAAAAGCTACATACATTATAATTGCAGAAGATGGTGCTGTGGTGAACACATACACAATAAAATGATAATGATATCCTTCCAGTTAATATTCCCAAATGTTATCTTTTTGTATATATGCTGTAAGTATTAAATTTGCAAGTGAACATCAAGTTTATATCATACTTAACAAATAAAAACTCAAAGGAAGGGAGAGTTTAACTGAACACTTCATCTGAATTTCATTTTGCCAATGGTAACTTAGATTGGGAAACTTGGTGTTCCTTCTAGTGTGTATAAGAGAATAATGAATTATGAAATGCAATGGTGAACAATTTGAAAAGTTAAGAAAAACAGAGGTCTGTTAAGAAAGTATAAAATTACAGGTGGTGCATAACATCAGAGAACCAGAGGACTGGCCCATGTTTCTCAGGATATATTAATTTAGAGTATTGAAGTGGCTAAATTTGTTAAAATGTTTCTTTGGTAATTCAGGCTTCTGTAAAGTCTTGTCTCTGTCTTTGCTGTTGTTTATTTTTGTTTTGTTTGTTTTTTTTAGTTTCTTAGGGAACTTCATGAAAAATAATTTAATAATCCAAGTATGAGTAGAATGCATGAAATTTTCAAGTAATTTCAATGAATGAAAGAGAAAAATGGACCATGGAGTAGTGTAGTAGCAAGGATTTTTGGCCCTGGGAGGATAGAGGCCCAGACCCACAGACCTGAAATGCCAGACCCCTTAGCCACCCATCACTGCTGCTCAGTCCCCCAGAAATGACTCAGACACTTATATTAACTTCACGCTGTTTGACCTATGGCTCCGGCACATTGCTAGCTTGCTCTTACATCTTAAATCAACCCATTTACATTAATCTTTCTGCCACATGGCCCTTGGCTCACCTGTGTTCCTTACATGTTGCTCCTTTGGGCTTCTGGCTCAGTCTGTTTGACTCTGTCCTACTTCTCCTACCTATGCTCTGAATTCTTCTCTTACTTTTTCTATGGTGCCTGTCATGGGCCAAAAAGCTCCTTTATTTAAAGACTGATATTCCCAGCATACGGAAAGACATTCCCACATCACCTCCCCATTTCTGTCTAATAAAAAAGGAAGGTTTCAATTTTAACATAGCAAATTTGCATATAACAAAATAGCCATCAAAAAGAATTAAAGTTACAATATATAGTCTATTAGTATTTAGCAAAATTAAAGAAAATACTCCAATATCTACCTTATCCTTGTGAATCTAAAGTTTCATAGCCAATATACCTTTCAAATGACTAAGAAAAATTATACCTATATCTAATCTTCAACTACATCAAAGACCACAGAAGGACATATTTACCGAGGTAAACTGAACCGGAAACAGCGAACCAAGGAGCCACCATATCACATTCTTCCAAAAATCTTTCTAATGTATTCCTTTTTAACCTTAAGTTCTTAGAGTGCAGCAGCTCTTGCAGAGCCAAAAAAATTGGGTGCCAGTTAGAGGTGCCCATCTCTTCCTCCTTCTCCTCTAGTCTCTTATACCCTTTTCTCTCTAATTTCAAGGCTCGTTCTGCCTTCAGGATAACCAATCACCAAGCGCCACGTGGGCCTTGCCAATAGGTCCATATATGAGGAAGCAAACCAAGCACTCAGCCTTAGCCAAATAAGGAGTTGTTTACCCCAGAGAGTGCTCACCATTGGGAAGGTGGGAGGCAGAAGCCAGCACCATCTTTAAGGTGCAGCTCTGCAGCTCTCTACATTCAAGCAACTTCCAAAATCTACAAATGACAGAGATGACACCTATCTGCCTGGACAGTCACCCATAGTTCCTTTATAAAGTTGGGGCATCTATCTTCAGTCTCTTTCATTTCAGTGAAGCAGGAAATCTGTTCTGCCCATTTATCAGTCGCCTCTCCTCAATTCCTGAAGAATGTCTGACAGTTTTCTCTGCAAAACGGGAACCTGAATGACCATCTTGGCTTGTTCTGCCAAAGTTCAGAGGTCACTTTCCTATGGAACCTGCATGTCCAGTTTAAATAGAATGCTGTCAAGCAGTCATTATAAGAATAAGTTCATGTCCAGTGGCTAACCATTGCCACAAAGAAACTAATCTCCATATGGAGTTTATTCGATGCCCATTTTTCTCTTGAAGTAAATTGGTGCTGCCAGGAGCAGATCTGTCTCACTGTCCAGAAAAGTCTAAGTTCTTAAAACATTTTAAATGTCATATTCTGTAGGTCTTAGAAGTATTTGAAGATTACCTACCTAATTGAAATATATCTTTGTAAACCTAAAAATCTAACTAACATGCATTTCATAATTATACATTACAATTTTTATATCAGTTACATAAACATCATATCTTAAACAAGAGTAGAAAAATAAATACAGCATAAGAGAATTGACCTTAAATTTGTATCAATAAACCAAAATTCATACCAAAGTAAAACATTTTGAGATTAACAGCTGATTTCCTGATCTAAATAAATTCAATAATCTATTTCTTTTTAAGTCACTCATATGCCATATCCTCTTTTTCTTCTTAGAAAGAGATTAACTATGACCATTAGCCATTTTAATGAAAAAAAACATTTACAAACAATATTTTGGGAATTTGGGTGTGGCGGGATTAAGGTGTCAGGTGATAAGGTCAGAAGACACTTCCGGGACCCTGGAGGGGGTGTGGCCAAGCCCATTGATAAGTGGCTGCTGGGACACGAGGAGCTCTCTTCCTGGTTCCTGGCTGCTGGCTGCTGGACAGACAGAATCGGAATCCATCGTGCTTCCATCGTGCTTTCATCGCTCCTCCATCGCTTGGATCCACCAGTCCTTGTTCAGGTGCCACCATAAGCTGTTACTAATATTGTGAGTGTTAATTTATATTCTAATAAATATTAATTTTGGACTGGCGCCTTGAAAGTAAAACTCCATCTACATCTGGCGCCCAACGTCCTCGGCCCTGTGCCCTAAACTGTAAGAAGCCAGGGGACATACAGACTGCTCACTTGGGCTTAAAGCTCCCTCTTGCTAGCTGGGCATGGTTTCCAGCCAGCTGATCCAGTGTGTAGGCGGGGGTTTTCGGCTCATTGCCTGGGGGCGAGATTTCAGCGCAAGACCCGAGATCAACTCAGTGTGCAGATGCTAGACATCAGTTCAGTGCACAGACGCGAGACTTCAGTTCAGTGCGCAGACGCTAGACTTCAGATCAGTGCGCAGGACCGGTTTTCAGGTTTTCAACTCGCCGGCCTACTACAGCATTTGGCTCTGCTTTCAGCCCCCTGCAGCACTCGGTTTTCAGCCCGCAGCTTTCTGCTGATGAGAGTCTTTGCATCTACCATACAGTGGGTAGGAAATTGAAAGAAACTGTGACACCTGTATACTAAACAGCGTAATTACATCTGAATTGACACAATGGCTGACTATTATTCTTTTGAAGAGTTCAGGTCATATTTTGCCATGGTGGTTGATAAATTTTTAAATGAATATCTTGAAGGATTCAATACCCCAGTCCTATTATTTTTTGGGTTATTTCTCTATTTTATTTTTCAAAATAAGAGGATGATGACAGAGTTGTCAAATGGAAACCAACAATTATTGTCCAGATTATGTATTATGGAACTATCGAACTCTACAGTGGCAGATGAGGTTAAACAGGTGCAAAATGTAAATCGACAGTTACTGTCCAAGGTATGTGATGTGGAACTGTCAAGCACTAAAATGGCAAAAAGGATGGATACTCTGGAAATTGGTTACAACAAGCTTTCAGATAAGGCTTCCTCTGTAGATAAGGATAACACTGTACAAGAGAAATATAGGCTCTATGTAAATTATGAAAACAAGAAACTTGTTGACTACATTAATGACGAAAACAAGAAAATCATTAAATATGTTAATGATGGTGATCGAAAAATTGCTGACTCAGTGAGGTCTTTGGAAGGACTGCTTCATCAGGACACTCAAGCTCTAGAAAAATCAATAGTATCTAAACTTCAAGAATGGAAACCAGTAGTATCCAAAATCCAGGAATGGGAACCTGTAGTATCCAAAATCCAGGAATGGGAACCCGTAATATCCAAAATTCAAGAATGGGAAGATCGCATTGCAATACTGGAAAAGGGTAGTGATGCATCTTATGCTCAGAACAGTTCAGGTCAACCCCCAATGGGATATTATGGTACTGGAGGTACTCTACCCAAAGTGGTAAACATAACAGGGCTACCCCCTTCCACACCACTATTGTTCCCAGCTGCTATTCAGGCAAAGATAACACCTGATGGATCCTCAGAATATGTAGAGTATAGCTATGAGCCAGTACATATGAGGGACATCAAGGATTTTAAAGAGGCAATATCAATGCACGGTATACACTCTACTTATGTGAAGCAGCTTCTAAATTCATGGTCAGCACAAAACCGGATTCTACCAACTGATTGGATGCAGCTAACAGCTGCTGTCTTGGACCAAAGTCAGAATTTACAGTGGAGAGGCTGGTTTAGAGAGGAGGCCAAGACCTTGGAACAACAAGGAAAAATTAGGGGTTTCTTTGCTTCTCAGGACCAAATCCTTGGTGAAGGCATGTTTGCTGATGTGAGGACTCAATCTACTTATGATGAGCATACTTTATTGCTATGCCGTACTGCTGCACTGAATGCTTGGGAAAAGATTTTGGACCCAGGTCAAAAAATTGAGCATTATACTAAGGTCAAACAAGGCTTAAAAGAGCCTTATACCGACTTTATACAGAGGCTCACCACAGCTGTTCATAGAGCAATATCAGATACAGAAGTTAGGAAGCAATTAATACTTTCTCTGGCCTTTGATAATGCTAATACAGAATGTAGACGAATACTAATGCCTTTAAAGATCAGAGCTGCACCGATAGAAGAATGGATTCAATATGTAATAAATGCTGAATGTCTCCATGGAAATGAGGAGAATTGGGTAGGCCAAGCTGTTGCTAATGTTATGGTGAGGAACCAAGACATCACTTGCTTCAACTGTGGTAAACAAGGCCATATAAGACGGAACTGTGCACAAGGTACTCTTGGAAAAAATACCCGATCTAGGTTTAATTCGAACAGAAGGCCATTGCCTTCTGGATTATGCAGAAGGTGTGGCAAGGGACGGCATTGGACCAATGAATGTAGATCTACCAGGGATAAAGAAGGCAACCCTCTACCATCGGGAAACGCCTTTCGGGGCTTCCCCCGGGAAGCCCCCAAAAATCAGACTCCAAATTCAAGGATGGTGAGATCATATCCGGTCATAGGAGAAGATCAGCATTCTCAGGACGAATAGAGCATCCAAAACCTGATCTAGAAAACCATATGCTATTAGATAATAATATAAATTCAAAAGAAAACTCAGAAATTCCAAAAAGAATCACAAAACGGATATTCTGGCAGACTTCAATAAATGAACAAAGACCAAAATTGGGTATACGGATAGATAATATTTATATCCAGGGTTTAGTCGACACGGGGGCTGATGTTTCGATCATAACCCCCCAATCATGGCACCCCAGATGGCCTTTACAGGCAGTAGATATCCAGTTTCTGGGTATTGGAACAATATCGCAAGTAAAACAGAGTGTGAGATGGCTTGAATGCATAGGACCAGAAGGTCAGAAAGGATGGTTGAAGCCATATATGGCTGATATAGCAGTGAATCTGTGGGGTCGCGACCTTCTAATGCAATGGAATACCCAGATTAATATCCCTCCTCGTTCTGATATCAACCGGAGACTCAATTATGTTTCCAGAAATGACGCTCTAAGGTACTACGGAAAAAATTCGCAAGCCATTCAGGTTGTAAAAAAGAATTGCCCAATAACCACAGAACCTCAAAGGACACTCACAGCATTGCCTTTGAAATGGTTAACAGAAAAGCCTATTTGGGTTCAACAATGGCCTTTGACAAGAGAAAAACTTCAGGCTTTGGAACAGTTGGTACAGGAGCAGTTACAGGCTCAGCATATCGAAGAATCAACCAGTCCATGGAATTCTCCTGTTTTTGTTGTCAAGAAAAAATCTGGAAAATGGAGGATGGTAACGGATTTAAGAGCAATTAATAAGGTGATTCAACCTATGGGCCCCTTACAATCTGGTATTCCCCTGCCTTCTCTGCTACCTAAAGGATGGCCTATTGCAGTTATTGATTTGAAGGATTGTTTTTTTACCATACCTTTACAGGAACAGGACAAAGAGAAATTTGCTTTTACAGTGCCTACTCTTAATAATTCAGGGCCAGCTAAGAGGTACCAATGGAGAGTCTTTCCCCAAGGAATGTTGAATAGTCCCACCTTATGCCAATATTTTGTACAACAACCACTAGAAATACTGCGCAAGCGCTTTCCTCAATCTATCATTTACCATTATATGGATGATATTTTGCTGGCAGACCCAAACCCAAAGACATTAGAAACATTGTTTGAAGAACTAAAGAAAATATTGCCTGATTGGGGACTACAAATTGCTCCAGAAAAAGTACAGAGGGGAGATTCTATCAATTATTTAGGATATAAAATAGGTTTACAAAAAATTAGGCCACAAAAGGTAAAATTAAATAGAGATAAATTGAAGACTCTTAACGATTTTCAAAAGTTACTAGGAGATATCGCTCATATACGGCCCATGATTGGTATAAAAAACTATGAGCTAGTTAATTTGTTCAAGACTTTGGATGGTGACAAGGATTTAAATAGTCCAAGAGAATTAACTGATGAGGCTGAGAAAGAATTAGAGTTGGTGGAAAAGAACCTTCAAGAAGCACATGTGGATCGTGTGGATCCAGACCTGGATTGCATACTTGTTATTTTACCCTCTAGACAATCTCTAACAGGAATATTAATGCAAAGAGAAAGCATTATATTAGAATGGATATTTCTGCCACATAGACCAAGCAAGAAGATGAAGACATATATCGAAAAAATTGCTGATCTGATTTTTAAAGGTAAATTAAGACTTCGCCAATTGACTGGAAAGGACCCTGCAGAAATTGTTGTGCCTTTGACTAATGAAGAAATTGAACGATTATGGGCAGACAGTGAACCTTGGCAAAAAGCTTGTAGTGACATTTTAGGAGAGATTAATAATAAATATCCTCAAAACAAGAGAATTCAATTTATAAAGGAAACTAATTGGATCTTTCCTCATGTGGTACAGGATAAACCCATTTCTGGAGCCCTCACCTTTTATACTGATGCAAACAATTTAGGAAAGGCTGGCTACAAGTCTGAAGACTTAATTAAGGTGGCTCAGAGCCCTTATAACTCTGTTCAGAAGTCAGAACTATATGCAATTATTATGGTGTTGTTGGATTTCACAGAGCCTCTCAATGTAATTACTGATTCTCAATATGCAGAAAGAGTTGTTTTACATATTGAAACTGCTGACTTCATTCCTGATGATTCAGAATTGACCTTACTATTCATACAACTACAGGATATCATCAGAGGTAGGATACATCCTATGTACATAACACATATCAGGGCGCACACGGGTCTCCCAGGCCCTCTAGCGCAGGGTAATGATGAAATAGATCAGTTGCTGATAGGAAACGTGCTAGAGGCCACAGAATTTCATGAGAAACATCATGTCAACAGCAAAGGATTAAAAAAGAGTTTTTCCATCACTTGGAATGAAGCAAACGAAATAGTAAGGAATTGCAACACTTGCTCTTTCTATAACCAACCATCTTTACCTGCTGGAAGTAATCCTAAAGGTACACAGAGAAATGAGATCTGGCAAATGGATGTGTTTCACTTCCCAGAATTCGGAAAGATGAAATATGTACATCATACTATCGATACTTACTCTGGAATGCAATGGGCAACTGCTCTGAGTTCTGAAAATGCTGATGCTGTACTAACTCACCTTTTGGAAGCCATGGCCATAATGGGAATTCCCACTCAGATTAAGACTGACAATGCTCCAGCTTATGTTTCCTGAAAAATGAAGATAATTTTTGGATACTATAATATAAAGCATATTACGGGGATACCACACAATCCCACAGGACAGGCAGTTGTGGAGAGATCTCACCGCACGTTGAAAGAGATGCTTTATAAACAGAAGAAAGAAATGAGAAAACCCAGGGAGAGATTACACAGTGCCTTATTGACTTTAAATTTTCTTAACGCTGATGAAAAGGGAACATCAGCTGCTGAGAGACATTGGGTGATAGAGAAATCCTCTGAGTTAAATCAACCCATCTACTTCAAAGATGTGTTGACTTCTGAGTGGAAGCCAGGATATGTGCTTCGATGGGGTAGGGGTTTTGCTTTTGTTTCAACAGGCAAAGAAAAGATATGGGTACTGACAAAACAAATAAAAGTCCTCTTTGTAAAGGAGTCCCTTCCTGAGGAAGAGAAGTAATTGCTCACCCCTGATATGACAAATGGATACAAGGTAAGAAAAACACATTTAACAAACCTGGGGCAGGGTCTCAGTTTTGTCTTTACAGGAAAATGGATACAACTGCTTTTAAGACTAATTACTCATCTGCAATAGAAGACAGACTGATGATTAAGGAGTGTACATGACGGACTATGAGACCAACTAATACACATATGCACTACTGGCTATCTACAAAGAATCTGGAACCGAGATGGGGCCCCCAACGCAGCAACTCCTACTAGTGAAACAAGAATAAAAGAGAGAGTAAGAGACAGGTAGACAGACAGACAGAGGCAAAATTAGAAAAATCAAGAACCTGGTGCGCACCAATCAATGATTGTTTTCAGAAAATAGACTATTTAAAAATGGCTGCAAGATAGCTCTCTATGATAATCTCCAGATCACACTTGTAATTAGAATTCCAGATGGAGTTAACCACTATTCTGAGAATGGTTATAAATGTATATAGTCAGTCCATTAAGATCTAACCATTGTTTTAGCCTTTACAGGATCCCAAAGAGATGCCATCGCCCTTAAGTCAGCAGGAAGCAACCTTATGAAAGACTACGCCCCCTTTCCCAATAAGTTTTGTGTTCTGAGGGTTGTGGGTAATTCTTATTCTGTTAGAATAGTTTTAAGTGAAAATTGGGTGGAGGACAGAAGTATAATATAGCATCAAAGATCTCTTCTGAAGAAGAGAAGGGGGATAGATACGATAGATAAAGGTAGATTGTTCTGCCTACCTATACACCATTTTAGCTAAATGTATGGGCTAAGTTAAAGACAATTTGCATTGGCATAGGTATTTGTATATTGATACAAATGTAAAATCATTTTATATGTTTAACTGTGATAATTTGTACATTTGTACAAAGTTCAATCTGAAATTGCTTTATATAACCAAAGCAACTTGTATTTCATTATAAATCTGAATATGTAACTATTATGTAAAATCGAATCTGTAATTTCTGTTTTATATATACTTCTATCTCTGTTTAAAATATTTGCACATCATTGTCATGTACACTATGCAATTACTACCTTCATTTAACTATACTAGATATAATGTATGATTGCACTAGTTATGATATATGCACAAAATGTTTTATATACCTCTGTTTAGATGATATATATGTATATACATGTCTAAAATGCTGTGGCCACTCTACATGGTAATATACCCCTGGCTAATGTTTGATAGTCATACTAAAAGTCATTTTTCAGGGATTGTACACCTCTTGTATAGATATTCTAATTTTAATACAGGGTTTAATCCTTAGGGCAATAAAAACTACTGTCAACATTACTTAAGGTACCATATCCCAGTCATCTCAGATACAGGTTAGAATATCATAGATAGACAGAAATCTTCAACCATTTCATAGACCCGGAGAATATGGCATTTAACATTTGAAATTCGGCCATGAGAGGCACGACGACTCCTGGTGTCACTGCTCCTTTCCAGAGATGGTATGAGCATCGAGAATACTCCACCGGAGTTTGTCCTTTTGGCAGAGAATGGCCGGTTGAGTAAGGAACTGTCCTTACCTTGATTATTGACAGTGCACACATGGTGTCCAAGCTGGAGGAACAAGTTGATGGATGGAGACTGACGAAACCTGCCTGGACAGGATAAGACAGTCCATCCAAAATTTCCCTGCTTGTGAGAAGACCTGTCAGATACCATAGGCCTGTTGCCAATATGATAGATGCTCCAACGGCGCAAAAACAAGGGATGATTGTCCAGGTAGCTGTGTTGCTGTCCTCTCCCAAATTTTGGAAGCCACTACTTCCATATACTTCTGACTTTCAAGTGATATATCTTCCTTCTCAGGTCTTGAAGGGGTTGAAGAATAGGTATTTACGGTTACTAACTCATAATAATTCCTATTGTACATAATCTTAGTTTAGAACCTTTTTATTTAGACAAAAGGGGGAGATGTGGCGGGATTAAGGTGTCAGGTGATAAGGTCAGAAGACACTTCCGGGACCCTGGAGGGGGTGTGGCCAAGCCCATTGATAAGTGGCTGCTGGGACACGAGGAGCTCTCTTCCTGGTTCCTGGCTGCTGGCTGCTGGACAGACAGAATCGGAATCCATCGTGCTTCCATCGTGCTTTCATCGCTCCTCCATCGCTTGGATCCACCAGTCCTTGTTCAGGTGCCACCATAAGCTGTTACTAGTATTGTGAGTGTTAATTTATATTCTAATAAATATTAATTTTGGACTGGCGCCTTGAAAGTAAAACTCCATCTACATTTGGGTGTACTTTTCCATTACTACTTCCTGCTGATTACAGGGCATTGAAAATCTCATGGGTTCTTGAGACTGGTTCATAGTCTGTAGCCCTGAAGCTGATAGTCCATCTCTTCTCATCAGGTTTTTTCAGGGGATCTTGGTTTATAAAACCATATTAGCCTGGAAACAATCCACAGGTTCTCATCTTTTGTGGAAACAAAAGCAAAACTCTTCCAAAGCAATACATCCTTAGACACAAATTTCAAAATCAAAATACCTTTAAAATATATATTCTTGTTTAACATAGTAGCCTTTGCATTTCTAATCCATTGTCTTTCTGCAGTTAGCACATTAACAGTTAAAAAACTAAAAGAAAACACAATAACAACCAAAATCCAAATTTTGTATCTATTTTCCATCTTTACATGTCTTATTATATTTTTATTACTCTATTTCTCTTTTAAGAGACTTTCTATATCCTTTCTTTTCTCTCTGAAGCCTATGTACCTTTTACACACATTGTAACCCTTTTATGTTTTTTTTTTCATTTGAATCTGTTTTATTGTGAATCTTTAATCATCTTCCAACCAGAAGAGCTTTTTACAATACTCATACTCTCTTAAAGAGCCACACAGTGTTTGCAGTTAAAGCTGAATCAGTAAATTTTCTTAAAGGGACCAAGTCTCTGTTCATGGCCAGCAAACAGAGCAGACTCAAGAAAATGCTGCTATTAAGAAACCGTCTTTGTTTTCTTTTTGTTCAAAATAAACAGACACTTTAAATCAATCACATGCTACTGAGTCTTCTGTGAGATTTCAGGAACTGGCCTGATTGCAGCTTATACTGCCTACAGCCAGTCCACTGGCACCATTTTAAATGTGACCAGGATGCCACACTTTCTTTGTCCGATGACCTGCTTCAGATACACAATTTGGAAGCTGCCTTGGCTCAGTTTCTGTCATCTAAAATCCTTCCCAATCTTTCTCAAGTTTTAAGTAGATATTCATCTCACATTTTACGGCATTTGTAGTAGCGAGGTTGTTTGGTCCCAGGCGACCAGAGGCCCAGACCCACAGACCTGAAATGCCATACCCCTTAGCTGCCCATCACTGCTGCTCAAAATGACTCAGACGCTTATATTAACTTCATGCTGTTTGGCCTGTGGCTCAGGCACATTGCTAGCTAGCTCTTATATCTTAGCTCAACCCATTTCCATTAATCTGTCTACCACGTGGCCCATGGCTCACCTGTTTCTTACTTGTTGCTCCTTTGGGCTTCTGGCTCGTTCTCCCTGACTCCTTCCTGCTTCTCCTACCTATGCTCTGACTTCTCCTCCTACTTTTTCTATGGTGCCTGTCACGGGTCAAAACAGCTCCTTTATTTAAAAATTGATATTCACAGCATACAGAAAGGCATTCCCACATTGGAGTAGTAGTACTTTTGTTCTTAAAACTTGGAAATGGACATTTTCACTAAAATATTCTGAACTAAAAGTTATTTTTTCCAGAAGTCTTGTGCATTTTACAAAATTAAGTTTTCAGTTTAGTAAAACCAAATTAATGGCTTCATTCTCCATCTTATTTGTTACTATTGTTATGGAATAGCTGTACTTTCAATGTCACATTTATAATTATGAATACATAGTTGTTTTATTAAACTAGGCACACATACATGTATAGACCTGTTAGAAAGTGCATTTTCATGAGGTTTAACATAAAAGTTTCTGCCAAACAGCTCCAGGAGTATGAAGCAATGTAGTTCACATGAAAATAGCAAATACTACTCATGTGGTATGTCTATGGCAGAACCTGTCTGTTTAAATTAGTGCTAACTGTTATTTGAGAGCTTATTTGATATATTGAAATTTCAGTATCTATCAGCTGTGATTTTTTAAATTATATGCAGCTTTCTTATTTGATTTTAGAAAACAAATTTATGATTATACATGGTCTTATATTTCTCAGTTTCTATAAAATTTGTGGTAACTAATTGAGAAATTGTGAACCAATAAAACAAAATTTGCAAATCTTTTCAAAATTCCTACAATATGAAAATGAATTTTGAATACTTCACAATACCATAATAGAAATATTCCCAATAGTACAGAAAATATATGCTTATTGGTGTTATGTTACTATAATTAATGTTTAAAAAAGAAAATAAAAAATATTATGTCACTATGACCACAATGCATCATAAATTTCTGTCCAACTAAAGCTGAAAAATTTAATATTGAAGAATTTAATCAGCTCAATTTATATTAGGACCCCCAAAAGTAAAAGAGTCCCATTAACTGCTGACATCAAACCACTATAAGCATCCCATTCTCTCCTCTCTCATACTATTGTTTTACTCTATACCCTTTGCTTTCTAAATATTAAATTAAAGTAATAGATAAAGGACAGGGCATTGTAGCTTATCATTTGATACCTAGCCATCTGGAAGAAGGCACAATCTGATAAGTATAAGATAAGCAAGCATATTAAATGCTAGATCTCTATAAAATATTATATATATATATATATATATTCTACAGCTTATATACATGAGCTCACATCATTCTAGTACTCTTAAAGGCATACTTCCAAAAGCCACTAAATTGTAGACATGGAAAGTCAGACTCTAAAATATAGCTTCAAGAGTACTTAATCTGTAGATAAGAAGAATTGATGTCATTAAATGAAAAGGTAGGAAAGGCATTCTGAGATAAATGAAAAGTAAAATAGTTTTTTAAAGGAGATTATCCTCCCCATACACATAAATACCATCATAGGAAAACTCTTTTTTATAATTTTAAGCATTATTTTTAGTTTATTTTAAAAGTTTCCCCCATTTACATTACTGCTCACCCTCTGTTCCCTCTTCCCAGTCCCTCCAAGTTGTCATCCAGTCCCCCCCCCCCCCCCAATTTCCCCATTCATTCTCCAAGGAGGGCAAGGAGTCCCAAGGCAGGTCAGTTCAGTCTGGTGTATCCACTTGTTTATGGACATTCTTACCCCAAGTTCATTAGCTCAGCTATGTTCATATAAGCATTATTCATAATATCCAGAACCTGAAAGCAACATAAAAAACTCTTACAGGAGAAAAAGACATGGAATAAGCAGAAAGAGTCCTGAAACCTTAAGAGAGAAGATAATTCAATAACAAAGCAAATGCAGGAATAAGTATATTTTCTTGTCATTCTACTTGTTTCCTCGCTTACCTTCAAAACAAGAATCTCCATGGGAATCACAAAACATGCTAGCAAATGTTGACGCAACTCCTAATGATTAAAACCTAAGGTTTAAAAGGAGAGAAAATGATTTCTATAATTTACTCAAAGAGGTAAAACCCTGTTTGTTAATCTCTGTGGACATGAAGAATTTTTGCATTTAACAAGAAGATAGCTAAGCAATTTAGAAAAAGAAATTTCTAATATAAATATTCTATATCATTTTACTATAAGAAAGAAAAAAAGCTATAATGACAATTGCAGATCACTCTGTAATACCTTCATTTACTCTATTCGTAATTAATCTGAAAGCAAAATATAGTAAAACTTTCATTATTATTATTTCATATATTTCCTCCAAACTGCAGTGACACCTCTTCCCCTTTAAAACGCCCCCTTCCACTACTCCTCCATTTCCTTCAGAGGAAGGCAAGTTCCCCTCCCCAGGGGTATCAACACATGGCATATCAAGTTTCAATAAGCCAAAGCACCTCTCCTTATATTAAGACTCAAAGGGACAATCACATAGGAGGAAAGGGTCTGGGAAGTAGGCAAAAGAGTGAGGTCCATTCTTGCTCCAACTCCAGGCATACCACAAGAAGACCAAACTATGCAACCATAACATATATGCAGAGGCTTAGGTCAGACCCATGAAGGCTTCCTGATTGTCAATTCCGTCTCTGGCCCTATAAACTCAGATTAGTTGACTTTGTGGTTTTTATGGTGATGTCATTGACCCAATTTGCTCTTTTATCCCTCTTTTTCACAGGATTCCCAAAACTATGCTAGTGTTTGGCTGAGGATCACTTCTATGACCCTGCTAGATGAAGCTTCTCTGATGTTGATTATTGTAGGCTCCTGTGTATGAGCATTGCAAGCATTGTTAGAAATCACTTCTTTGGCATTTCTGTGTCTTTGATTTGTAAATTTCTTAGTGAATATTATTAACTATTGCTTAGAAAGTTCAGTTGACTAAGGGCCATTTAGGCTTCAGGATTGGAACCCCAGTTAACACTGACTATTTTTGTTTGATCATGGTTCATTTATTAGCACCTTTTCTCATTTCATTATAACAGATTGAGGACAACTGATTATCTGAAGTTTCAAAATACTTAGCAGACTAAAATATCAAAGAGATTTGTCTATCTGGTCAAAATATTATAAATGAATTAAACACATGAAAACAGCTATAAATAAAGAAAAATGAATCATTAGCCAACTATCATTTTGGAAAATTAAACATGCACCTATACAGGAATTCACATGGTCTGAATTAATATGTTTCAAAAAGTCTGGGACATAAATTTGTAAGGTAGCATTTTCCTAGTCAGTCAAGGGCCCATTAATAAGAAAATTGATTATATCATACAATATAATAAAATGAAGAATTAATTTGTGGAAACAAAACCATTATTAAGGTCTGTTCCCATATGATCTGTCTAAGAATCACTGGCTGCTTCTAAGATATTCCATACAATGGAGAGTACTTTTGCTTTTATGTAAAATTTTGTGGTGGGGGAGAATGTTCAAAGAGTGTTCATAGAACTGAGAGAGAGTTCAGCAGTTAATGCTACTTGCTGCTCTGTAAAAGTCTTCCATTTATTTCTGAGAACCCATGTGACAGTCTGAAACTTTAATTCCAAGAGAACTGATCCTTCTGTTGGTGCACATACACACACACACACACACACACACACACACACACACACACACACACACACACACACACGTTGGTAAAAATACTCATACTCATTAGAAATAAACATAAAAGATAAAGCAGTGCTCCTTATTAGCTTACGGGCCTTTAAATATCAAGAGGCCAAAAGTAATTTCCTAGGAGAATGTTCATGTGCTTCATATACATTGGGATTTTTGTTCCATGCAGATATGAAATTATCATATTTGGTATTATTCTACTTAATAAAGAAATATTCAAATGATTTAAATTATGAAATAATATAATCTTCTGAGAATATAATACAACACTGCAATTCCTGTAGATTTACTCTCACCATTTTAGGATTAAAAATATTAGAAAATTATATATGGAGATGTGAAAAATCCTTCATTTTTTCAACTCTACTAGTGATGTTTATTATCCTGTATAACAATTCCTATAACAATTCTCTCACAGTCCCCTACTTTGATTTACCAGAAAGTGCTCCTCTGTATTCCACTGCATACTCTGGATCCATCTAAAACAGTATTCTCTTTAATCTTTTTGTCTGTACTTCCATACACAAAATTCTCCAGGCCAAAGGGAATATACTTCATTAATCTTTACACATAGTACAAAATCTGACTATAACTAGGAGTCAGAAAAGAATCACCAAGGTAACTTGAAACACCAAGAACAAGGTAGACAAATCTCTATTCTTTAAGAACATCAGGTTTTTCAATATTGGGTTAAATTTGAGTTCATAAATTGAAATGGTTATCATCTACATCTACAGGAGTGAACAGGCAGAGCCAGACAATTTTTTTTTTATTTTCAATTTAAAAAGTCATCTCCATTAATTCATCCCTCTGCTCCCCCTTCCCTCCCCCTCCTAATCCCTCCCAGCCAGCCCTCTAATTTTTTTAATATATAGCAAGTAAGCACATATGTCTTATCTAACAAGATCATATGTAGTTCAAAGCTTCTTGACCTTCCTTCATGTGGAAATACAAATGAAACAGTTATGAGCTCCAGATTTTGAAAAGAAAACATTTTTTTTGTGATTTCTTCTGATATCATTTCCAATTTTAAATGTGGGCTTAATATCTAGGTCATATAAATTTACTGGTTTTAGTTTCTGATTTGTAGAACAGTTTGTTGTCTTTTCTATGAAATCCATTGGTATGAAGTTAGTGTGAAAAGCAACTGTTTTAGAAAAAATATTTATATTTGGTATTTAGAAAGCTTACTTGAGTAATATTTCTACAATTTTCTATATTTATATGTCTGACTAGAAATTCTTGCACTTTGATGTGTAAATTGATAAGCAGTGAATGGCTTTGCATTCAAAGAATCTAAAGATACTTGCTTAAAATTCATGCAGAAATACAGACATCTCTTTTACCTCTCTTTCTGAATTACTTCATCTACAGTCCATTTATAAAAGCTTAAACAATGAGTGATATCAGTCCAAGAATGAAAAGTTATTGCTTTGTATCTATCTATGCACATACAAATAACCTTGCCTTTGTTATTAGAATTTATTAATATTGAAATGACACACTCATATAAACATAAAGACATTATTCTCAGCATATTTTGTTAATGACATGGAAAATTAAATGTTACTACTTAAGGAAATTTTTAGGAACATGATTGTTTTGACCTCTATTCTTACATATTTACTAACATAATGGCTTGGACATTAATTTTGAATACTAAAACTCAGAATAAAAAGTATATGTTAACTCTCATTGTTCCTCAAAGCAATTATGATTGCCCTACTTATTTTTAGCAGCATTTATATAGGAGAGAATATAATTTTCTTATCCATTATTTGCTAACAGGCCAGTACAGTTCCATCTTGCACATTATAAAATATTTGGATTAAGTACCTTGCTAGAAAACCTATACATTTGGAAACTTTTTAGATGAAATGACAAAAATTATAGTTTGTTTCAGAAACAACTATGTGGGTGTATTTAAACCCATGTCTAAAAGATTTTTAACTGGGCATGGGGTGGGGCAAACATAACAGAACAGCAACTTACATGAAGGAAAAAAATGAATAAAGTAGACAGTCATGGAAAAAGTGATGTTTTAAGACAAATTTCACTATCATTCTACCACTATACTTAGTCTGCTGCAAAGTTAAATTAACAACTTATTTACAACACCCAGTATGATAAAGAACAATGGTTCTCAATAATACCCAGTGTGATTCTGTGAAGACATAGTGATAACTTACTACATTTAAAAAAGTTAACTATTGGTAATTATTCTTTCCAGAAAACTATTATTACTCCTTAGTGGGTGTTGGAACAAAGCTGACAGTTTATAAGCAACATGAGTAAAGTGGATATGCCTCACAAAAGAATATATAAATGAATTTGCATGTAATCAATTGTGTTTCTTTGTACCTACTTTTTCTCATTATGTTTAATTATATTTAAATTTATTTTCATATTTCTGAGTTTTATAACTAGAATTATAATAATTTAAACTTCCTGTAAATTTTAACATACTCCATTATAAAATGGCTAAAAAAGTGAATTAGAAGGTTTTATTAACTCTTGTCAAGTTTTCTTATTGAAAGAAATGTTAAGTAGGTAAAACCTCAGTTTTCCAGGTTAACCATTTAACTTAAGTTAAATTCTAACAAAGAAACATTGCTGAAGTATATTTAAAATCTAAAAGGAATTTTATCATATCCATAAGGAAAATGCCCCCCCTTTTTTTCAATCAAAGGGACAAAATTTTCTTGTTCAGACAGAATAACAACAAAATCCATGAAAATAAAACTGTAGCTGTCTACTTGATATTATATTACATTCAGTGGAAATTAATTTGTTGAGCATTGCAGACAGAAAAATAAGAAGCAAGTGGGGGCAAAATATGAGTAATCACAGGAATGTCTTCACTTTTCCTTCTTATTCCTCTCCAAACAAAAATAAATGTTAATTAAGTGCCTTTATTTACCGGCACAATGTTAAATTTCCTTTTTACATCTTCTTCCATTAGTTCTGACTATGAATCTATCACATAGTTGAGCCTATTTAATTTTTATCATAATTCTTTATGCATATTTCTGGTACTGTTCTGGAAATTGTTTTATATAATGTAATTTCATTTTCTACCAACAATGATCCCCTTCTCGGTTTATATACATTTAGTAATGGGTTATAATCTTTGGGCAACATTGCATTTCCTCTGTTTTTCTTAAGGTTATCTCATCTTTAGAACCTTTCCAGGGTATATGCTCTAAAAGTATTCACTATTTTCATTTAAAATTTTCTATTTTCTAATTTAAATTATGTTTAAAATATATGAATACCCTCCATTATTATTTTATGACATGACTTTTTAGTTTCCTATATTTGTGATAAAATTTAAGTCAGAAAACATATGTTACTGACTGCCATGGTTCATCTACAAACTAGGTGATAATTGACCTTTATATATACAAACACACACGTGTGCAAAAATCAGATTTCTTCTCTGCTCTAATAATTGATCTCTTAATATATTACTTATTTTTCAAATGTAGATAAATGAAAGCAAGGTATTCTCCATTATTAAATATATGATTAAAAATACAAACATACAAAAATTTTCTTATATGAATATTGAATTAGCTACACACTTATATGTAATTACTCTATCAAAACATTTTATTAGGAAAGTATTGGAATTTTGTGTGAATTGTCAAATATCAATTTTTTGCTTTAATTCTACTATTTATTTAATACTTACATAATAGATACTGATTTGTTAATTTTTTTAACTTCATATTTCTTTGTGGAGCTACATGTTTTGCTTTGACTATTTAAGATCTTTATATTGATATTAATATTGTCACTATCTTCTCCCACATATTACTTACTTTATCAAATTGTCAAATAAATATTTATCTCCAAAATATCAGAGAGATATTTTTATTTCTGAGAAATGCATGATCATTTTTTTATATATGAAAAAAGAGACAATGCACATTAATATGAGAACAATTGTATCTATTTGCACACTGCTTTATCTTCTGTATTTTTATTTTCCATTTTCATAATTATGAAATTTCCAGGTGTTATATCATTTTTAATTTAATGTAAAGATGTTTGATGAGCTGCCTTATAAAACCACTTATATCTAGGCAAGATACATTCATGTGCGCATACTTCTATATTATATATATATGTACATGTTCTGAATTTATGCATGAATAGCCAGTCATTCCTCACTGCTATGCATCTTCTCTCAGGTTTTCATCTACTCTGCTCTGTGGGGATTCAATAAAAGCTTCAGAAGTTTCGGAGATATCAGAGGGAATCTACCCACAGTCTATGTGGAGATTTAATAAAAGCTCCAGAAGTTCCAGACCTCTAACTACAGTCAATCTAGGAAAATCAGAGAGTGGTGTGTCACATCTTTAATCCCAGCACAGGGAGTATCCTGTGAGTGCCAGCTGAGTCAGTCAGTTTAAATTATAGAAGGAATTCTAGGCTCCCAAGCAGGCAGTGATGAGGCACACCTTAATTTACCATAAGAGTTTTTAAGGGGGGATAGAAAGATGAAGAGGAAGCCAAGGGAAACGAGGCTGAAGAAGCTGGAAGACAAATGGGTAAGATCTGGCTGTGGTGTTTATTCTCTCTAATATCTCTGACTTCCTCAGAGACCTATCCTTGAGTCTCATTTATTCATGCAACACTGCTCTCATTGTTTACTTACAAAGAACTTCTCTGCAGCAGATACAAGTTCTTATAACCTGATTTTAATCCTTTGTTGCTTAGTTTTCTTTACCTTTTCTTATAGATATTATTCTAGAGCATTTTTACCATGTCACTTACCTGTGTCATTATAATTTATATCATATTATTCCTTTTAATTCGCTTTCCTGTGGAAGATATTAAATCAATATGGATTTCATTTCTCTACTTTGTTTTATGATATGCAATGTTTTATTCATCATTATCAATTTCATAGTTCTCCCTGGGTGTTCATTTAGCTGTTGATAGTTCAACTTGAAAAACCAAATGGAAGATTAACTTTTTTTAAAGCTTTGTTTAGAAAATTCAGTTTGCAGACTTTTAAGATGTCTTCTAATCATGATGTTGGCAATACTGAGGCCTATCCAACTACCAACCCTCCTTAGCTACATGCTGGAGAGCTCTATGGTGCAGTGTGTGCATAGGGTCTCAATATATTACTCATTCAGACACCAGTTCCCTTACATTTCTGTTTTTTTTTCTTCATTTTCTATGACATTCTTGCTTTTTCTTAGTTCAATTAATAACTTTCTAGTTTTAATTAAGTTCTCAAAATCAACTCATAATTTTACCATATTTTATTCTTTATTTCAGTTATTTCTAATTCAATCTTTGATCATTTTATTTTATTTTCTAGTATCATGAACTGACTTTGTTCTTCTAGCTCACTGAGATATAATGTCAAGTTATTTATATGCTCTTTTCTTCTTTTAAAGAACATAAGCATTTCCACTTCTTCCTTTGTAATATTATTGCTGTATCACCTTCAGGTTCACTATGCTCTGTTTTGCTTCCACTTGCCTTGGTATGTTTTCTAATGTTCTGTTCAGTAATTATTACGTCAACTGTCGTTTATTTCTTTATTTGATTCTGGTTGTTTGAGAGCATATTGGTTAATTTTTACATGTTTCTCCATTTCTATTCTTACTCCAAAAACATTCATTTGTTTACTTTGTATTGTGACAGCACTCCTGAGATCAGCTGATAATCTGTAGATGCCAGTTTTTGTTACTTCTTGGTTCTGAGGATGAAACTCGGATTGCTAAGCTTGGCCACAAGTCCTTTTGTGCACTGAGGAATCTTAGTAATCTACATTTTCAATGGTCTTTTAAAAAATAAATAAATAAAAGGTGTCACATGTTAGTATAGAGCAATGGTCTATATCCTTCCTAATACTGAGACTCTTCTCAGGTTTTGGTGACCCCCAATCATAATATTATTTTTTTTGCAACTTCATAACTGTAAATTTGCTACTGTTATGAATCAGAACATAAATACCTGATATGCAATATGTGTGATATGCAACCCTAGTAGGGGTTGAAACACACAAGTTTAGAATCACTACTCTGGACTGGCCAAGGATTCACTACACAGTCCAAGCAGGCCATAAGCTCACAGTGATCTTTTGCCTCACTTGACTGCTTGAGCACTAGACTATGATAGAAACAAAGACCATAATGCTCAAGGAAATACCTCTCTGGCTTTTTAATTATCATTTTTACTCCAGTTAAAGGTTTTTATTATAATTTCAATTTTTCCATGCTTGTTGAGACTTATATGGCACTTTAGTGTGATTTCCCCGGGGCATGCCTAATGTCAGAAATGTTCCTCTTTTAGGAAGAGTGTTCAGAGCTGTGCAGTATTGTGAACTTAGTCCACATGCTTGATCAGGTAAGATTTTTTTCCTTATTGATTTTCTGACTGGATAATTCTATATGTATTTAAATGCATTGCACATAAGTTTCCTATCATTCTTGTTTGTCAGCCTATTCCTTTCTTCATGTGTTGGTCATCTCTGGAGATACTCTCATGTTGAATGAATATATGCTTATGATTGCTATATTTTCCTGATAAAGGTCCATCTATCAATATATCATGATCCTTGTTAGGTGCCAAAGTAATTACAGTCAGTCAGTGCTTCACAGATGCAAAAATAATCACTTATACAGTGAGTAAAGATTCTGTAGTTACAGGTACAATTTATATCAAATACGAGTTTAGTAATTTACTAATACTTAACTGTACTTTCCTCATGAAAGCCTAATAACATATCATATTATCACCTTGATTGGGTGTGTTTTATTTTGAATAACTTAAATATATCTCTAGTTGAGTTATTCTCATCTTTTCTAATCCTTCAAATATTTAATACAGTTTCCCATGTTGTGGTTACCTCTATCATTTTTTGTTGTTTCCTTATAAGTGTAACTTTGCTACTGTTATAAATCTGAGTGTAAATATCTGTGTCTTATGAAGGTCTCAGGTGACCTCTGTGAAAGGATCACAGCTGAAAACCACTGCTCTAGTGGAAGTGAGAAAGTCTCACTACCAGCTGTCCAAAACAACTGAAGGTACATACCATATTCATCTTATATATGAAAACAAAACTGTTGGTCCAGCATGATGCCATAGGCCTCTAATCTCTGTAATGAGAAGACAAAGACAGTTGAATCTCAGTGAGTTTAAGAGCAGTCAAGTCTGCACAGTTAATTCCAGGACAAGAATGACTACATACAGAGAGCCCGCCTCAACTCCTCTTTCCTTTTAATAGAAAAAGTGAGGGCAATTAGGTTGAAGTTGAAAGTTTTAGTAAATAACAATGCCATCTTAAATGATATCTAGCTTATTGAATTTTTGGCAAATTTCTTTGATATAACTGTGGTGGACTGAATAAAAATGGCCCCAGTAAGTACAAAGAGGAGCCACTATTAGGAGGTGTGGTCTTGTTTTACTAGATGTGGTCTTATTGGAGGAAACGTGTAAATGAAAATGGACTTTAAGATTTCAGAAACTCAAGCCATACTTTCTGGTTCACTGTCTCTTGCTGTTGGTCTACAGATTCAGATGTAGAAGTCTAAACTACCTCTCCAGCATCATGTCTGCCTGCAGGGCACCATGCCTCCTTCCATGATGATAATGAAATAAGCCTCTGAATTGGAAGCTAGAGCCAGTTAAATGCTTTCCTATTTGAGAGTTGTCTGTCTTCACATTGTCTCTTCACAGTAACAAAAACTGTAAGTCACTTACCCACAGGAGAGAATTCTCATAAGGTTCAGTTCTATTGACTAAGTAAATGTTTATTAATTGTCAGAAATACACATGCCTTAAAAGAAGCAAAACAGATAAGCTAGAATAATTTTTACCTTTTAATTTTTGAGAAAATAACTTTTCTTCTTTCCCTTTCCTCCACAAAATATCCTATATAACTTTCCCTGTTTTTCAAACTCATGGTCTTTTCTTTAATTAATAATTATTGTGTGAATACATGTGTATAATTATATGTATTCCTAAATATAACATGTTCAGGCTGTTTTATGGTACTTGTATAAATATTTTGATGGCTGACCATATGGCATTGGGCAACTTAACTAATGTTCTCTTCTCTAATTGACTCTGCTCTCAGTGTTCCTTAGTTACATTCTTATGCAGAATTGAGGCATCAGTCTTTCCACTGTTTATTTTAGGATATTTGTTTATGTTGTCCCTTTTAAGCAGCTGTGTTTGTGGACTTTATGTGTATATCTCTGTCTTTTCCAGAAGACACCATTTTACAGAAAACTCTGAGATCCTTTGGCCTTACAACCTGTCTATTTTCTCTGCCAAAAAGTAACCTGAGCCTTAAGTATGGAAGTTGAATATTAGATGTATATGTAGATGTATATTAGATGTATATGTATATGTGAAATTTTTCTGTCTCAGCTGCTTGCTCCCAAATAACCAGCAGCAGCTGCCTAATTAACTGACTTTCTATAAATTACAAGAGCTCATCCGATAGCTCAGGGTTGTTCATAACTATTTCTTGTAACGTGACCATTGCTATTCAACTACGTGCTATTCTGAAGCACGTGGCTTTTACCCTTGTCCCATTTAGTATGCCTGACTCATTCTCCATCGGGCTGGTGACTTCTCTGTCTCAATCCTTTTTATCACTCTCACTTCGACTTTCCCAACTCACCTTATTCTCTTTAGTTATTGGCCAGTCAACTTGTATTTTAAACCAATCATAGTGAGATATATTTACACAGTGTGCGTACAGACAGATTATTCCATAGCATATGAACATCATTTTTAAAAGTACTTTATCATTTTCTCTCCCTTTGATTTCAAACAATTTTGTGGGTTTGTTTTTTTGTATTTTTCATTGCTGAGAATATTATTAAAGTAAAACAAGATTTTAGTATGCCTTCACTGGAAAAGAATATTTAGGATTAACATTATTAAATTAATCAATGAGATTATACCTACAGAATGCTTTCTCCCTTGAGATCCTATCAGTAAATAATCTCTTTCAAATAATGTATGTAAGATCTCTTATCAGCTTCTCACAAATAATATATATATATATATTTATAGATATATACACACATATATGTATAAATACATATATATAAATGTATATATGTATGTGTGTGTATATATATATATATATATATATATATATATATATATATATATATATAGAGAGAGAGAGAGAGAGAGAGAGAGAGAGAGAGAGAGAGAGAGAGTATTGTATTACATAAGATTATAAAGGTCACTTTGCTGAATGACTCCACAGGATTTTAAGAAGAAAACTGCTATATTGTAAGCCACCATATGGAGACAGGCATACAGTAAGACTTTGGGTGACCTTCAGTCATAAGCTTGGAAAGAATTATCATGCTTAGTTTGGCAATCTGTAAGGAACTGAATGCTGCCAGCACCCTAAGGAGGGACTTCCTTCAAATAACCTCTTAGTACTAAGAAGTGTTATGAATGAAATTCTTGTTCACATAAGGAATGAGATAACAACTATGTTTAAAATAACCATGTAGTAATACAAAACAGAAGAATAAATAAAAATCCCTAACTTCTAATAGCTTATGAGATTTTTTGCAATTATACCAAAATGTTTGGCTTTGTGCCTCTACTGGTTAATTTTTATCTCACTTAATCCCAGAGAGAGGAAAAAGATTTTATAAAAGTTTGCCTGATGCTATTATATATTTATCAATAATATAATTTGGCTCCTATTATCCTATTATTATCTTATATATTAACTTGGTGAATGTGCTCTGTAGAATGACCAGGGAGATCAAAGCTTCCAGTGGTCTAACATTGGCTACCTCCTTCTTTCTGCATGTGTGTTTAGGTGTGTGTGTGGTATTTGTGAGTGTGTGTGGGTTTGTGTGTGTGTACACATGTATATAGTTACATTTGTCTGTTCTTTCATTTATTTTAAAGTTATGATTTTCTTATTAGTGGACCAGACTGGTCTCAGACTCTCTGTGAAGCACAGATTGACTTCAAACTCTTGAGCTTCGGGATCCAACTCCCAAATGCTTAGATTGCTGTTCTGAACTAATACAGTCAGTAAGTCAGTAAAATTTTATATTAATTCAAAAAACAAATGAAGAAGCATATCTCTTAAACTTATTTTTGTTGTTGTTAACCATCATATTGATATAAAATTATCTATAGTATTAATGACATGGGCTGTTTATACATTAAATTGAAACTGTAGCTCTTAAACTCTAGCTCTGAAGAATAATAGCTTTCTATTTACTCCATGCTTTCTTTAATCAATCTTTTCTTTTTAATTTGAGATCAAAATGTAGTTAAAATATTTTTCTTCTGTTTCTTCCCTCCAAACCCTCTCATATTCTCAAATCTCAAACTTCTTCAAATTTCTATTATAGTTATTGCATGCATATATATGTCTATACATTTATACACCAAAGTATAACCTGTTCACCAGTTTGGTGCATATAATATGGCTTTCATGTACACTTTTCTGTGGCTGACTATTTGCCAGCGGACAGACAATTTGTGTCCTCCTCGCTGGAGAAGCCACATCCTACAGTCCCAAATTTATGAAAAACATTACAGAAATCCTTATCAAATAAAATATAATTATGTATGCCAGTCTTAAAGGATATCTATACAAAACACTCCCACATTTCAGGATCAGGGAGCACTGCAGAATAGGGATCAAAAAAGGCAAATGCTAAAAAAGGATGAGAGATTTTTCTCTAAGATTGTGTCTCTGAGTGCCACAAGAATCTACACGCATAGTTTTAAACACCATGATACTAAATTGAAAATATTATCTGAGACAATAGTGAAATATATTGCCAACTAACTAGCATCTGTCAAAAAGTATTTCTCATTAGATTTATTAAATAGTTTATGGTATTATGAGGTCATGCAAAAGAGGTGTAGGTTTATAATTTATAACTCTCTGGTAAGTCCTAAGATCGATCTGGATACACACATATTTTGCTTGTATTATCATAAGATTTCACTTTTATAAATTTATTTTTCAAAATCTCAAAAATGTAAATTATAAATAAAAAAAGTGGTTGTAGCTTTTAATGTCTGAATAATCTCATATATTAATGAAATGACAAAGAAGAAGCCATGACTTCTACAGTGGGGAGCAGAATGTAGGTGTACTTCGAGCTAGAAAGGGAATTTATTATTTATAAAATTACATTAGAAAAATATAGGAAAATCATATAGTAAAGATGAAGGAAGAGAATACCACAAAGCCATCATTTTCTTTATGTGTATCCATGTGTGAGAATCTGAGAATCTACCTGTGTGCACAAGTATCTGTAGAAGCCATAGGAGATTGTTAAACCTCCTGTATTTGAAGTCACAGGTGTGGTTGTGAACTCAATATAGGTGATGGGAATTGTATTCCAGTCCACTAGAAGAAAAGCTAAAAATCTTCACTGTTGAGTGATCGCTCTATCCCCAGGAAAATATTTAATTTAATAAAAATGTGAGAAATACTTAAAATTAGACAAAATATAAAGTGTAAAAGTTTAAAAGCAACTAATATGAAATACTGAAATATTAACAAGATATATCTTCGTATTACTTAATCTCATTAATAAAATTATTAGTAAAATTTTGCTAAAAAATAAAAAAATCTAGGAAATAGTTGCTTTACTGGGTAATTATAATGACAACTTAAACAAAAAAATTAATAGTTTTGTAATGATTGCTTCTCACAGGCCACGACTACCAGAAGAACAGGTTGTTACCCACAGACTTTCCCCAGCCTCTCTGTTCTCATAGCCCCAGTTGTCAAGGTTGTCCCTACCACTGGAACAACAACAACAAAAATCAGCCTCTCTTTTCCCATGTCCATACCTCCTATGAATTCCACAGACCTCCTGCATGGGCTTCTTCATTCCCTCTTCATTGTGTCTCAGCCCGAACTCTGGCAGATACTGCTCAACCACAGGCCACACTGGCCAGAAGACCAGGTAATTTCCCCATGGAAAATGTTGTCATTGTTTATTCCCTCAAACCCAGTTCTTATGGTAGTCCTTGGAGCTTCAACATAACAACAGTGTCAGCCTCTCTCTCTACTCCCAGACCTATCCTTGGGTTCTGTGGGTACCACAGACCATATCATCCTGGCATTGACTTCTTCAGGACTCCAACACTAGCAAGCATTTCCCTTGAATACACTAGCTGAATAGGCAAGTAAAATAGGCAACACATAGCCAGCAAACTTTCTGAAAAATCCATAGAGGAAAAAGAAACCAAGAACAAAGCACCCACCAACAAAGAAAAGTCTAGGAATCAGCACCTAACCTATAATCACTCAGAGCCCATATGCCTAGACACCAGTATAAAAATTCAATCTCTAATAGTCTGGGCAATATGTCTCCACCAGAGCCCAGGTATCCTACCACAGTAGTCTCTGAATATTCCAACACTGCTGAAGCACAAGAAAGAACTGTAAAACAAACTATATGACGAAGCTAGAGGTCCTTAAAAAGGAAATTAAATCCTTTAAGGGAATACAGAATAAAAAGAAAAAACCTACCAAGCAAAACACACACAAATGATTGGAGAAAATAAATGAAATCTGTAAAGAAAGCCCCCAAAACAAACAAATAATTGAACAAAATGAGTAAATCTGTTTAAGATCCGAAAATGAAAATAAGAAGCAATAAAGAAAACATAATTTTAGGGAGGTCTGGAAATGAAAAAAATTATGAATGTGAACAAGAAATACAGATAAAAACTTCAGCAAAAGAACAAAAGAGGTGGAAAGGAGATATGCACACATCAAAGAAACAAATGAATAAATTGTTGCCTTAGTAAAAGAAAACGCTAAATCCAAAACATTCCTATCATAAAACATCCATTTGTCTTGCCTGTAGAGTGTTCTGGGTTCAGAGCCCAGCAGAATCTTCATCAAAGAGACCAGTGAAGCTTCATCCAGCAGTTGATGGGAGCAGATGCAGAATTCCACAGCTAAACATAGATAGAGCACAGGGAGTTCTGTACAGAAAGTATTAGGGCAGCAACATCACTAGAACAAATTCATCAGAATCACCTGACTGGAACTCAGTGAGGCTCACAGAGATCAGGGAGTCTATGGGGTTATACCTAGATCCTCTTTCATATATTTATGGCTTTGTAGCTTGGTGTTATTGTGAAAATTTTAACAGTAGGAGGAGGGCTGTCTCTAACTCTCTTGCTTGCTTATGGGACCCTTTTTCTTCCTACTGAGTTGCCTTGTCCAGCCTTGATATAAAAGTACTGTACTGTATTATTATGACATATTATGCCATGTTTGGTTGATGTCATTGGGAGGTCTGCTCTTTTCTGAGAGGAGACCAGGGGGACACAGATCAAAGGGAAGGGAAATCGGGAGACACACTAGGAAAAAATGTGGAGAAGCTGCAATCAACTATGTGGCTTAATTATTTATACCCAGAAACTTGAATCAATCTAAATGTCCCTCAAACAAAAAGTGATTAAAGAAAATACAATGGAGTATTACTCATCCTTTTTTAAGGACATAATGAAATTTGCAGTAAAATGAAAAAGCTAAGGGGGGAAAACATTTTCTTGAGTGAGGTAACTCATACCCCAAAAATGCAAAATAAAATAAAAATAGTGTGTGCTCACTTATAATTAGCTCTTAGCTGTGAAGTAAATAATAATCATGCTACATTTTATAAATTCAGAGAGGCAAAGTAACAATAGGTCAAGGGAGATGCCTGGATCACCTATCCCATATCTCCTAGGTATGAGGATAGAGAGTAAATTTTGTGATTAGACTCCTTAGTCTACTTCAGATGAGAATGGGAGCAGAAGGGAGGAGAGAGGAAACTGATGGGACAAAGAGGGTGGGAATAGACGGCTTGAACTGAGCTGCATGTGGTGGTGGGGGCTGGCATAGAAACCCAGTCCAGTAGAAACTTCTTCCATTCTATGAGAATGACCCTAGTGAGGACTCTTAGTAATAGAAGATACAGAGTGTTATCTGGACACCCTTTGTATCCAGGCATGGCTTTGGTTGTGGGAATGTAGAAAGACTCTCATGGTATCCACAAACATTCCAGGCGGATGCTAAAGAAGAGGAACACACTCCAAAAACTTTCAGTGGGGTCCATTGCTGAGGACAGCATATACACAGCTCATGTAACGTAGAGAATCTGAACTGGTGCCTGAAGGATTCTTCACCCCCATGTTGTAGTCTTTTTGGTGTGAAATAGTACTTTTAAAGCTGCCAAAAAGCAAATATTGATACCATCCCAGGCATAAAAGCTTTGATGTATCATCTATTCTGTCTATGGGACATTTGCGATATAGGTCTTATACCAGTGTCCAATCAATATTTGGTTTAACTTGAGGCCCATGATATGAGAGGTAGCTCATGCTCTACACTGTTTGGATGGACAGGAACTGGAGACCTAGGATATAACAAAACTTTCAAAATTAAATAAAATGATATTCTCTGTATCCATAAATAGGTACCTTGTCTAGTCATTATCAAAGAAGATTTCTCTAGCTGCAGATGGGTGAGGACCCGATAATATGTGAAGAGAGATTTTAAATTATGGGTCTCCATTGGGCTATTTCCCTATGAACTTGGGGAATCCCACATAAAAGAGGAAGATAAAATATAGTAGGAGTCAGAGGGCATGATGATCATCTGAAGAACATGGCCCAACATATCAACTAAGCAGGGCTCAGTTCACAGAGACTGAAGTTTGCTCATATGGTGCCTTCAGGAGTCTGTATCAGTTCTGTTAGCTAGGTGGGGTCTTTTGGTGGGAGGGCTCCTAAAGTGAATTATGTGTGTTTCTAACTCCTTTGCCTACACTTGACACTCTTTTCATCTTCTTGGGTTTCCAGGCCCAGCCTTGTTATAAGGTTGTTTGCCTTGTCTTATTGTATTTCATTTTTCTCTGTTTGTTCACTGTTTCTTGGAGGTTTGCTCATTTTCTAAGAAAATATGGGAGAGAAAAGAGTGAGGAGTGATGCTGGGAGGGGTGGATGGAAGGAAACTGCGATTGGGGTATATTATATGGGGAATCATTTAATTTCAATAGCAATAGAAAGTACATTTACTTAGGTGGTTGGAGAGTTGGTGAGTAGTTAAAATTATAATGAAAGCAGATTAAAATAAATCATCATTTCAACAGATAATTTTATAGAAAAGGGATGTATTCCTAACCATATTCAAGATCTCAATAGTCACTCTTGGAGAATGACTATTAATATATACCTTCTAACCACAAGAGTTGTATGAGCCAAATCTTCATGAGCAGAGGTAGAGGACTTTGAATACTGAAGCTAATTTTTGAGTAGTCCCTGGACTAACTACCATCCAGTTCCCTCCATTAAGCATATTCAGTGCTTGATAACCAGAAAAGATTACTTTTATACAATTGAATTATATTAAGAATTGTCATATTTTGTCAAAATTTTAGTCATATAAATTTACTGAGTAGTAAAGTACTAATTTCTAATTGATATCGTTTTAATATTTAAATGAGAGCAGCTACTGAGCACAGTCTAGTAGTTTATAAGTAATTAAACAGATTTCATTACACTATATTATTTGTAACTATATCACTTAAAATGAAGGTTGAAGGTACCAGTAGTCAACTGACAAATGGATTCTTTAAAAGCAAAATTATTTAATACATGAAATAGTGAGTGTAAAAAACAGGTTTTGTGTATGTGTGTGTGTGAAAGAGAGAGAGAGAGGAAGAAAAGAAAGAAAGAGAGAAAGAAAGAAAAAAATTTATGTATTAAGGTTGTTATACATAAGCAAACGGACTGAGGACCTTAAATTACTTTGCTTCTTCCACTACAGGAAAAAAAAAAGTATGCTTTGTAAGGGGAAAGCAGTTTTATTTAAGCCACAGTCTGTCAGCATTTCCACTGGCAGTTCAGTATTGCCTGCACTTTATCTAGATTAAGCCTTAACATAACTCTTTAATCAAAGCCACTACCCTGACATGTAGGTGACTGATTCTAATGGAATTAGGTGAAAAGAAGGGCTGTCATGTCCACACCAACAGCTCACCACCCAACATGGGCCATTATTTCTTTTAAAGCTTTCAGATTTGACATTGAACAAGAGGTTTGACCAAATGAAACAACAAAGCAATCCCCAGTGCTGAGCATGCCAAATGAATTAGTAGAGTTTCCTCCAGAGTTCTTCCCTCCCCCAGTGGAAAAGTTTGTTGAAAAGCAAAGACTTTTGGTTACAACTACTTTACCAATAAAACTTAATCCTCAAATCTCTTATATACTAAATTTAACTATTTATTTCATAATAAGATGATGCTTCCTCCTTTTTGTTTTAAATATGATTCATATAGAATACCACTTTTTAATTTGTTTTATTTAGCCCACAGGAAGGATCTTAGAATTCTCATTTAGCTAAATTGGTACTATATCAATCTGATCAATCTGCTTTCTATGTCCATCACACATACTTTGCTCAGATTTGACCAAATGAGCTTCTCTTTTCAGTTAATTACAGAAAATGCAAGCCTAAAGAGGATCTTATATTAACCCATTCAGGTTCAGGTAATAACTGGAAAAGATAGAAAAATATGTGTGCATGAATATAGGAGGAAAATGTGCAGAATAGTATCTTCTGGGCAAGATGAGCACAGGCAATCATGACTCACAGTAACTCTTAAGTTGTTACATTGGACTTCATTGGACTTCAAAAGAGTAGACATAGCTACAGGCAGTTCTGGATGGAAGAAGGCTTGGTAGAGTTTTAATATCCCCTAATGAACAACTAAGAAATTATTTATCTTGGGGCAAGAAAAGTCATTATCTTCATATATATTCTCATTAGTGTACTCACATGGTTCTTGTGTACAGTTCCATTTTATTTTACATATTTTCTCTAATTGTTTGAGTTTGCAGTATATTATAGCGTAATCAGTTTTATAATTACAAAGAACTACAGAAACATATCTGTTGCAAAGAAAGTTTTACTACATGTTTAGATTGGGGAAATCTTCATATTGTCAACTTATGACATTTTTAGAACACAAAATTGCATTTTAAGTTAAATAAAAAAAAATTTCTTTGGCTAGAGACATGGCTCAGTGGTTAAGAGCACTGCTCTATCTGAAGACTCCAGCTTAATTCTTAGCACTCACATAAGGGCCCACAAGTGTCTGTAACTCTTGTTCCTGTATCTGTGGGCACCAGGTAAACACGTGATATAAAAGCATGCACATAGACAAAAGTAATCCATTTACGTACAATGTTTTCTTTTCTCAAAACACAAATTTTTAAAATAAATACCTCAGATCCAATATAATAATGTATAATAAATTACATACTGTATGTATTATAAAAACTCTAGCTGGAATGCCTTTTCCCATAGCTTCATCTCAGAGTGACATTTTATGTGATTATGTGTTTGTGTGTATTCATTTGTGTATTTATTTTGTGTGTGTGTGTGTGTGTGTGTGTGTGTGTGTGTTTGCATGCCAAAGACTTGTGTACCCACCCTTATTTCTAAAATATACTTATGCTGTCAGCAATATTATTTTTCTATATCTTATATACATCTTATATATATATATATATTCTAGAATGCAAAAATTATTTACTATACATTTTTAAATTAATGATGGTAACAGGAAACTGTTTTTGAACAAGTAAAATTGCACTGAAGAAAATATTCAATGTAGTGTTTGAGTTGCAAAAATAAGGGTAAAGTAAATCTAGTTTTCATTTCCTTCACAACTTTAAAGATTACAGAATGAACTTTAAAAAAACATTGAATTAAATCACCCATCTGTCTTTCACAATCTTTGTATTTTCAACTGTGGAAATTTCTCTCTCTTCTATGTGTGTATGTGCTATTTGTGTGTGTGTGTGTGTGTGTGTGTGTGTGTGTGTGTGTGTGTGTGTGTGTGTGCCTGCATGTGAAAGAGACAGAGACAGAGACAGAGACAAAGAGAGACAGAAAGAGAGGTATTTCTAGAGGAGTATATGAATGAGAACCTGAAGCAGTTTTCATTTCCTGGTCAGTATTCTCGGTGTCCTTTATTTGATGTCTTATACTAACAACAGGGCCAACAGAGGCACATAACCTGCAATGCTTGGTTCTGCATTTATAATATTTATGAACTAAAATGGTTCCTACCTTTCCAAATGATGGTGCACGTGTTGTGCACACACTCACACACACACACACACACACACACACACACACACACACACACACACACACACAGAGATAGAGAGAGAGAGAGAGAGAGAGAGAGAGAGAGAGAGAGAGAGAGAGAGAGAGAGACTTTTCACTGAAACAACAGAAATCCAACTGTCCTAGTCAATAATTTAAGTTACTTTTGGATTCAGACAAGTTCATTTTTTTGACCCATTTCCTATGACTGCTGTTGAAACATGATGGCTTCATTTAAAATTGATTAAAGGCACAGTGTGTTCTCAATGTTAATATGTTTTTTACCTGACACTTTGTAGATGAAATGAATGTTGTTTTATGAGAGCATTACTGAATCTAAAGTAAACATTTATCAATATTTATCCAAATTGTACTCAGTGGTTCCTCTTGATCAATTATATGTGAGAACATTATCAAAGGAGACCCACATTGAAACCATAACATGTAAGTGCTAAGCAGAATCCAAGCCACATTTTTAAAGTTTTAAGCACTCTGATTTTTCTCACTATATATAGATAAAACATTTTACTAGCCTTTTCCACTTATTAACCAGTTAGAAAATTCTACCATTCTCAAAATCTCCCAAGTCTATATTTTTCAAGATATTAAGACTTATATCTACATACTATTTTTCAACATCTGTAATTATCTGAGGTGCTGGGCATGATTTATATGTCTATTTTATTTGCTAGTTGGGTGAAAATCACCATGCAATGACCAACTCACATATGGAAATGTAATGGCCAGTTTTCTACATTGTTTTTTGCAGAAGAGCTCCACGGGAGATTACCTACATCACTGAAGAATAGGCACTTCCAATAGAATGAGCACTACCCCTATGTTAGATTTGTAGAAAGAGGATTATATACTACTAGAAATCTAGTGCAAGGAAAACTTCCAGGAATCTGTAAAGAGGACCCCAGTTAAGACTCGAAGATACGTAGCCTGAACTAACCATCTCCTGTGACCAGGTAAAACCTCAAATGAAGGGGCTGGAACACCAGTCCAGCCACATAACTTTAACCTACCATCAATTCTACCTATAGGACATTCTAAGGTAAGGGTGGATTAGAGATTGAGGGTCTAAATCCAATGCAAGAGAGTCAGCCCAATATAATATATAATTATAATGTTTGGCCTGTGGCTTAGGCATATTATTTGCTAACTGTTAAACTAACCCATGATTTTTGTCAATGTTTAGCCACATTTCTCCAAAGCATTATTCTCATATTCCTTCATTTGCATCTGGCTGGCATCTGCTGCTCTGTTCTTTGCTTCCCAGAATTCTCCTACTCTGATTGTCCTGCCTCTATTTCTTCTTGTCTAGTTTCCTGCCTATCAGTATTTCATTAAGCCAATATTTATAGTGAGGAATGTTTACAGTGTACATGTGCATAGTCCCAAAGCATAGGGCCCATAGGCTAGATGATCAAGAGACCTACCATAGAACCAAGCATGACTAAAGAAAAAAATATTGATGTACAAATGCCTAATGAAATTGAGCTGTACTCATAGATTAATATCAAGCCCAATTGTCATCAGAAAGGTTTCATATAACAACTGATGGAAAAATGTAGGCACCCACAGCCAGACATTAGGGGGAACTGAGGAAATCCTGCAGGAGAGGTGGAGAAAAGGTGGTTCAAGTCAGAAAGATCAAGGACACCACAAATAAAACCCCATAGAAATAACTAACTTGGGCTCATCGAAGTTCACAGAGATTGAGCTAACAACTAGGGAGCCTGCATGGGGCTGAACTTGGCCCTCTGCATTTATACAACAGCTGTGCAGGGTTTTTTGTTTTTTGTTTTTTTTGTTTTGTTTTGTTTTGTTTTGTTTTTTTGCTTGTTTGTTTGTTTGTTTGTTTTAGAACTCATCAGTGGGGGCACAAATTGTCTCTGACTCTTTTGATGGCTTATGAGACCCTCCCCTTCATACTGTGTTGTCTCGCCCCAACCTTAATGGATGGAGAGATGCTGAGTCTTACTGCAATGTGATAGGCCATATTTTGTTGAGAATCATGGTAGCCCTTAACTTTTCTGAACAGTAACTGGATGAGGAATAGATTTAGGGCTTGAAACAGAAAAGAGAAATAAAGAGAGGCTGGGAAAAGAGGAAAGATGATTAACTGTAGTTGAGACGTAAAGTAAATAATATTAGTAATAATATAAAATTACAGCAGGTATTGATACAAAATTTTTAAAAATATACACGACTTTTGCTGTATATTTAATCTATTTGTTATTAACTTAGATCTTTGTTGATTAACATTTTAATGCATGGTGGTCTTAGCTAATGATGCCAAATAAACAACACTAGGATACATGATATGCTATGCAGAAATATACCCGGACTGAGTCTAAGTTGTAGGTGGGCAATTTGTATTTGAGTTTTTAATTATTTTCAGTAATAAATATGTTTTATACAGAGAATAAGCATCCATTTTGACTAGTTAATTACCTGGTTTCTCATTAAATCACATTCCAAAATGTGGAATGTGGGCAAGTGTATGTTGGAGCTGGCTAGGAAAGCTACATACTCTTAAAAATAACGTTTTTTTGGCACTTATCCATGATGCATTGCAAATTCTGTGATAATTTGATTATCTAGTGGTCCTAGTACACATTAAATATATAAATATAAACATTAAACAATATTTTTTGTTATTTTAAACATTAGAGTTTACTAGAAAACGTTAAAATTATGTTGCAAATATGGTATTTTTTTTTACCTATTTTGTCAAAGCTGAACAAAAGCTGCTACGTGTATTTTACTTTGGATTAGGAATATTATAGTTTATGTACAGTATCTATGTTGTTCCCTACAAATAATTTTACGCTCTATGATGTTTCTCTGAGTGACACCCTCAAGCTTCTTAAACCTACACCAAATTTCTCCATTGATAAATATGCGGGGGGGGGGGGGGCGCAGGGATCAACTTTCCTTAGTACTGTTCCATTAGATATGAGACTAAAGGAACATATTAAGTACTAATTCAGAGAGAAAATGTGTGTGTGTGCGTGCATGTGTGTGTGTGTGTGTGTGTGTGTGTGTGTGTGTGTGTGTGTGTGTGTGTACATTGTCCAGAATGATATGTTAAAAAATAGAAGAGAAAAGACAAACATTATCTTAGAGCAAAGTTCTAAAACTGGGACATTTCCATTGACCTACAGTGACTATTTCATAAGAGGGCAATGATAATGATGGTGCTATAAAATAATTATAGAGACATTTTCTTAATATGAGTGACTCAATTTTGAGCACAGCTAAATGAGGCAATTACAAAAAAATCCTATTGTGAGTGGGTGGTATTTTACAGCTTTTAGTGCATGCATATGCAGAATTTGTTATAAAATGGAAAGAAATCATATTCTTGAAGATGAAAGGTAAATGGAGCTTTTTATCCTGGAGAATTCTCATTCTAATGTTAAAATAAAGCAACTAAATATTTAATAAGTATGTATTTTATAAGAACAATTGTACAGTTTTATACGTTATAAATATAAATGAAATATTGACACATATGTTAGCAGTGTTAAATTTATAAATTTGTATGTATTACATACTTTACCAAAGTAGAATCTGACAAAAAAAGCCATAAAACAATATCATTTCATGCTTATTGAAATTTCCAAAAAGCAGTAACAGAAGATGGCTTCAGCACATGTACATTGTTGTAAAATCCCAGACATGATGGGTAAGATTTTAATGCAGAACTAAAAGGCTGCAGAAGTGGCCTTGTATTTTAATACAGCATATGAAAAAAAGTTAATGTATAAACTTAAGTTACCAATACATGTAAAGCCAAAGGAAATCTGCTATAATAAAGATGGAAAATAAGAACAAAAACATTTATAAATTTTCTTTTATTAATTATTTTTTTGCTTATGGAGGTCTTTGATTTTCCAATGAAAGAACTAAAGAGGAGGAATGAATTTTAAGACATAGTGAGAGCACAGACAAGAGTCTTCCACCATATCCATTTTCAAATCTCACATGTCTTGTAAAACTTTCAACTACTTTGTTTCCTCGGGGCAACTCCCATAGAAAATGAATAATTTAGTCATAACACTAATTAAAACCTGAGTAGGAGCCCCACTGCCTATGAGAGCTGAAAAGCGGGGTCACTAATTATCTGTTACTTTATTTTGTGCTCTGAATTTTTTTCTAAGCAGCTTCCGGAAAATATTCAGAGTTTTTAAGAAGACCAGGGTAGTACCATAAAAGACTTGTAAGATATTACAGATTTCAGTTATGATTTATTCGTGATATATATATATATGTGCTTATATTTTACTTATGTTTTCTCTCTTCCTTACACACAAAGAACATATAAACAATTACATTTCCCATATAATATGACAATTATTGTTCTGTGACCAGTAGGTCTTCTTCAATGATAAAACTATTTAAAATGTTTTCAATGCTTATATTTCAAGTCTTAATCCATTAAAATACATTACACATGAATAAAAAGTCTTATAGACGCACATATCCTTCAGACACTATGATCAGCAAGCCTGATGCATTTGTATCTGTCTTATTAGAGTCCTATATTGCAATGTACTGCTTCGGTTCTTGGTGCCAAAATTTCTTGTCCTAAAAGTAACACGCTGCATTATTCACATTTAAAAAAAAAAAGAACAAAGAAAAAAACAGAGAAAAATTATTTTTTTTTTCTGCAAACCACCGTATGTGGAGGCTACTGCTGTGGAGGCCATGGAGGGAAAGGTTGAATGTGAAAACTTCTTTCAGATTACATGAAAACATTGACCTCAATGCTGAACTTCAGTACATGCCCACAAATATTTTTAAAGTATTATATTAATATTTTGAGAATGTTATGCAATGTATTGAATCATATTCTCCTTCACCTCTTTGCCCCCCCCCCTTTATCTCAACATCATATTTCCCTTTGCAATCAGATTTATTAATTCATTAAATCAAATTTACGCTGCTCATCTATTCTGGGATGTGAGGCTTCCTGACTAGAGAATGGCTGACCTCCCACAAGCCACAAACACAAAATCTTTTCCCAGGAGCCACTGACAGTCTGTAGCCTTTCATCTAGAAGTGGGGACTCATGAGCATCTTTCTACTCCATGCTGCAAGGTTGAGAGACTTATTTTGTACAAAAAACCATAGATACTGTGAGTTCTTGAGTAAAAATATTGTTTTGCTCTAGTGCTCTTAGAGGTATTGCTTCCTAAAGTGTCTTATTGTCTATATTATAATTTTTAGAATGTATTTTAATTCAAATAGAATTATTTTACTTTACCTCTCCACACTCCTCCCTCTAACACTCCCTGCCATTTCTCTTCAACACCTTTCATGATCACCCTCACTCCAAAGTTAATAGCCTCTTTTTTCTCTTAATTGTTACATATAGACATATATTTACACACACACACACACACACACACACACACACACACACACACACACATACACGCACGCACGCACACACACGCACGCACACACACACACATGCACGCACACACAAGCATGCATGCAATCTGCTGGGTCATTTTGTTGCTAGTATTTATAGACTTTTAGAATGGACCTTTAAGAACATTTTCTTATTTCTTTAAGAGTGTTAAATGGCTTTTCCCACCTCTCATTGAGCCCAATTTACTCAGGAGATCTCTATTCCCCCTTCCCTGGATTTCTCTCTTAAGTTCTTTCTGTTACCTAGCTTTTCAGGGGTTGTGGTTTGCAGCCTGTATAGTCTTTGCTTTATGTCTAAAATCCACAGATGAGTGAATACGTACCATGTCTATCTTCTAGGTCTGTGTTAACTCACTGAGAATGATACTCTCCAAATGTATCCATTTGCTTGCAAATTTTAGGATGTATTTTTTTTTTTTACTGCTGAGTTTTACTTCGTTGTGCAAATATACCAATACTTGTTAATCATAATACTAATTTGTTAATCAAGAGAGAAGGAGATGGTTGAGGGAGAGAAGCAACAGAGAAGGAGAACAGAAAAATGGATATCTTGATAGAGGAGCCATCGTGGGGTTGGTTAGAAGAAACCTGGTACTAAGGAAATCTCCAAGAACCCACAGGATGTCCCTGGCTAGGATTCCAACCAATCCTGGAGAAGGCGCCTGTACAGGAATTCTCCTATAATTAAATGAATGATCACCCCAATTGTCATTATAGAACCTTCATCCAGCAATGAATAGAGGCAGAAGCAGAGATACATAGCCAAGCATCAGGTTGAGTCCAGTTGGGGGGGGGGGGGAGAGAGAGAGAGAGAGAGAGAGAGAGAGAGAGAGAGAGAGAGAGACAGGGAGAGGGAGAGGGAGAGGGAGAGGGAGAGGGAGAGGGAGAGGGAGAGGGAGAGGGAGAGAGAGAGAGAGAGAGAGAGAGAGAGAGAGAGAGAGAGAGAGAGAGAGAATTGGGAGCTCACTGAATCAAAAACAACCACTGAGGCACCTTCAACGAAAGGAAGTAAACCTTCCAAAAGTAGACGAGTGTCAAACAATGCTGTGGGCAGTTTTTGGAGCCTCTTGCAGTGGGATCAGACTATGTTCCTGGTGCATGAACTGACATCTTGGAGCCCATTCCCTACAGGGGAATACCTAACCTAGCATTAGTAATGAAATGAGGGACTCAGACCTACCTCAACTGGATATGCCAGACTGAACTGACCCACCATGGGACTCCTTGCCACCTTTGGGAGCAGATGGAAGAATGGCGTGGAGGAGTCTGAGGGAAGACTGGAAGGGACTGGGAGGAAGGGAGAAAGAGCAGTGGTAGATTTGGAGAAAACATTTTAGAAAGTTGAACATTTAACAACCATATATATCTGCAACCTATACAAACTCTTGCAACATCATTTTCCTGTTCCCTATCTACCAGCTCTTTGTCTATCACTGTAAAAATAATTAACTCGAAAGACTAATTTGTGCTACTCAATATATACCTAGTAAGTGGTAGCTGTAAAAGGAAGAAACAGTTGCCTCTAAGAGTGGAGTCCCTAGTAGGTCTACCACACTTTGCAATTAGCTTAAAGCTGGGATACTCATCAATACTCTCTAAAATAAAAAAATAAATACATAAATAAATAGGACAGTTTAATTTACTATGTATTAGCTTTATAAAGAACAATGATGTGACATTTAAATAGTAAATTAATTGTACTTTTTACCTTAGAAATAGATATGAATAAGAAATTTGCAGAATTGAGGACAGTTCACTAAATTTTGGGCCATAAATTGTATAGACAGAGAAAACTGAAACTAACTTTCAGCACAGAATCTTTGTCTCATTTAGGCCACAACACTTCTGGATTTGATGATACATTTTGACAAAACCTTGCTTTGAATTGAAATAATTACATAAAAAATTGTCTGTTACATCATGAAAGAAAATGTAATTGTTTAAAAAAAAATGTTTAACCACGCTTCTTAAATTGAAATGTCAACAAGTTTCAAGTTATATGGTACTAAGATATAACAAGACACAAATTTTAAATACTTTCTCAAAAAAATGTATATTAATCACATAAAGAGACAAACTAGTAATTATGACAATAACTAGCTAGTGATGATTTTGACTTTCTAGAGGTGTCATGTTATTTCATTAAGAACAAATAAACTGGAATACCTATACATATTTTAATTTCACATTTCACCTTGAAATATAATGTCCAATTTCTTTTCAAATTAACTTATTTTAGTATTTTTTTTAACATACCCACCACTGTTTCCCCTACTCCCCTTTTCCAGCCAACCTCAGCTTCCCTCAACCTTATTTTCCCACACATTTTTTCAGAGAGGGTGAGGATTCCCAGGATAAGTCATTTTAGTCTGGCATATCCAGTTGAGGTAGAATTAAGTCCCTCACCCCAAAGTTACAAGGCACTAGAATGGGCTCCAAGAAGTCAGTTGATGCACTAGGAAAAAAAAATCTGGTCCCACAAACTGCCTATTCTATTAAACTGCCATCCAAATTCAGAGGGCCTAGTTCAGTCCCATGGAGCTTTCCCAGATGTCAATTTATAGTGAGTGAGTTGTCAATAGCTTGGGTCAACTGTTTCAGTGAGCTTCTTCATAATAACCTTGACCTCTTTGCTCATAAAATCTCTCCTCCCTCCCTTCACCTGAACTGGGAGCTACACCCAGTCTTTGGCTATGAATCTCTACATCTGCTGGATGAAAGTCTATAATGCAATCGGGTTGGTCATCAATTTGGTTATAGGGACGGTTAATTCTACTGTTGTTTGGAGACTTAACTTGGGTCATCTTCGTGGACTCTTGAATATTTCCCTAGCAGCTGGTTTTTCTCTAACCCCACAATGGCTCCTTTATCAAGATATCTATTTTGTTGTTCTCCCTCTCTGTCCCTCCCTGAACTCATCCATCCCATTCCCTCATGTTCTCTTCCCAACTCTGAAATTCTCCCCTCCTGTATGGTCCCAAATTACACAGGAGATTTTTTTTTTTCCAGGGGGATGTATAGGGGTCTCTCTTTGGTTTCTCCTTGTTACCTATCTGCTCAGGCACTGTGGATTGTAGCCTGGTTATCCTATGGTTTACATCTAATATCCACTGATGAGTGAATAAATACCATATATTTTCTTTCTGGGTCTGTTTTACCTCTCTCAGAATCCTTTTTTGTTGTTGTTGTTATTCTATCCATTTGTCTGCAAATTTCAGGGTGTCATTTTCTTTTTGATGAATATCACTCCATTGTGTAAATTACCAAAGTTTGTTAATCCATTCTTCAGTTGAGGGGCATCTAGGTTGTTTCCAGCTTCTGGCTATTACAAATAATGCTACTATGAACATAGTTGAGCTAATGCCTTTGAGGAAAGAACATGTATCCTTTGGGTATATGTCTGACTGCTATTGTTAGATTGGTAGGTTAATTTCCAGATTTATGAGAAATCTCCATTGTAATTTCCAAAGTGGCTGTATAGCTTAAATTCACAACCAGCAATGGAATGTCACCCCTCAGTTCATATCCACTCCAGCATAGGTTGTCATCTGTATTTTTGATCTTAGCTATTCTGACATGTGTAAGATGGTATCTTAGAGTTGTTTTGATTTGCATATCCCTGATAGCTAAGGATGCAACATATACAAATAGTGGTACTTAGAGTATAAAGTTATTTTGCTACCTTTTAATATTTTAAATTAAATTTGATAGTTAAGCTTGAAGATCAATTATATTCATTTGTATTTTACCATAGTTCTTTTCTACCATGCTTACATAAACTGCTCCTATTTTTGACTTTTAAGAATTTCACAATATTTATAAAATACATAATAATCATTATAAAAGTTCCCATTTCCCCTTTTATGCTTTCCCAAATATGGTTTCCTACCCCTTTTATGCTTTCCCAAATATGGTTTCCTACCCACTACATAACCCTATTTTTGACATAACCCTATTTTTGAGTTCAGCATTTTTAAAGGCTTAACTAAATATCAAACCAGAAACATCCTGCTCTTACAGCACGTATGTCCACTAGCAGCTACTTCTGGTTACAAAGTTAAAATGAGGAAGAAAAGAGCCTGAAAGCTGAACAAAATTTGCAAATTTCTACACTGTCACATTTTCTACTGGTCCTTTCCAAGTGAGAATCTAATTTTATTGGAGCTTTGTTCAAAGCTAGTTGGGCAAGAAGTCATATGCTTATCAGAGACTAGGTTCCAAGGCTTTTCACACATAGCTATAGAAAATACCAAACAAGGTACTAAGGAATTAAGCAATTCAGCAGTCCTACTAAGATGCAAAACCTACAAATCACAAGTAATCAAAGAAATTACTTTCATTAACATGTAAGTGGCAACCACTTATTGTCTAATTAAACTTGAAACCTACTTAATAATGGGGAACTTAATCCTGATATTGGAAATCTAGTCAGTTTCATGGGTCTAGTGAGAGCATGGAATTTAGAAAAGCATTTATTAGCAACACTTGTTTAGACCAACATGATTTCAGTCAGTACAGGTGACTATTGAAGAATCATTTTCCCAAAGTGATAAGCAATAAATAAAACAAAATAAACAAAATAAATAAAACAAAAACCAGTAATATTGTCTAATTCAGCATTGTAAGCCTTGACACTGCACACTACAAACCGCAGTTATAGACTAAATAGGTTATACTTATATTGAACACACATTTCCAAATATAAAAAAGTGAAATTATATGATAAAAGGCTGTCAACTTGAAGGGTGAAAAGGGGGTAGATGAGAAGCATGTGGAAGAAGTTAAAGGGCTGTACACAGGAATAGGAAGAAAAACTGACAATTATATTTCAACTAAAATATTAAAAGAGATTTATATACAAATTAAAAATTATAATCGAATTATATCTAATGAAGACAAAAAAGCAAAGTAGCAAATTGTAATTTCTATATTTTTGTTGTTAAATTGGTGAACATAATTATTTCAAGCAAACTATGATGTAGAAATATCTTTCTATATGCTATGAATATCAATATTTAAATAAAGGACAGTTTTGGCCCATGGCAGGCACCATAGAAAAAGTAGGCAGGGAAATCAGAATAGCTAGAATAAGGGCAGAGTCACAGACAGATCAAGCCAGATGCTCGAAAAAGAAACATATAAGGAACACAGGTGAGTCACAGACTCATAAGAAACTGGCATATTATGTACTACAGTTGAATTTTGATAACATAAACTAGAAATTTTACATAAATTAAACTTTTCACAGATTGGCAATATTAATTAAAAATAAGATTTTCTTAAATTGGTAATAGATATAAATATTTATCAATAACGTTCCCGTTACCCCTTCAGTGTTGAGAGTCACACATACCTACATTCTCACTATAATGAAAGAAGAGATTTGAAGATGTCTAGTTCATAGACAACCCAGACTACATTAGGGAATTTCTTTTAGATCAAGGTACATGTCAAGACCGTTCATTAAACAAACAAACAAAATCCCAAAACAATCTTTAATTACTCTTTGTATAGTGTTTTTATTTTTATAAAATAAACCTGGAAATAACATACACTGTAATGAAAAAGGTTTTAATAAAAACTTACTTACATTTGTTTGAATGGCAATAGTATGTATATATATATATATATATATATATATATATATATATATATATATATATATTTCTTTTCTTTAGGAAATATATTAAATAAAACAAAACCTAGAATGTTTTAAGGTAACACAATTTTTGTTATTGAATATGGGCCTGCTGAATTTGAAGCACTGATGGAATATTATGATAGTAGGCATTGTAAAGCACTTAGTAACTTAGTTACTACACAGTGAGTGCATAATGAAACCTAGCTCACTGATTTGTAAGTATCTATATACTTAAGTACATATATTTAAGACAACTTAAATCTAATTTGTATGTAATATTTTACAATAGTTTCAGTTTGATCTGTGATAACACAATAACTCAACAGACAAAAGATTTCTGGACAGTACAGAAAAAATACTTATTTTATTAAATCCGTGAGATTAGCTTGTTAGAACTATTTGTATATTGTTAATGTTATAACATATACAACATATACACACACACGTTCCCTTAATTATGACTTTGTTATTAGTTTATTTTTTGTTAATATATTTCCTACTATTTTTTTATTACTTAATATATTTCCTACTTGTCTTCTTGTTGCTGTGATGAAATGTTGATCTAAAGAATCTTGGGGAGGAGAATGTTTATTTGGCTTATAGTTCCACACTGTAGCCATAGCATGAATTTGAAGCACGAACACAAGCAAATGCCACAGAGGAATGCTGCTTATTGGCTTTCTTCTGTTGGCACGTTGTTTCTTGTCAGATACAATGCAGGAAATACTGGTACTGCTCACCATGGACTGAACCCATTTACATCTGTCATTAATAAAGAAAAGGCCATCATTGATAAATGATATAGCAGTTCCTCAGTTGTGTCTTTCTCTTTTAAAAATAATATTTTTAATTTAGTAATTTTACATCTTGCACCCCGATTGCACTCACTTCCCAATCCTGCATATCTCCCCCTTACCTTTTTTAAAGTTTATTTCAAAACTCAAACCAAGACAAAACACAGCAAACAAATGAACCCACTAAATAGGAACAACACAAAAAGAAAAAGATAAAAAGAAACGACTTCTTTACCCAGAAAACCCTTGATTGTGTCAAGCGGATAAAAAAATTATCAAAATAATATATGATTTGACTAGAAGGCAATACTAGAATATAAAACAAGCAAGGTACAGAACACCTATCCTTATGAGGCTGAAACAAGTGCATTAATATGAGTCAGAAGCAAGCACTGGTTACAGAGCTGAGCTGTAAATTATTTGAACAAAAACCAAAATACAAATAAATAAAATTAAAAAACAAAGATAAAACATTACTTTCTAAAAATTATATTTTTATTTTATACATAAAGCATTTTTACTTAATATAAGTGTGTGTGTGTGTGTGTGTGTGTGTGTGTGTGTGTGTGTGTGTGTGTGTGTGTGTGTGTGTGTGTGATGCATTGGTTCTGTGCCTACAGAGCTCCCGGTTCCCTAAAATTCTTGTTTCAAACACCTGTGAACTGTTATGGGGATGCTGGAAAGTCAGAACAGGTCTTCTGAAAGATCAAAAAGATCTCCTACCTGCTGAGTTATCTTGCTTAACCTCAAATTATTTTAAAAATATATCCTTTGTAGTTATTAAATCAAGTCTTAATTTCATTTAATCTCTTATTTATATAAACTTATGGAACACAAAATAATTTATCACAAATATACTTTCACATATTACTGGAAAATAAGAAAGTAATTTTTATATCCCAAATATGAACCTTGAACTTTTTATTAATATTAAATAATAATTTTTTATTTTCTTATTGTATGTTTTGTAAGTTCTTTGAGAATTATGAACAGAGGACAATGGATACAGCTGAGCAAGTACATGTGGAGTAGGATGTTAAATAAAAGATCATGGATTGTTTTTGACATTTTTATATTTAGAAGCCTTTTTTTTAGGTTTTTACATAACAATCCCAGTTCCCATTTCTTCCTCTCCTCCCACTCATTCCCCATCCTCCCCCACCTAACCCTAGTATCTGCTGTTCAAAAAGAATAAAACTTCCCATGGGGAGCCAACAAGTTCTGGGATCTAAAGTTAAGGTCCGAACTTTCTCTCGTGTATCAAAGCTGAGCAAAGCATCCGACTATAGGGAATGGGTTTCAAAAAGCCATTTCATGAGCTAGAGATAAATCTTGGTCCCATTCACAGTGGATCCACCAACTGCCCAAGCCACACCACTGTCATTTACATTCAGAGGCCTTGTTCAACTTTATGCAAGTTTTCGAGCTGTTTTTTTAGTTCAGAGTGAGTGAGATCACAGTAGCTCAGATAAGCTGCTCTTGTAGTTTTTCCCATCATGATCGTGATCCCTTTGCTAATATAAGCCCTTCTCTGTCTTCAGCTGGACCCCAGGACCTCAGCACAGAACTTAGCTGTGGATCTATGCATCACATTTTATCAGTTGCTTGGGTGACGGTTCTATTATGACAGTTAAAGATGCTAACTGATTTGATTACAAGGAAAGGACAGCTCCAGACACCCTTTCCGCTATTGTGTGGAGTCCTAATTTGAGTTATCATTGCAGATTCCTGGAAGTGTTTCTAGCACCTGGTTTCTCCCTAGTCCCAAACTGTTTTTATTGTCTATTTCATATTTTCTTTGAGAATTATTAACAGAATGGCAATGAACAGAGCTGAGACAGTAGAATAGAATGTAATTTCTTAAAATACTTAGAATACTAAGTCACATAAAGATAAAAATTACAAAACAATTCTAGATACTCTATTTACTGTCTTGTCTTTAAGTTTTTTGACAACAAAGGAAGAGCTGCTAATAGACATTTGGCTATAAATGCTACTAGATTAATTCAACCTATATATTTACTAAAATGAGTTTACTATAAAATTGAAATCAAATGATAGGCTACTTTAGAGAAGAGGTTTTCTCTTTATTTCCAGAGAAAATAAGAGGCAGCAAATTTATTCCCAGTTAACAAAAATGAGGTTTGATAAAAAAAAAAAAAGAAAAGAAAAGAAACCCTAAAATAATGTTTAATAGAAATAGAGAGGCCACATTAATTTCAACAATGCCAACTAGGATGATCCAGGCTCAAGACCCCCATAAGATTGCCAGTGTCCTCAATCAGCAAAAAGTAGTTTATAGAAAGCTATGCCAAAATTTCCAAAATATTATTTATAAATGTTTCTTTTCATTATAAATGGCTAATGGTCAATGTCAATCTTTTTCTAAAAATATGATATAAAGTTAAAATAATTAATAATTGAAGCTACATTAATCAAAAAATAGCTATTAATCTCAAAATATTTTACATTGTTATAGATTTGGTTTATTGATACAAATTTAAGGTCAATTTGTTATAATGTATATGTTTCTACTATATATTATGTTTATGCAATTTCTTTAAAATTATAATTTATAATTTAAAATACAGATTAATAGTCATCCACAATAACCAAACTTTCAATCATATCAATTAGATTTTTTAGGTATATAAATTCAATTAGATATGTAATTTTCAGACAGATCAAAGACCTACAAAATGTGGCATTTAAATATTTTTAAAAACCTAGATTTTTCTAGACAGTGAGACAAGTCTACTTCTGACAAAACAAATTTACTTTAAAACCTCTAAGTAAAATTTAATATCTTTATGAAAAAGTTAGCCACTGGACAAATAATTTTTTTTTCACAACTGCTTGACAATGTGCTATATAAACTAGACCTACAAGACCCATAAAATAATGACCTCTCTACTTTCCTAAATAAGCAAAGATGGTCCTTGAGGTTCCTGCTTCACAGAGACTGCCATACTTTATTCAAGAGACAGAAAATTAAAAAAAAAGACTAATAAACCATGCCAAACGGGTAGAGCAGTCCTTCAAATTTCCTGTTTCATTAAAAAGTCTGCCAGAGACTCTGTGGCCTATAGGCTAAAGATACATGCTCCAATGTAAAAACTACCGAGGTAGCCAGATGTCTCTGTGATTTCCAAAATTTAAAGTTGCTTACAATGCACTTCTTGTTTACTCAGGAAATATATTTCTGTGGTCCTTGATGTAAAAATTAGATAGTGATAATTATAGTTTTCTTTAGTTATAATAAAAGGTAAATTAGATAGAAAACTTTAGACTTAGAAAGATAAAATAATATTTTTTTAAATTTTATTATATACAAATAGACTAGATATTATAACTATAAATCTTTCCTGATGGTTACTTTGTTACATGTAATTTTGCTACATTAAAATTAAAACTTTGCTTTTAAGTGAGACAAAAAAGAAGTTAGATATGGGATGTCTTTTTGTATGTGGAATGTATGTGAATTATTACTGAATAATAAAGGAACTGTTTTGTCCTATGGCAGAGCATTTAGAATCAGGCAGGAAATCCAAGCATAGATAAAGGGGAAGAAAGATGGAGTCAGACAGAGAGGTTGTGAGTTGTCATCAAGAGATGAGAACATAAAGGAGTTTAGGTAAATCATGAGCCACTGGCAAAACTTAGATTAACAGAAATGGGTTAAAATGTGAGAACTAGATAGTGATATGCCTGAGCCATAAGCCAAACAACATGTAATTAATATAAAATTCTATGTGATTATTTGGGACCAAGCAACTGAAGGCAGTTTATTTGGGACTTCTGGCCAGGATCTTAGGGCTAGTCATATTAGAAACTTATTACTGTATGCATGGTTATTTTGTTTTCTCTCTTGTAAAATTCAAAACTTTATCAAAATTACAACCATTGGCATTTATTTTCTCTGGTTTCTTACTTATAAGAGTTTTGCTTAACAGTTTCAAAAACTAAAGCATACAGCATTTAAGCAGATTAAAATTATTCCTAACTCCTATATGTATGTATAATTTGTCAAGTCCATCTTTTCAGTGGGAATGTGGATATTAGATTTTACTCAAAACTATAATTTAAATATTTCAAAATTATTAAATACTCATTTAAATTGTATTAAAATCACAAGACATCATTGAATAGTAAAATTAAGAGTGTTTGTAATATCAGACAAAAACTTTTATTTTTTATATAAACATTTCTTTGGGACTATACTGAATATGTTTCTGTAACAACTTCGTATAAGCTCAGATCATCTGGGAGATGGAAACCTCAGCTGAGAAAACAATTAACAGATAGTCCAATTAGAATTTCTTTGCTGCATTCTTTAGATTAGTGGTTAATGGTTGCTGTGACTGAACATTGGCTGTGGGCAGTGGTATCTTGGGTTGTGTGAGAAAGCGGGATGGGACAGCCAAGAGAAAAAAGCTAGTAATCAATCAATATTCATCCTTCTATCTAATTCAAGATTGACTTCAGGTTCCTGCTTTGAATTTCTTTCGAGGTCCTTTCATGTTAGATTGTAAGATGTAAATAGAAATACATTTTCAAAATTGTTCATAGAATTAAAAATGGAATAGTAATATTTAAACATTTCCTAACCATTATATTTCCTTTTCACATACCTTTTCTTATCAATTTAGCTTTTTGACCTTGATGTTCATCACAGTAGGAGAGAAAAGTGAAAAAAGACCACCCCCAAATCTCTACTGACCACTAACTTTAACTGCAAGCTTTCATTAGAAAATAAAAATAAGAATTAATTTACCACATCTAACCTGGATGTGGTGGTGCATAACTTTAATTTCAACACTTAGGAGGCTGAGACAGGAAGATCTTTGAATGTTTGAAGCTAGCCTGGTCTACAGGGAAAGCTCTAAGACAGCCAGGGCTACACAGAGAAACTTTATCTAAGGGACAACAAATTACTAAGTCTAAACAAAACTACTTTAAAAGTTTATGTAACTTACGAAGTTGACAAAATGATAACTTGTGTGTTTTGCCTATGAACAATCTTAGAAATATCTCATACTACCTTAACTGAAATGAGATGATAATTGTCCTAAACATGTTAAAAGGGAACATTTTATTTTATTGTATTTTAACATATCTTTTGAGTGATTATCACCAAATTTTCATTTTTTAATATATTTATTGTTTTTTATGTTGGTACTGTGTATATGTTTAGAAATATATAATATTATTTTCTATATTGTTATTTTGCATTACTCCATATGAATATTGTTTATATTTGAAATATTTTATGTTTATTTCCCTTATGACATCTAAAAAAGCATTCATTGTAAAAGAAACATTTTCCAAACCATTATATTTCCATTCAAAAACTGTCTTAATACCCTTATAGCATTTTTAGGAACACACATACACAACAAAACAACAATAATTAAAACAGAAACCATGCATTTGAAAGAGAACTAGAAGTATATTGGAAGGTGTGGGGAGATGAAAGGGAAGACAGAAGTGATATAAATATATTACAAATTCAGTATTTCTTAAATTCTTTAAAGGATTATATTTTATTCATTAGTTCTGTAATAATCTAAGGGACCTTGTTAGTTCAAGCTTAAGTCAGGATACTTTCCAAATTTCAGTATTTTATAAACCCACAAATTTAAGTGTCCTCACACAAAGAGATATTAGTCTATGCATTGCATTTAGTGAAGTCTTAGAAGTCTTCAGAAGTAAATAAGTTATTTAATAATTACATATTTAATGTGACTCTATATAGAGAGAAAACATTTTCTTCTTAATTATATAATTATTTTAATCAACTCCTCAAATAGTAATCAGTTGGTTATAAATAGGTTCATTTCTAAAGTGATATTATAATGAAACTGCTTTCAGAAAAAGTTTTCAACCAATGAATATAGTTGATGGGAACATTTTGTTTATCCCCAAGTATTCTTAATTTTACTTATAGAATGAGAATGTCCCATCCTTACTTTTTTTTTCTTAGAAAGAAAAATAAATTTTGTTTATATTTATACAGAATTTAAGATTAATATTTTAATATATAAAACAAGCATTTATAGTCTTAAAATAACTAGAAAGCAAAGATCTTATGAGGAAAATTATTTTGAGGGTTTTATATCAGTTAAAAAGTAATTAATTGAGTCAATGAAAATATAACTTGGCACAGTTACAAATTTTTAATCTGAAATGTCATGTGTTTGTTCCTTGGTTCAAATAACCCATCAACTGACTAAGGTCTGAATGCAATACAAAGCAAAATGGATTATAATTAATTGAATTCAATAAATGGCCAATGTGTTTCAATGGAGCTGGTTTTCAGCTATAGTTGGAAATATTTTCAAGATAGATATTTATAAATGAGTTTGAATAAACTGTCATATTGCATTTAAGTCTGGGTTTGTAGTGTTGTGTTAAAGTCATTGCCTACTGCTTTTGGTTTCATCTCAGATTTGAGAAAAACAAATCTACAGAAAGCATAATGGATCAAACAAAACATCTTAAAATAGTCATTGTAATTATTAATGATAATACAGTAATCTAAGCTATCAAACTTTGTTTTCCAAAGTAAACAAATGGGAAAATGATATTTTGTTAGGGCTATTTAATCTAGTCTCCAAAAACATAAACTAGAAACTTCTAGAAAACAATTTGGCTGCCTAAATATAAACTTCACAGAAGCTCACCTACTGTGACGTACTGACACAATACCCTAGTTATTTCTACTGTTTCAATATGATGACTATTGGACACAAATATTTTGGAATACCTATGTGTCTCATGATATTATGTAAACTAATAGGGGAAAACTTAAGTATCAAATAGTGAGAAATATTGATTCTGAATAGATGCTTATCTAAAATAAAATATTTTGTAGTACTTTTTCAATTTAAAGTGATTCAATGTCTTAGACATTTTTAATAGGCAAAATGAGGAAAATCATAACTGGGAAGTATGATTAATTATATTTAAATCTAGAATGTAAATATAGAGACTCTGTGATATTACAGCTTTTAAAGCAATACTATGCAACTGTGAGGCTGGATGTCTGTTGCGTGTGCTTACACTTGTACTTACCATTGAAATGGCAGCCATACAAGCATGATGAAAATACCAGCCTCATAGCAGCATCCATTTGGAGAGGACTTCCAAACACTCTTCAATATTGTGTGATTCCTACTAACTGTTTTACACATGTGAAGCTATCAATTGAATAATTTTAAAATGGACTGTTAGAGCCACAATGTCTCTTAACTAGTATTAGAATCTGAACTAGTATTAAAAATGTCCCATTATTGTCTAGATATACTTAATTCATTTCGTCTATTATTTCTATTTCATAAAAGCCATTCATTCAGACTCTGACATGATTTCAGAGTGTGTTATTGTTTTGAACCCATTTTGTCTCTTCATATTGTTTCCAACAGTTACACCACACTTTGCAAGCAACTGATGAATGGAAATAGTCTCGATTAGTGAGAATTTAGCAAGGGATATTTCACTTTTATTCATTTACTATTACCTATGGCATTTAATATAAAATATTGCCAACATTTGTATGTAGAAAAATTGTTAAAGTTTAATACAGAGTTTTATCATTACACATTATCAAACATGATCAGCTATAATCTAGTATTTTAAAATAATGTACTTCATTATTCTAACAAAGACTTTTGTTGGGACAAATAAGCTATTATAATTTAACACACAACTTACTTTTATTGCTAATGTAAAGTTAGTGTATTCTAAATTTTATTTATTTTTATTCTGGGTAGGTAAATAAATGATTTACTTCTTAGATATTTGCTATTTCTTTCACGTGAACTGGTAATAAGAGATGTGTGTCACAACTTACTATTAAATTATTTATTAAATAATTTCATATCAAATTAGAGTAGTGAATGTTTATTGCAGTTTAATAAAGTGTATTTTTTAGGTGATCTGTGAGTTTATAACTTTTACTCTAGACATTCTAGGAAAATCAGAGTTCCTTATTTTTCCCTCATGAACATTTCTGGGTGTAAAATACTTTCAGCATGCAGAGAGCTAGGGAGTCTTAGCCTAGATGGAGAAGACATGAAGTCAGCATAGACTAGGTAGCTTCACAGAATTCTTTATTATTGACAGCTCTAGAGCTAGAATTATACTGGCTTAGTGCAGTATATCACTTTGAAAAAATCTTTGCAAAGTGAGTGTATAAATTAGAAAAATATCAATATAAAAAGGCAATATGGGTAAATTATTGGAGCAAAGTTTCTTTAGTGGAAATTAAAAAAAAATAAGGTTTAATAATTATTGAGAAGTCAAAGTACATCTATTTGATTAAAAAGTATTACTTTTAAGTTTGTAGAGGCTGAAAAAATGAGATAGTGGTAAAGAGAGTGTATTTTCTTTCCTGGAGCTCCCAAGTTCAGTTCCTAGTAGTTTTGCCAGACTCACAGCTGACTATATCTCTAGATCCAAGGGGTCCATATACCGCTTCTGGTCTTGGAGGGAACCTGTAATCACATGCACATACACTCATGCACACATGCATGTACCTAAAAAAGTAAAATAAAACTTTGAAGAAAAATTGAGGAAGAAAAAAGAAAGAATATAATCAGAATAAAGGCATTTATTGCCAGAATATTGGTCACTCCACCATCTTATATTGCATTCAATTGAATCTGTTTAAAGTCCAAAGATCATACAATTGTGATATATATTTATAGTGCAAATGTGCTGCATAAATAAAACAGCTTATTATTTGAGGTTTAAATAGTGACTGAAAAATTATTAATTTATAAAGATAAAGTTATACTCTTATTAGTCTTCATAACATCCAGAGATTCCCCTAAGAAGAGAAAAATACAGAAGATCACCTTAGCAAATTTGGTTTAAAGCAGGTTGTAAACAAGAAGATATGGTTGCATATCTTGAAAGAAAGAGATGGTTCAGTGAGAGGAGCAACAAAGAGGTAGAAAAAAAGAGATGGATATCTTGACAGAGGAAGCCAAAGTGGGGTTGGAAAGAGACTGGGTGCTAGGGGAAACCTCCAAGGACTCACAGGATGTCTCCGGCTCGTTCACCAACCAATAGTCGGCCGGGTGCCTAAACAGGACTTTCCCTATAGTCAAATGAATAACGATCCTAAGTGTCATCACAGAACTTACATCTAACAGTGAATAGAGGGGGAAGGCAGAGTTCTATAACTGAGCACAGGACCAACATCCTGGTCCAGCTGAGAGCAGAGCAGAAGAGTCTCTATGAGCAAAAGGATAGGAATTATGAAGAAAATTTCTACCATGATTACTGGATAGAGCTCTGGAGAGCTCACTGGATCAAAAATAGCCACTGGGGAACCCTCACGAAAAGGAGTTAAGCCCCCAAGGATAAGCAACTGTGGATTGGGTTGGGCAGTATGTTGAGCCTTTTAGGGGTGGGATCAGACTGTATTCCTGTACATGGGCTAGCACCTTGGAGCCCATTCCCTGCAGAGGAACACCTAACCCAGTCTTGACTTTCAGATGAGGAAATTTGTCTTGCCTGGAGTAGATGTGGCACACTGAGCTGACTCGTCTTGAGACTTCTTGCCCTTTATGGGGGAGGGGAAGGGGGGAATGGAGAGCCGGGAGGTTGATGGCTGAGTGGGAGAGATTGGGAGGAAGGAAGGGAGGGGGAGCATGGGATTACATGGATAACAAAATAACAAAAACAAATTAAAAAAAGAACTGTTCACAGAAAATACAAAAGATTTTTCAAACTTGAAGCAGTGTCATGTCTATGATCAATATTGTTTATATTGAAAATTACTAATGTTTTCATAATAAAAAATACTGGTGATTTCATTCTCCAAAACAAATATTGTCTATCATACTTACTTAATTACATTTTGATGTCTATTTATGAAATTATTAAATATTCATTTAAATATTACATTTATTTTCATATATATTTATTATTTTCTTATTCCAAATCTAATAGAGTTCTTTCTTGGCCACTGAATTTTTTTCATTACTTAATAAAATGGTAACCATTTAAAATAATAAATAAAATTATTTCTTATGCTTTAAATATATGGTTAATAATTTGGAATCTAAGTCATTGAAAATAAAGTACATATAAAAATCTTATTAACTTTAAAGTTTTATCGAGACTTTTACAGATTTCTCCATTCATGTTGATTGAGTCATACAGTCATTATTCTCCATGTAGTCATATTAGTATTATCTGGATTATAAAAGTTGACATAATAATTAAAATTTCAAATTATAAATTATATTAGAGACAAAAGAAATATGAAAATTATTCATTGATGTAACATATATAATAAATGAGGACTTGTTTTATTACTTCAAAAAATGTCTAAGTTCCTTTCAAATACAAAGAGATCTTTTGTCTGGCATATGTGTTAATTTCTGATTATAATACCATGCTATATACATTACTAAAAATTATGAAAACTATATAAAAATTCTCAATTTAAAAAAAATTAAAAAGAACTGACAGTGAGATGCTGCCTCACATACATGAACCATCCATATCAAGATGTAAAATATAAAATGGGCTCATGAGAATATAGAAAAGAGGAAATTTTCTGTAGCATTGACAAAAGTTGCATAAAATTATGCTTAATAAGTAGAAATACCTAAAAAGACAAAAATAAAATAACATATCTTTCAGTATTTCCTTGGATCTAAAATCTAAGGAAATGAAATCACTAGACTGAAGCTACATCTGCATTCTAAAATGTTTTATTATTGTGAATTGATCTTATTATGTTGGTCTCATAATTTAAGAGGAACTAATCCTCCTGTCTCAGCCTCATATGTAGTTTTAGAGTACAAGTGTATGCCATGGCCAGCTTCATCTTCAGATTTATACAAGCAGTATTCGCAAGACTGAAAAAAAATGTAAATAAAGAAAGTATCCATCATTTAACACAAGGACAAAGAAAATATGGTACATTTGAATAATAACACCTGTTTCATAGCTAGAAATGGAGAACTTATGTGAAGTATATACAGCAGACTCAGAAATGTATCTTGCGATTGATTAGATTAATATATGTAAACTAAGAGATGACTCTATAGAAGTTAGGTTAGAATGGTGCTTATATCAGACTAAAGATAGTGGACACAGGGAAGGACAGGGAAGATGATTTAATAAGCACAATAAGCTACAACCGTACAGGAGAATGTGACCTTGGTATCCATGTGTGAAGTAATAAATGGGTAATGCCAACTTAAGTACTTGTTTAATCAGGCACATGGCCTCTCTGAGAACACTAACCACCTCACTTTGAAAACATTCAGTAAAGTTGGCAAAGAGTATGCTTTGGGTCTAGTGATCCAGGACAAAAATTACCCTTCTATGCTACAATTATTTCTTCACTTTACTGGATAACCAAAGTTTAGTCAGCTTAATGTCCTTCTTAAAGTAATCATAGATATTCTGGTTGGCTGGAACAATACTCCCAAGGCATGTTATAACAGAGATTGATGATCGGAAGTCAATCACTGTGTTGGTGATTTTATATATAAAATCAAAGGGGTAGCTAATTCATAAGACTACCAAAGAATGTAAAGTGATTACTCAGTCTGGTTAGTCTTGAAATGAGGAACATGAAGATTACCCTGCCTCAGCTGGACTGCCATTTTTATACCTGTTAGACAATCCCTTTCAACTTGTTTTCTATCATTCCCTCCTCGGTTGCCAGGGATATACGGCAGAATTGAGCACCACTCATGTCAACATCCTGAGACTTCAAATGGTCTAAAGAAAATGCTAGGGCTGTACCATATCTATTGTGAAATGCTCAGGAAGAGAAAAATGCTAAAGTGACTCATTTCTCCAAGTATTTTTATTAATTTTCAATGTGTACTTATGAATTAAGGGACTCTACTTGAATATTAAAAACTATTGTATAAAAAAAACATAAGCAAGAATGCTGGAAGTATAAGGGGATTATGTTGTTCCATTGTAAATAATTGTCCCCACCTGAGTTTAATGAAAAGTGCTGATTGGCCAAAGGCAGACAGTAAATGTGGACAGGGCTACCAGACTAGGAAGACTCTAGGAACAGGCAGAACAGAGTAGAATGCCAGAGAGAAGCCAGAAGATGCAGAGGGCAACTATGCTGCTCTGAGTAAAGGTACAGAGCTACATGGCTGAACAGGATAAGAGTCATGGGTTAGATTAAGGGTAAAGAGTTAGCAAGTTATATGCCTGGGCCTTAGGCCAATAAGCCTAAAACTATTGTAAGCATCTGTGTGTCTCTGTGGGTCTGTGGCTCTGCGGGTCTAAACCTTGAGGCTAGGCCCGAAAGTCTGGGCCAGAAACCTCATACTACAGGGAAGAAATATTGCTAAATGTGTTGGTTGTCAGTGATTATAATGTATTTCATATTAAAAAAAAACATTTAAGGAAATAATTTTGGATGCTGGAGTGATGGCTCAGCAGGTAATACATGCACTGCTTTCAGAAGACCTGGATTTGGTATGAGCACATATATGGAAGGTCCCAATTGCCTATAACTCCATTTCAAGGATATCAAGCATTGTCATGTGGCCTTGATGGGCATCTACTTGCATATTTTTTATCTAATAGTCTTAAATATTTAGGCTATAAAATTATAAAAGTTTGAGATGGTAATTATTTCTAACCTCTCAAAATGGTGAAATGTGTACTCTTAGAAAAACAGCATTGATAGGTGTAGTTAGTTTTTGTCTCCATCAATAACTTAAAAATAACTTTCAAAATATGAAATATTATTATTTAGTAATTCTGGATGTGGACAACTAATTTCAAAGTTCTAAAAACCTGAAAGAAGAAATGTCAAAGGGTTAAAATGTGAGAAATTGACCAACTGTTATTAGCAAAAATGACAGAACATAAGCCATAGGCTTGAGATAAAAGAAAGCTTCTTCCAGTTACAGAGTCAGGCAGGTGACTGACTTCTTGTATTCAAAGAAGAAACATTGATGTTTCTGCACGCTAACCAAGTGTTAATGCAAGGTTTTGAGATTTCAGCTGCAGAATTGTAAAATAAGTGTTAGGTCACTTGTATTAGCAGACATTGGATAATGACATTGGGCTATGCACACCTATATCACCTTCCAAAGCTGTAATATTAAAAAAAAGTTTGAACATAAGTCTGTGTATTAAATATAGTATTTTTAATACATGGTTAAGTGTTGAAACCTATAATGATAGCATATTAACAGAAATAAAATAAAAACAATACATAGAGAATAATTAGTTTCAGTATTATTTTATCATTCATTATATATTTTTATTATTACTCTGCAAAGATGTATACATTTTGATATGCAAATATCAAATAATTACCACATGAAAAATTTTCTTTTTCAAAAGTGATTGCTTTAAAATCACACCATAATATTTTAATTATACCAGAAGAATTATTTATCATTTATTCAGAAAACAATCAAATGAAATAAAAATAAATACTATTAATTGTGTCCTTAAGACACATCCTTTTATTTATGTTAAAAAAGCTTAAAGAATATGCACAATCTGAAATTGATGGGATGTCTTTTTTACCTGTCTTTTTAGATCCTAAGATCACAGGTGGCTATCTATTACTATTGAGCATATATAAAGTACTCTGAAGTTGAAGTTACTCCCTAGTGCCAAGTATCCCATCAAGACAAAGTAAACCTAATGATAGAGAACATATGTTAGCATTTTACCAAACTCTTTAGAGGAAAATGAGTACTCATTAAATAAACAAAACAAAACATAATCAGAAAAAAAAACATGCATACCAATAGATAAACGAGAACAAAATGTCAAAGCAGTTGCAAAGTGTGTAGTAAAATGTAAAAATTGGCTCTTTCTGGTGTGGGAACTTTGCCAAAGATAGTAGGACAGTCGTGCCAATGTGAATTATAAGAGTTGATATGATGGGGCCATAGCAGAAGTGAATACGATTCCTGAAGCCAGGGATATTAGACAATACAGCTTTGCATATAGTTTCAAGAAACCTATTATATTTTCAAGCAATAGTGATGGCTAGCTGTCTTTCCAGTAACTTCTTGACATAAAGATGCATATTTATTTGAGAATGGCAAGGTACAATATTGAATGTAACTCTGGGATAATAAAATATCCAACAGTGATGTCTACAGACAGATGTTTTATATGATTAGAACTATACTTGGCAAAATGAATTTCTTAGAGCCAGCAAGACTTGAAAGCACTAAGGACAAAAAAATTGGAAATGATATTTAGCCAGTTCTTTCACTGAACCTAAAATAATATACAGAGAATTACAGATTGGGTCAAATCAAATAGCAAATAGAAAGTGATAATAATTCTCTAACTGAAGCAGCTTTATTGCAGGTTGTGTTGGGAATGATCCCCCATCCCTTCCCCTTGATGCCTCTTTCTCTTTCTTCAATGATGTAAATATATTTTTATATACTTAAAAGTAGTACATATATGTAAGATATATTCATATATTATGTAAAACATAAAGAATGTTTTAAAACTTTATTTGTTGTTTATATTTACAACTATTAATTATCAATGTTTTTTATTTGTTTTACAATATAATCTCATGATTAATAATTTATTCACTATTAAAATTACCAGAATTTTTAATATGGTATCCAATGTATGAGCTGAAGTTGACCTTTGCCACCATTAAGTTCTTCAGTTCTATCACTCATGTTTACTCAATATCATATTGAAACTATACATAGGCTTAGCAAAAGGAAAAGAAAAAGCAAAGTATGTGCTTTAATGTACTGACAAGCTCCTAAATCCATCAAATCTGAATCTGTCCTTTTTATCCAAGGTTTTACAATACACTGTACATTATACATATTTTAAAAATGTATAAACTTGGATCTATCTTAATTAATTCATAAAACATTGGAAGTATCTAATTGGAAAAATTCTGGGCATTTTCTGTAGCATGTAGAAGCTAACTATTACACAGAAATCCATTAACTTCTCTCTGCACCCTATGAGGTATGAATGAGGTGAATTGAGCTGACAGTGAATAGGGAACTGCTGCACCCAGAGCAATAGTCTAGGTGAGAGAGACAGCTATGTTTCTCCAATAATGAGATCTTTCTGACCGTGATATGCTACAAGTAAATTGCATAAGCTAGAGGCTCTGACCAGCTGGACCAATTTATGAGAAAAGACAATTCTTATCATTTTTTCACTAGAATAAAAATAATCCTTTAAATTGATCTGTAATTATACCCTGTTTAAAGTCTACCTTACTCTCTTGGAAATAAGGTGCTTACGTGAGGTTCTTTTAAATTCCTTAGCTTAAAGGGTAGCAAAATAACTCTTACTTGAAAGGAAAACTGTAAAACGTGATAAGAATAACAAACATGTTAAATAATGTTTGACACAACGAATATTGATTCTCTGTGACGAAAGTATACAGACTAAAGTATGCAAAACCAAACCAGAGTTTTAGACCAAAAGAACAACTGCTCATACAAACAAATAAATTACTACTGTTTGATTTCAGGTTTTTACTGCCTTCTCCTTTTCCTCCAAGGAACTTTGGAAAATATGCTCATATATCACCTGTGTAAAATAGGAGCAATTTATGTCCCTTCAACTGTGAACACCAATCACATACAGAAGTTTGCAAATTTACATGAGATGGAAAACAATTTCCAGGCAGTCAACTAAGCAACAATAAAAATTACACATGCATCACAGTTTTGGGAGACAGAGAAAACTGACTTTCCAGAGGAAAAAAAAATGCAACACCATATTTTTGTGGCTTGCCAGAACAGATACCCTGTGTCGTAAAGGTCTGTCCCTAAAAATGGTGCTACACTCTGACTTGTGAATCCAGCCTTCTCAGTAGGGCATGTACCCAAGACACCTTGCTCAAAGGAATATCTCTGCTCTGCGAAAAGAGAATCTCCTAAGCTTTGTGTCATTAAGAAACTTATTTATCATGGTGTCAGTAATTGGTTTGAAGATAACAAACTATATTTTTCCATTTATTATTCTTCTAAAATTAAAAATTTGCACATTTATTGCTTTTGAAATCTATTTTAGTGTTTAGTAGCATTCCATAGTACAAATTGAAATAACCAGTTTATAGGAAAAGAAGAAAAAATATATTTTATTGGTTGTGTCTAGCAGTACATATCATTTTAGTATATATTAGTTTCCGGTTTTGTGTTTTTATGGGATTTCTGTGTGCACATGACTGAACTGTGTCTGTGTGTTTCTTATGTTATTTCTTTGGCTCATTTTCTTCTGTTTGTTTGTTGTTTGTAATGTCATTTATGTTGTCCGATTCTGTTTTTTATTATTTTATGTTGTCATTAATTGTTATTATTTTATTATTATTATTATTATTATTATTATTATTATCATTAATATTATTTTAGTTCTACTTTGTATTGTAATGAAAGAGAGATAGAAAGGTTGTATGGGTAAGATTTGGAGAAGTTGGAGAAATTAAGTGAGACAAAAGAGAAATAAGGATATTTTGTGTAAGTTGTATATATTCAGTAAGAGTTATTACATATGCTCTACTCTATATAAGACATTATCAATATTTTTGCATTTTGGATTCTGATAGACAATATAAACTTTAAAATACTCAGAGTAAAAGAATAAATAAATTAAGTGAGTGCTTGATATCTGCCTCAAATTTTCTGTTAGGAAAGACTCACAGATCATGATTTTAGCCCAATTTTAAAGAAATGTATGGGAGGAATAAAACACAGACTAAAAGAATTACAGTAGGTCACAGACACTGACAAAATATATACATAGTGCACTAATGCTTAAATTTCACACTTGGAGTTGAGAACTATGTCTTGTTTTCCATTTGATTTGAGAATATCTGATAATTCCATTAGTTCCTCCTTCTATTTTCTCCCTCTGACATGAGATCATCATTACTATAGATATTATGTTATTTCTAACATGTATTTATGTGTTTCTTCAATGGACATTTTTAACTAACACATGGAAAACTGGAAATATCACATATCTGCTATATAGAACACAGCAAATGCAGAATTTTTGTGGGGGGGCTGGTATTTGTTTTTGAATTTTCTCATAAAGAGCAAATGAATAAACTATTTTTTTAGATAGCTTCAACATGCTTGACAATAGAATATTGGCTTTATTTGAACCATAGAACACAATAATGGATAACCTAATGTTTGAGGGTGAAAATATTAGTTCATAAATTGCAAAGAATTCAAAGTCCATTTGAATTATTTATGGCACAAATGAATTTTTCTTGCAACATAGCCTTAATTGAAAGTCTAACTTTTCTGGGTAGTTCTCAATGTACAGTGCTGTGGGTATTCCCACTGTTTCTCGTAAATATCTTACAACACATTGATCCCAATTCCTTCTGCTAGTTGGCTCAGGAAGTTGCTCTAATCTTTAACTGGAGGGTGTTATTTTCTGAACTATTATACTCTATTGATATACTGTATTATTTATTTAGTTGTCTTTCCAACTAGTATAAAAGTTATAATGGAGAGATTGGGGGCAGTGTCTCTGCTAAGCTTCAAGTCTCTATAACAGTCATGATACTCAATTGACACAATTAAAACACATATTAATGAAGAGGTGCAGAGATTATAAATCATTCACCAACCTTCCATAAATCCTCTTTAAACTTCCAAACCACACCAGAAACCTTCTTGAATTTCTGTATATACATCTTGTGATTTTCCCCTATCTCTTTTTACTTTTATAGCCTATGCATTAAATATACATTAGTGTTTGCCCCATATGAGTGTTATTATTAGCCATGTTCAGGGGTGATAATATAGTTTAGTTGTTGAAAAGCATAATTATAGTAAAATGTCAAAAGTTCAATCTCCATTGAATTTGACTTGTTTTGGCTATACAATATAGACACACAATTCATCCTTAACAGTGGTTTATATACACTGGTAGAATATTTTGGGAATTCTTTTCATTTGTGAATAATTATCTATTAGAGATAATTTTGGGGTTATGGTATGGGACTCATGCCCAATTCCAGCCTCAACATTGGTACTCCTCCTGGCCCAGATAAGTGATTTTTTTTAACATCATCCATACACTGTTGCTCTTACAAATTTCTCTCCCTCTTCTGCAAGATTCCTTAAGCCTCATGAGAGAGGCAGCCAAAGAGCATCTGGAATGGATTCCATCTCTCAGTGTGGACTTCAATTCCAATCAGGTATTGATTGGTTACTCCGTATGTTTGTGCCTCCATAGCACTAGCATATCTTGTAAGCAAGATAAGACTGTACATTGAAGAGTTTGTATGTGGGTTGGTGTTTATGTTTCTCTTTTGATAGTGTGCAGAGTATCTACCAGTACTATGAACATAATCAGTTCATCTTTAGTTATTTGTTATTTATTTAGTAATTTAGTTATTTATTTACCAATTTGACTTCTTTATACTCAAGTTGTATAGTTGTTGTCTTCAGCAATAAGACCTTCTGTTAGTTTGTGGAAAGTAAACAATAGTAACTTTGAATATACATGGGTTGCTTTGGGGTTTCCATGGGGCCTCTAAGACAACAAATCAATTAGATGTATACCTCATTCCTCTCATTGGTGATTTCACTTGATGCTGAGAGATATCTAGTAGTACCTTTGTCTTGCTCAATATTCAAAAATCCCATTTAAATCACCCTCATGTATGAACATATTCTGAGAAGTTCCTGCTATATTGGGTTTCCATACCACTCTTATATAGCCCCTCTTTTATCTGTCGCCTATTACATCACTATATTCCTTCCATCTACTCTTCTTCCATTACCCTCCTCATTTGATTTGTCTTTTTCAGTATCCCTGAAGGTCAATAACTTTTAAGTTCATACTATAATTAAGACTTCATTGACTAAAGGTCCTGTGACCTGAAAGTATCCAAGAAGAAAACTAGAAACACAAGAAAGATCACTGTATTTGGAAAAGGGGACCTAGTCAAAGTGTATGGACGTCCAGCAGTGATGCTGAAACTTCTCTTATAAATAAACCAAGATGGTGGCCCAATTATAAAAATTGTAGAAAATATTAACCTTCACATGTATTTCTATTTTGTTTAAATTTCAGGTGAAACTATAAAATAATAAGCATGGTGTTGATTGTCCATGGAGAAAATAGGGAAATTGTCAATGATTTTTTTGCTTCTTTTTCTTCATTAATACATTATACTAAATATTCATTAATTGGTTAATGAGTTAGATAATTGGATGTTTATGTAAATCAAATATGTCATAAATTCAAATGTTCATATTTAAATGTGGTTTTATTACACGAAATTTTAGTCTTAGCTTGATATTATGATATCTTACAGTATCAAAATCTTGCTAAGAAATAAATGGAGGGCTATGAATTTTATTGAATAACCTCTATAAAACTTTTGAAAATTTACATATATATTTTGAGCTATTGATATAACACATTATTAAATTACTTTTAAAATTATGTACTCAAGAAACATGTAACTCTTTTGTCTTTCATTTTTATAAAATACTGTATGTAAGAATGACAGAATATATTATTAAGATATCAACTTATGCTTTTCATAAATATTAGATTATTATTTATCATTGGAGCTATGTGTGGATATTTATGAAATATTTATTATACATATATGTTAAAAAAACTCAAAAATAGACTATCTTATTACTATATTATGTGCATTTCCTCTTTCATTATGAATGTGACTAGTAAATGTGAATGCTCTCTGGTGCTTTTAAATATTCAAATACTACAATGACTCAGTCTCTAGTACCTGTGCACCAGGGCACAACACTTGTCCATCCACCCCCACCCATTGCTGCCCCAGGGCAGTCCAGCAGAGAAGATTCTTTTAAGCAGGCCTCCCCACCAACACCCCCATGGGACCCAACAATATATAAGTTCTACTCCTTCCCTCCAAACCACCCATCCACCTGCAACTTCAGGGCTCCTAGACACACAGGATCTACCAGCTCCTATTGGACCAAAAGGTGAGTGAGTGACTCTTTCTCCATCCCAGATTTAGAGCTGATTCTTTAGGACCTAGTCATAGGCACAACCCTTGCTTCTCTGCTCCCACTCATTGCTGCTCCAGTTGCAGGCCAGCAGGTAAGACTCATGCAGGCAGGCCTCCCCTACTATACCTCCCATAGGACCCCACAATTTACAAGTCCCAATATTTCCCCAAAATCTACCCATTGCCTCCAACCTCTACTGTTCCTTGAGACATAAAAACCCAGTCCTTAATAGAATAAAAGCTCAAATTGGGCTCTAATTACAACAGGAGAGGCTCACTGAGTCACAGACCCCTGCCAGCTCTGATTGGACCAAGAATGCCAATTGGATCAAGAGAGGCTCCCTGAGACACAGAAACAGACTAAGACAGCTCCCTGAACCACAGATGCTGTTTGCACTGTTTTAAGGAAGAGATGGCTAAGTATCAGTGCAAGAGTTATTACAATAACATAAAGAGCAATATGTCAACACCAGAACTTAGCAGTTCTACCATAGCAAGATCTGAACATCACAATGTAGAAGAAGCAGAGGAATAACATTAAACATTACTTTATCAAAATGATAGAGGCCTTTATAGTGAAAATTTAAAATTCTTTAAATAAATCAGGGAAAAAATAAACAAAATGGGTAGAATTTAATAAATTCCCCAAAGAAAGCCAAAAAAGTAATGAAACAGGTGAAGGAAACAGTTCAAGATTTGACATTGAAATAGAAGCAATAAAGAAGAAACTCACCGAAGAAATTCTGTAAACAGAAAATCTGAGAGGAGGAACAAGAGACACAGACATAAGCATAACCAACAGAATCCAAGAGATGGAAGAGAGAATCTCTGGAATGGAGGAATACAATAGGGGAAATAGATTTATCAGTCAAAAAAAAAAAAAAGAAAACATTAAAGGCAAAAAAGCCAAACATTAAATGCAAAACATCCAGTAAATCTGGGACACCATGAAATTATAAAATCTAAAGTAACAGGAACAGAAGAAGAAAAATAATTCCAGGTCAAAGAAACAGAATATATTCAACAAAATAACTAAAGAAAACTTTCTCAACATAAAGAAGGAGAATCCTATGATATACAAGAAGTGTACACAACACTAAATAAAATAAAACATCTCAAAAAGTTCAATTTCCATATAATAATCAAACCTCTTAACATACAGAATAAAGAAAACATATTAAGAGCTGCAGAGGAAAAGGGACAAGTAATTTATAAAGGCAGTACATTCTAAATAATTCCTCACTTCTCAGTGGAGACAAAGAGCCAGAAACTCCTGGGCAGACTTATTGCAGACACTAAGAGACTATGGATGTCAGCACAGACTATAATATCCAGCAAATCATTCAATCACTTTAGATAGAACATACAAGGTATTCCATGACAAAATCAGATTTAAACAACACCTATCCACAAACCCAAACCTACAGAAAATGTAGGGGTATTGTGTTGTTTCATGGAAATTAACTGTCCTACCCACTGGTTTAATAAAAAGAGCTGATTGGCCAAAGGCAGGCAGGAAGTGTGGGTGGGGCTACCAGACTAAAAACTCTGAGACAGAATGCCAGACAGAGCACCAGAGAGAAGCTGCAGGATGCAAAGGACAACCATGCTGCTCTAAAGAAAGGTACTGAGCTGCATGGCTGAACAAGAGACATGGGATAGCTTAAGGATAGAAAGTTAGCAAGCTGCATGCCTGGGCCTAAGGCTGATCAGCCTAAAACTATTGGAAGCATCTGTGTGTCTCTGCCAGTCTGCAGGTCTGTGGGTCTATGGGTCTGTGGGCCTAGACCTTGAGATTAGGCCAGAAAGTCCGGGCCAGAAACCTCATACTACAAAAGTACTAGAATAAAAACTCCAAAGGAAGTTAGACACACCATTGAAAACACAGGCAATATATAATTCAATAACGACACACATACACACATGCACAGTACCCCAAAGAAACAAGAATGAACAGTCACTGGTAATTATTATCCCTTAATATCAAGGGACTCAATTCATCTGTAAAAAGACACAGAATAACAGAATGGAATGGATACAAAAACAAAATCCATCCTTCTGCTTCATACAAGTAATTTCTCAACTTTAAAGACAGACATTCCATCAGAGTAAAGGGTTGAGAAAAGACTTTCCAGTCTTACATACTTAAGAAACAAGCTGGTGTAGCTTTTCTAATGCTTAATAAAACAGACTTCATACTTAAATCAGCCAAAAGAGATTGGGATGGATATAACTTATTCACCACAGAAAACTCCATCCAGATGAAATCACAATCCTGAATGAACATTTACTCCCCGAATACAAGGGAATCCACATAATTAAAGGAAACATTACTAAAGCTTAAACCACACATCAAACCCCACAAACTAATAGTAGGAGCCTCAGCAATCCTACTTTCACCAATGGACAAGTATACCAGAAAGAAACTTAACAGAAAAATAAGAGATCTAACAGAAGTTATGACTCAAATTGACTGAGTTGATATGTACAGAACCAGAACATTCCATCTAAACAAGAAAAATACATTTTCTGGTCAGCACACCACGGATCACATATGTAGTCTCAAAGAAAATCACAACTGATTCAAAAACAAAAAACAAAAATAAAAAGTCGGAATAATCCCCTGTATTTTATCAGATCAGCATGGCTTAAAGTTACAATTCAAGAACATCATACACTACAGAAAGCTTACACACTCATATAAAATGAATATTTCTAAACTGAATAACCACTGGGTCAAGAAAGAAAATAAAAGAATAAAATTAAAGACCTTCTAGAATTTAATGTAAATAAATATACAGCATATCCAAACTTATAGAAAACTATGAAACCAGTACTAAGAGATAAATTTATGGACCCAAATGCCTATGTCAAGAAATTGGAGAAATCATACTTTAGCAACTTAACTGCACACCTGAGATCTCTAGAACAAAAAGAAGCAAACTCACCCAGAAGAAATAAATGCTGGAAATAATCACATTGAAAGCTAAAATCATTAAAATAGGAACAAAGATGATAATAAAGGAATCAATGAAACAAAAAGTTCATTCTTTGAAAAAATTAACAAGATAGACAAACTCTTATCCAAGCTAAACAAAAGGCAGAAAGAGGTCATCAAATCAACATAATCAGATATGAAAAGAGGGTCATAGCAAAAGATAATGAAAAATTTCAGAGAATGATTAGGTCATACATCAAAAATCCATAGTTTGCAAATTTGAAAATCTAAAAGAAATGGACAATTTATAAATTGATAACCACATACCAAAATTAAACCAAGATTCTAAAAATAATTTAAATAGACCTAATACCTGTAAAGAAGTAGAGGCACCCTTAAAAAGTCTATTCCACCCCACCCCAAACAAAAGCCCAAGGCCTGATGGGTTCAGCACAGAATTATTCCACAAGAACTAATACCAATATTTTTCTCTTATTTACAAATGATGAATGGGCTGAAGAAAGAAATTAGAGAATTAATATTAATAAATGGGACCTTTTGAAACTGAGAAGCTTCTGTAAGGCAAAGGACACAGTAAATAAGCCGAAAGACAGCGCATGGAATGAAAAAGGCCTTCACCAACCTCATATCTGATACAGGACTAATCTCCAGTATACATAAAGAACTCAAGAAAATAGACACAAAATACCAAACAATCCAAATACAAAATTGGCTGTAGACCTAAACAGATTTTTCCTTAGCCATCAGGGAAATACAAATTAAAAAGACTCTGAGATACTATCTTATACCTGTCAGAGTGACTAAATCAAAACCACACATCGGAAAGGATTTGGAGCAAGGGAAACAGTCTTCCAGTGTTGGTGGGAGTGCAAATTTATACAGCCATTTTGGAAATCATATGGCGACTTCTCAATAAATGAGAATCAATCAACCTCAAGACTCAAAGATACCATTCTTGGATGTATTCCCAAGGGATACCCAATCATTCCAGAAGAACATTTGCTCAACTAAATTTATTGTAGCATTACATAAGTTGGAAACAACCTAGGTGCCCCTCATCTGAAGATATAACGACAATGTGATACATATACACAATGGGATACTACTTATCAGTAAAAATCAATGATATCATGAAATTTGCAGACAAATAGATGGAACTAGAAAATATTTTCCTGAATAAGGTAATATAGACTCAGAAATATAGCCATGGTATATACTCATTCATATGTGGATAGTAGATATAAAGCAACGAATAACCAGACTATAGCTAACAGGTCTAGAGAAGCTAGCTAATAAGGAGGACCCTTGGAGGGACACAGGGATTGCCCTAGGAAGAAGAAATAGATAAGATCTGAGTAAATTTGGCATGTTGGAGGCAATAGAAGGGATAAGGAAGAGAATATAAGGAGATAGAATGGTCGGTCAAGCTGGAACATGGATGGAATGCGAGAGCAATGAGAGATATCTTGATAGAGGGAACCATCCTGGAGTTAGGAAGAAACAAGGTACCAGGGAAGTTTCCAGGAATACAGAAGGATGGCCCCAGAATGACTATCAACAATAGTGGAGAGGATACCTGAGCTGGCCTACCGTAGTAATTAGATTGGTGAATACCCTAATGTATCAGAGCCTTCATGCAGTAACTGATGGGAGCAGACACAGAGATCCACAGCCAATGAAATCCACTGAGCTCTGGTAGTCCTTTTGAAGAGAGAAAAGCTGAATTATTTATGCATTGTAGTATGAGGTTTCTTTTCTGGCCCTGTCTTTTGGGCCTAGCCTCAAGGTTTAGGCAGACCCACAGACCTGCAGACCCCCAGACTCACAGACCCACAGACTCGCTGAGACACACAGATGCTTTCAATAGTTTTTGGCTGATTAGCCTTAGGCCCAGGCATATAACTTGCTAGCTCTCTACCTTTCACCTAACCCACGATTCTTCCTATTCAGCCATGGGGCTCGGTACCTTTCGTTAGAGCAGCATGGTTGTCCTCTGCTTCTTTCGGCTTCTCTCTGGCGTTCTGCCTGGCATTCTGCTTGCCATTCTGCTCTCAGAGTTTTTCTTAGTCTGGTAGCCCCGCCCACACTTCAAGCCTGCCTTTGGCCAATCAACGCTTTTTATTAAACCAGTGGGTGGGACAATTATTTACCATGAAACAAGAGAATCCCCTACAAAGCAAGATGGGTAAATCTTCAGAGACAACAAAACCAAGCTAATGGAAACTTGGGAACTTCAGAGCATCATCTGTAGAGCCTGCACTGGACCAGACTGGCAGTTATGAAATTTGTGTTATTAAAAGGGGCCCTAGAAGTGGGATCAGGATCTCACCTTTGAGTATAAGCTGGATTTTCTGGAGCCCACTGCTATGGAGGAACATCTTTCAAAGACTTATTGTGGGGGGAGGCAGGAAGTAGGTCTGCCTCTACCAGATTTTGCTGACTCCCCATGGGAGTTTTACCTTTTTAGAAGAGGTGGGAGAGTGGGGGGAGGGGAGCCATGGTAGGGGCAAGAGAGGGAAGTGAGCGGAATCTGTGGTTAGTATATTAAATGAATAAAAAGTTTTCTTAATAAAAAAAAAGAAATTATGCTGTTTTCTTCCATGGCACTTGCATGAGATAAAACAAGAAATTCATATTTTTATTTGTGACCACAGTTATCATTCCACAAGTGTTTTTGAAAAGACCTGTGCCTATTATGAGCATAAAGGAATAAAAATATTTTGTAATAATTAGGAAATACAACTGCATAAAGAAAATTATTCTGTTCATTTGTCAAAAATTAGTACAAATAGATAAATCACTCATATTTTAATATCTGTGAACTAAACAGAAAAATAACAATAAATTTCTTCAAATGTAGAGACAGGCTCCAAGAACATGCAAGAGGCACACATTCCCAAGCATGAAGCATAGAAATATTCAATCTCTAGTAGATAATGAAATCACTGTTACAATCTACTTCAAAAACTGACTACATTGTTTTCTAAATAGATTATATACCAGCAAGTAAAATTGAAGCCCTTATGCTAACATGTTTTGTTATTTTCTGTCAGTATGTTATAACTTGCTTCATCAAGAAAGCTATTATTTCTCAACAGACTATTTCTCAACTTTGAAATGGTTTCAAATATGTTAAACCACCTGAATTATGACACCCAAAATGCCACTTGTGATAAAGATGAACAAGATTTTCAAATAAATTTAAAGCATATGATTTACTGTATGACTGATTTCATTTTTTTTCTTCTGGTTATTAACTATTTTGTATGAAAATAAGAAAATATAAATACTACTTACAGCAGTAAAAGCACACTATTAAACACATCCATTCTTTAATATAATTCAGCTACTTATTAAATACACATCCCCTCAACTTATTTCACTTATTTCCTTGATAGTTTAATCATTTACCTAGCAGCAATAAATATTCTACTTGTGTGTGGTGACAGCACACCAATCCTTTAAGAACTGTGGTGGGAATTATTTTCTGGGCTCTCAAACCATGATCAGTGTTCCAAGTGAGTTCCTTTTTCTAGTACACTATCTCTGTCTGTATTTCAAACCATGTGTCCTGAGAGTAATTTTTTTCCCTGGCACACAAGAGTGTGAAGTCTGATATAGGCTGAAATTAGACCCAAGGATCAGCACCCATAATCATGCCTTCCCTGACACTCTAGGGTTTGTCACTGTTTCTCTGAACTGCATTTTCAATTTTAAAAGCATGACCTTTATTCCTCTGCTCCTCCTCCTTGTAACTGAAGATTTTTCAGTTTGCCTATCACATTTTCTGTCTCTCAAATTTGTCCAAAAGAAGGAGGAAAGGAAGGAAGGGAGGGAGGAAGGAAGGAAGGAAGGAAGGAAGGAAGGAAGGAAGGAAGGAAGGAAGGAAGGAAGGTTGGTTAAGAGATGGGAAGGGAGGGGAGGAGAGGAAAGGAAAGAACAAGTATAAGGAAACAATGAAATAAGTCAGTGAAAGGCAGTCAGTTTAGAACATTGACATGCTACTGAAATAATTTGAAACAGCTTCAACATATGTGGTTTCTTTGTTATTTACATTTGGAAAACACCTAAATGAAGAAAGATCAGAAACATGTCTGTTTATATAGAAAATGTTTACCAGAGATTTCTGGTTTCATTGGAGGTCAACACAGTCACCAATTGATAGAAATAGAGTCATTGTACGAATGCAGACTATGGAAAAAACTGAGAGCATGTTCTACAGCACATTATTTTTCTAGGTTTATACATTTAATTTTGTTTCACGGCATTTAAAACATTTCTTTCCAAAAGGCATTTTTGAAATTGTATGTAGAATGACAGTTGCTGATGAAGTTGGACACTCTTTTCTGGGGCTTGAGAAGCAGAGGTATAATTCTGCATCTACTGACTAAGACAGAACTCCTATAGATGTCCTGTTATGTCATAGTTTTAGTCAGACAATAAAAATGTTTCAGAAGAGTATGGAATCTGATGATTTTTGTTTAATATAAAAATATAACTGATTTACCTTGGGGCTGGGAAGATGAAGGGTAACACTTCTGTGGGCTATATAAAGGATCTACTTAGAAATGAAATGCAGAAAACATTTAGGAGATAAGTCTAGACAGAGATTGAGCTTGATGAAAGCAAGTGTTCTATGGCACCACAGAGATGTAGAGTCTCCAGCAGGTAAGGGGAAATGACTTTAGACTTTAAAGGTCATAATGAGGAGTTTATTATATTTACTTCTGGATAATCAGAATTGACTATGTCAAAAAAAGGGAAAACTTATTCCAAAACCCCACATTTTTAGTTGATTGTCCATTAAGAAACATTTATTTTGGCAGGAGCTGACTAGAAGGAAAATAAGAATCTTTAATGCTGTTTCATTAACTACAATGAGTTTGGTTATTAAGACTTTTCTGTACTAGGCAACACAGTAGATGGACAAGGTCCTAAAAGAAGGTAACAGAGTTTGACATAGCCCCTGCTCACATTGTTCGAGGTCCCACAAAAAAAACCAAATTACAAAACTGTTACACAGGTGCAGATGTCCAAAGTCAGTATTGGACAAACTCGCTGGACAGTGGATTTGTCTCTATGGAGCCCCTATGTGCCAAGTTAAATTGATTCTGGGAGTTTTCTCGCAGTATCCTTGGCCCGTCTGGCTTTCGAAGTCCTTTCTTACCCTCTCTAAAAGGATTCTCCAAGGTCCACCTAATGTTTTTATGTGGGTCTCTGTATTTGCTTCCATCAGTTGCTAGTGAAGCCTCTTTGATGACGATTAGGCTATGCACCAATTTATCTGCGTGCCAAAATATTACTACGTATCATCTCATTGACTTTTCAGGTTATTTTCTGCTCATCATGTTTGGTTCATTCCTATGTCTTTTGATTGTCCCACCTCTGCATCAGGGTCCTCCACACAGTGGGGGGTGGGGGTCCCTCCTCGTGGTGTGTGGCTCAAGCTGGGCTAGACATTGATTGGTTTGCCACTCCCATAATTTCTGTACCAGCTTTATCCCGACATTTCTCGTAGGCAAGACAAATTGCGCTTTTCCGAAAAGAAAGGAGGAAATCTGCTCATTATATATGATATACAATTGAAAGCAATCTGTTTCTATCAGAAGTACACATAGGATTGAGGTCTTTCAAGAAACAAAAATATTTCTGCTGGCTGTAGAAAAGAATAGTTTATAATTCTAAAACTACATAGGCTGTGTTTGAATATATTAAAAAATACATCGGTGGAACATTAAACTGTTTGCTATTCTATTTTTGGTGGCAATGGTAAAGACAAATTCTTGCTAGGTACCTTTCCTTGTCTTGAGCTTGCTATGTATACAGGGAAATTCTTAAACTTACAGAAATCTGTTGGTGAGTCCTAATTCTGGAATTAAGAAGTGTGCCATTATGCCTGGTTGATATTTTAATTTTAATTAAAAGTATGTGTGGGAATATATTTGTGTGTACTGTATCTTTAAATAAAGGAGCTGGTTTGGGCTATGGCAGGTACTGTAAAATAAGTGGGAGGAGAATCAGAGCTTAGGTAGAGAAGCAGGGTGGAGTCAGGCAGACCGCGCGGAAGCCGCCGAAGGAACAACATGTGAAGAGACACGGGTGAGCTGCGGGCCGCCACGTGGCCCGTGGATTAATAAAAATGGGTTGATTTAAGATATGAGAGCTAGCTAACAATGTGCCTGAGCCATAGGCCAAACAGCATAAAGTTAATATAAGCCTCTGAGTCATTTCTGGGGGCCTAGGCGGCGGTGCGCAGATAAGCGGTCTGGGGCGGCGGGTCTGTGGGTCCAGGTCTCTGGCCGCCCGGGACCGGAACACAATACAACAGATGGCGCATCCAACGTGGGCCGACGATTATCCACTTAATGCCTGAGAAAGTTTAAAAAGGGTTTTAGCAGAAACTGAGCAAAGGCAGCTTCCAAATTGTGTATGTGAATCGGGTCTTTGTACAAAGAAAGCATGGTCCGTCCGGGTCACATTCAAAATGGCGCCGACAGGCTGTCGGCAGTCAGTGTAAGCTGCAGCTGCAACCAGTCTCACAGAAGACTAAATAGCATGTGATCGATTTTAGATTTCTGCCTATTTTGAACAAAAAAAAAGAAACAAAGACGGTTTCTTAATAGCAATATTTTTCGGGGTGTGCTCTGTTTACTGGCCACAAATAAATACACGGTCCGTTTAAGAAAACTTAGTGATTCAGCCTAATTTGCAAAAACTGTGCTTCTTTTTAGAGAATGTATTTTAAAAGCTCTTAAGGTTAGAAGATGATTAAGGATTCACAATAAAACAGATTCAGATAAAAAGAAAACCTGTAAACGGGTTACAATGTTTGTAAAAGGTACATAGGCTTCAGAGAGAAAATAAAGAGGTTAGAAAAAGTTTTTAAAGCGAGAAATAGAATAATAAAAATATAATAAGCCACGTAAAGATGGAAAATAGACACAAAATCTGGATTTTGGTTGTTATTGTGTTTTCTTTTAATTTTTTAACTGTTAATGAGCTAACTGCAAAAAGACAATGGATTGCAAAGGCTACTAAGTTAAACAAGAATGTATATTTTAAAGGTATTTTGATTTTGAAATTTGTGTCTAAGGATTTATTGCTTTGGAAGAGTTCTGTTTCTGTTTCCACAGATGAGAACCTGTGGATTGCTTCCAGGCAAATGTGGTTTCATCAACCAAGACCCCCTGAAAAAACCTCTGATGAGAAGAGATGGCCAGAACAGCTTCAGAGCTGCAGACTGATTCAGCCTCAACAACCGTGAGACTTTCAACGCCCCTTAATCAGCAGGAAGTAGTAATAAAAAAACAACGCCCAAATTCCCCAAATATTATTTCTGGATGTTTGTTTTCATTATAAATGGTTAATGGTCATAGTCAATTTCTTTCTAAGAAAAAACGAGAGATATGGTGTGTAAATGCTTTTTTAAAAAATTAGATTATTGAATTTACAGGTAATCAGCTGTTAATCTCAAAATGCTTTACATTGGTATAGATTTTGGTTTATTGATACAAATTTAAAGTCAATTTTATTATGCTGTATGTGTTTTTCTATTCTTGTTTAAGATATGATGTTCATGTAACTGTTTTAAAATTGTAGTATATAATTAAGAAATAAAGGTTAATAGTCACTTTTGATAATCAAACTTATAGTTAGGTTAGTTAAGATTTTTAGGTATACAAAGATATATTTCAATTAAATAGATAGTCTTCAAATACTTCTAAGACCTACAGAATATGGCATTTAAAATGTTTTAAGAGCTTAGACTTTTCTGGACAGTGAGACAGGTCTATACCTGGCAGCACTAATTTACTTCAACAGAAAAATGGGCATTGAAGAAACTCCATATAGAGTCTCATCTATTTGTGGTAATGGTAAGCCACTGGAGAAAAAACTGTTTTTATATTGACTGCTTGACAGTATGCTGTTTAAACTGGACATGCAGGTTCCATAAGAAGATGACCTCTGGACTTTGGCAGAGCAAGCCAAGATCATCATTCGGGTTCCTGCTTTACAGAGAAAACTGTCAGACATTCTTCAAGACTCAAGGAAAAACAACGGATAAACTGTGCCAAAATGGGCAGAGCGGATTTCCTGCTTCACTGAAATGAAAAGAGACTTTGGGCCTGTAGGCTGAAGATGAATGCCCCAACTTTATAAAGAAACTTTGGGTGACTGTCCAGGCAGATAGGTGTCATCTCTGTCCTTTCTAGATTTTAGAAGTCGTTTGCACTTCTGGTTTACTTGGGTAAATATTATATCCTTCTGTGGTCTTTGATGTAGTTGAAGATTAGATAGTTATATGTACAGTTTTTCTTAGTCATTTAAAAAGTATATTGGATATGAAACTTTAGATTCATAAAGATAAGGTAGATAAAATGTTTTCTTTAATTTTGCTAAGTGCAAGTAGACTAGATATTATAACTATAATTCTTGCTTGATGGCTATTTTGTTATATGTAATTTTGCTATGTTAAAATTGAAACCTTCCTTTTTGATTAGAGAAAAAGGGGGAAATGTGGGAATATATTTGTGTGTACTGTATCTTTAAATAAAGGAGCTGGTTTGGGCTATGGCAGGTACTGTAAAATAAGTGGGAGGAGAATCAGAGCTTAGGTAGAGAAGCAGGGTGGAGTCAGGCAGACCGCGCGGAAGCCGCCGAAGGAACAACATGTGAAGAGACACGGGTGAGCTGCGGGCCGCCACGTGGCCCGTGGATTAATAAAAATGGGTTGATTTAAGATATGAGAGCTAGCTAACAATGTGCCTGAGCCATAGGCCAAACAGCATAAAGTTAATATAAGCCTCTGAGTCATTTCTGGGGGCCTAGGCGGCGGTGCGCAGATAAGCGGTCTGGGGCGGCGGGTCTGTGGGTCCAGGTCTCCGGCCGCCCGGGACCGGAACACAATACAACAAGTATGTGTAGTATATTTAATACAGCTAAAATATTTTAAAATTATAATTAAAATATAATTGCATCTTCTCCATCTTCACTCCCACCTGTTCTTCGTATGCACTTGGTGTCTTTCTTTTTTTATTTAAAAGATGTTTTCAACTTACACGCCAACAGCAGTTTCCCCTGCCTCCCATCTTCCTGTTCACCTCCCAGATCCTCCGCTCCACCCAAACATCCACTCCTCCGAAAGTCTGAAGCCTTTCTTGGAGAATCATAAAAGTCTGGCATATCAAGTTGAGGCAGGACCAAGTCCCTCCCCAATCCTGTATCAAAGGTGAACAATGTATTCCTGTGTAAGAAATAGGCTCCACAAAGCTGGTTTGTGCACTAAGGATAAGTCCTGCTTCTATGGCTAGAGGCCCCACAAACTGACCAAACAACACAACTGCCACCCACAATCAGAGTGTATAGTCCAGTACCATGAAATTTCCCCAGCTGTCAGTCCAGAGTCACTGAGCTCACAATGTATCAGGTCAGCTGTCTCTGTGGGTCTCCCCATTATGATCTTGATTGATTCCTTGGCTCATATAATCTCTCTTCCCTCTCTTAAGCTGGTCTTGGAACTTGATCATAGTGCTTAGCTGTGGATCTTTGCATCTGCCTTCACCAGTTACTGAGTCGAGGTTCTATGGTGACAATGAAGGTGGTCATCATTTTTACTATAGGGAAAGATCAATGTATGCCGGCACTCCTTTCCTCTCTTGCTTAGAGTCTTAGCTGGAGTCATCTTTGTAGATTCTATGGAGTTGGCCTAATACCAGGTTTCTCCCTAACCCCCAAGTGATTCCCTCTATTAAGATATCTCTTTATTTGCTCTCACCCTCTCTCATTCCTAACTCAGTCATTCTGCTCTCATGTACTCTTCCTATCTGCCTATTTACTAGGCACCATCCTCCCAATTTACTCAAGAGAACTTATCTATTTCCCCACGCCAAGGGTATCCACGCATGTCTTTCTTTTGTTTTCCTTGTTATATAGCTTCTCTGGGGTTGTGGATTATAGCCTTGTTATCCTTTGCTTTATGTCTAATGTCCACTTTTGAGTGCATATATATCACATTTGACTTGCTATGTCTAGGTTCCGGTTACCTCACTCAGGATGTTTGTGTGTGTGTGTGTGTGTGTGTGTGTGTGTGTGTGTGTGTGTGTGTGTGTGTGTGTTTGGTTAGTTTTGTTTGTTTGTTTCTAAATCTAGCCATTTTCCTGCAAATTTCAATTTTATGCCCTCTGTTTTTTATGTTATTACACATGTACTTTCACACATGCATGCATACACACACACACTTAAACACACACACAAATAAACACATACACACACAAACACACACCACTTAACATACATTTAGTTAACCAAAAGATATAAATATAAAACTTTTCATCCAGTATAAAGTTACCATATTTATAATATTTCAGGGAACTAATCTAACTTTCTAATTTTGAGCTTTTCATTTGTTGGTTTATAGTTGTTCATAATACCATATTATCATCCTGTGTTTCATTATATAGGATAACAGTTTTCGCTAATTTAATTTTGATTCACATTTATTAGTCTATCTATAGGTCATACTTGTCTTGCATTCTTTCATGTGTCTAATTTATTCATGTAATAAGTAGAATATGATATATATTAACTCAATAAAACTCAGGTGATTTTATGGCCAGATTTATTGTCAATATGACTCAACTTAAAATCATCTTGGGAGAGAGTCTCAATTAAGTATTATCTTTATCAGGTTGTTCTGTAATATGTCAGTAGAGAATAGTCTTGATTAAGTATTAATGGGAAAAAGGAGCCTCTTTGGGTGACCGTATATTGTCTAAGCATAGAAATCTGGATTATTTAAGTGTAAAGAGAGAACGGAATTTAAGTAAGCATGAATGAATTATGTTCCTGACTGTGAATGGAATCAGTCCTGCTTTTAATTCCTTTTACCAGTTTCTCTGCATTGATGAACTATAGCTTAACAGTACAGAAAATAACAACAACAGAAACAAACAGAAAAGCATCCTTTTTCATTGACATTTCTCAGGTTATTTCTATCAAATAAATAGAAATGAAAGTAGAATGAATATGTATCAAACTGTTACTATAAGTTTTATTTGCTCTGGGCAGCGAGAGGTCCAGACCCAAAAACCTGCAGCCCCAGACCAATTACCCACCCACCACTGCTCAAGCCCCCCAAAATGATTCAGATACTTATATTAAGTTCATGCTGTTTGTCCTATGGCTCAGGTACATTGCTAACTTGCTCTTACATCTTAACTCAACCCATTCTCATTAATCTGTCGGCCACGTGGCCCATGGCTCACCTGTGTTCCTTACATGCTTCTTCCTCAGGTGTCTGGCTCAGTCTGACTCTGACCTGCTTCTCCTACCTATGTTGTGATTTCCCCTCCTACTTTTTCTATGGTGCCTGTCATGGGCCAAAACAGCTCCTTTATTTAAAGACTGATATTCATAGCATACAGAAAGACATTTCCACATCATCAAATCAAAGCAAGAAAAAAAAATAGAAACAATATTTTGATGCAATACGGCTTCCTTTCTATTCTGTTAGTTTTAACTTTGATAATATAATTAAAGCTGGTTTGAAATAAATTGGAGCAACATTATTTTTAATGCAGATATGGTTTAGCAATGTCTTCAGAGTATTTCTATTCTAACCCCTTATTGGGATGAATTGTAATTCTAGACCAAAAATAAATTGCAGACATGTTTGCAACACTGGCTCATGATAATTTGAGAACTAAAAAATGAGTAATTAACAATTAATTTGAAGCATGAAACAAACAAAATAGTAGTTAATATAATCATGAATTATAAGGCTTTTGTGTAGAGTTGATAAATTATTCATAATATCCCAGAGAAAAGGAAGATTTGAAAGAGAAGAAATGATCACAGAGGCTGGGAAATATTTACAACTTTTGCTGAACGCTGCATCTAGGTATGAATAAAGCCATTGCCAAAATTTTGAGATTATTATAATACAAAAAGTATTCCAAATTTTCAATTTGTAATAAATGACAAACTCTGTATCAACTTTTTCTAACTTTTTTCTTTATTGCCCTTTTTCAGTACAGTAAAATGATACAAAAAAGATAAGAAACATTTCAAGTTTCACTTTCTATCCTGAAAAACTCAGATAATTTTTTTAACTGAATTAAGTGCTTTAAGCAAATTATAACTGAAAAAACATAATTACTTATTATATGTCCATACATGTTGAACCCTAAGAATGAATGTAGTGATTAAACATTTTTCTCTTTCTTATAAATATGCAGATCCTGGGAGGGATGATACAAATTCAAACTTACATTTCTGTCATTTGGAGATAAGTGTCCTAAGATTAAATATGCTGCCTGGAGCACTTGAGGGGAGCACTGTTCTCTCTGTACTCACTAATAATCTTGCTGAGGAAGTTATGACTGTACCCAGACTTCATCAGTACTGAAGACCATGTGTCCAGGTCAAGACTGCAGGGACATTCACAGGAGGCAAAAAACATAAAGGCCACCAAATAAGCTAGATATCATTGCTTTAAGAGAGATAAAGAGCCATTATGCACCAAGTCCAATGTACAAAGAAAAATTTGAAGTTAAGGAGAAAGAATTAAAATATCAAGACATCAGTAAAGTAATTTCATCTCTGGAAATCTTAACTCAGGCTCCTTAGTAGTGAGGCGAAGAGATAAACAGCAGGACGAATAAAAGGAAAGAAAGAAAGAAAGAAAGAAAGAAAGAAAGAAAGAAAGAAAGAAAGAAAGAAAGAAAGAAAGAACAATGTTGTCTTTTTAAGAAACAGGGTTTCTCTGAATAGCTTTGAAGCTTGTCCTAGAACTCACTTTGTAGATCAGGCTGGCCTCAGACTCAGAGAACTGCCTGCCTCTGCCAGGATTAAAGGTGTGAGCCATCAGTGCCCAGATAAGAACAAAATGCTCAGTAAAGAAGACAGTCAAAATATAGGTGCTACCAATAACACCCATCCAAACTACCAGGACATAAAGACAGTTATGGGCTTAATTCTAAAGTGCTCTAGAATGGCAGATATCATTTGCATGTGAAGCTACATACTGTACCCCAAGACAGGTTCAGAATGCTCTGGTTCAAGTGGGGGACCTTTGGAAGGAGAGGTTGTTTTTTGTACTCACTCTAGGAACTTTCCCATTGGATTTCTATTTATCTTTTTTTTTCTTCTAGGTTATTAAATATAAAGAGAATAAAACCTGTGGAAGAATTATCTTCTGGCTTATGCATATATGGACATAATATCTGGCTTAATTGACTCTGCCTAATGATCCAATTTGATTTTATTTAAATTTGAAAGGATGGTTTTCTAATAATACAAAATGAAGAGAAGGCTACAGCTCCTAGCCACACTAGATAATAATCTCATGCTATGAAAGCAATTGGCACGATTTCAAATTTGGACACATTTAAAATGTGACTCAGCCTTTTAAGTATATAGCAAAGTGAAAATAAATAATGGTGCATTACAGAAGCAAATTGCATAAAAGGAAGCATAAATACACAGATCATAGTGGAGAAAAGTTTAAAATAAATCCATCTGGCAGTTGTAAAAATAGAAAATCACTCTTAGTGTGAGGAGCATAAATTGTGTAGACTTGGGTAATTTTGTATCATATTTAAATGAGGTTTTGAAATATTCAGCTGATGTTTAGGTAAATACTTTCAAAATAGATATTCTGAATGATTGTTGTATCTGCCTAACAATCCCTTTCATGTGGCTTCTTGCCATGTGATACTTGCTTGCTTATAATCATGTACACACACATATACACACAGACAGACACACAAACAGAAACACACAAGCATAAAATGCATGCATACACCTGCCAAATACACACAAACACACAAATAGAAAAAAATCATGACAACAGATGACATTTTTTGGAACAGAAAACCATTTAAACTTTAGAAGTATAATCTCAGAAGGGTATAAATGATTCCAGACCTTGTAAGAGGAAATAAGAAAGGTAGATTATTTTCACAAGTAGTTAGAGTTGCTTGTGATTACAATTCAAGATAACATACTTGTCCCAAGTCTTGATTCAAGATTCAATTCCATGCTTCCTAGAGCTGCTACAGAATATTTTAAGGGATTAAATAATTGAAAAAATAGAAAGTTGAGGCAACCAAACATAAGAGTCTTGAGAGTTACTGGCCAATGATGGGAAACAACAGAAAAAATTGATGTTATATAATTCAGAACTTGAGAGTAATTCTGCAATTTGAGCTTTGTAGTCTTTCAGTCTTTGGCGTGTGATGCTGTACCCTTCAAATTCTTTCTTATCAGAAACATCATCATAAGTTAGCATAAATTAAGTCTTGAAATATATTTTAACAAACTCTCAAACTACTATACCATACAAAAGTATAGAAGACAGGCAGGTATCTAAGAAAGTAATAAAGAAAAACAAGACAAAACAATAAACAAAAAGTATTGGAAAAATGAAAAGCATAATTAATAATAGAAAATTTTTAGATATTTAGACTTTGTTTTATAAATAAAAACAAAGATTATTTAGATGTACTCTAGGATTCTTAGCTAACCTGAATTACTGTCTATCTAACTGATACCTAGGCATGCCACAAACAACAAGAAATATTGGTGCATTTAACCATGTCTGTTTCTAAAGGAAATAATTCAGTAATCAAAGTGGTTAAAAAGCATAATTAAAAAGCTCTGTGAGTTATACTTTGGAAAACAGAGAGCCATCTGTGTAAGTACAAGAAAGAAGAAAGGGTATGTATAATATTTTTTTATTGTTGTTGTTCAGGAATAGATCTTTCTCTTCCATCTGAAAGGTATGCTCTGTTTTTTTTTTTTGTTTTTTTTTTGTTTTTTTTTTTGTTTTTTTTTTTTTTGTTTTTTTTTTTGTTTTTTTTTGTTTTTTTTGTTTTTTTTGTTTTTTTTGTTTTTTGGGGTTTTTTTTTTTTTTTTTTTTTTTTTTTTTTTTTTACCTGTGTCTGTTGAAGTTTTAGGTAGAGCGATAGGACAGCTGAAGGAGTTGGGTAGATACCAGCTGTAATGGAACAATTTCTAACACAACATCTGCTCCTAACACTCAGGAAGCATCACAGAAGAGGCAGAAAGATCTTTAGAACAGAGGACCAGAAAAATCTGATATGAGGTTGTGCTACCTACACATGAGATAGAATTTATGGTCTTGATATGTAAAACTATCTTAAATAAACATTTTAATAAAATAGCTTCATTTGGATGCCTTAATCCTCAGTCACTCAATACTTCCACTTTAAAAATTATTTAACATATTCAATTTTTCTAATAAGTATTTTTGACTATCATATTGGAACAACTATTGGAGAATGTATGGCATATAATCATATTTTACTTTTTCTGATGCCATGGAATACTGACAAAAAGAAACTGATGTGGGAATGCTTTTCTGTATGTTGTAACATCAATCTTTAAATAAAGGAGTTATTTTGGCTCATGAAGGGCACCATAGAAAAAGTAGGAGGAGAATTCAGAGCATAGGTAGGAGAAGTAGGGCAGAGTCAGACAGACCAAGCCTGAAGCCCAAAGGAGCAACATGTAAGGAACACAGGTGAGCCATTGGCCACGGGGCAGACAGATTAATGGAAATGGATTGAGTTAAGATGTAAGAGCAAGGTAGCAATGTGCCTGAGCCATAGGCCAAACAGCATGAAATTAATATTAAACATCTGAGTCATTTCTGGGGATCTGAGCAGCAGTGGCAGGTGGGTAAGGGGTCTAGGGCTGCAGGCCTGTGGGTCTGGGCCTTTGGCCGTCCAGGACTAAGAAACCTAACTGCAACAGATGGCATCGAAGGTGAGTCGGATAACCACTTAAAGCCTGAGAAAGAATAGAAAGGATAGTAGATCACAGAAATTGAGCCAAGGCAGCTTCCAAATTGTGTATATGAAGTAGGTCACTGTATAAAGAAACTGTGGCATCAGGGTCACATTCAAAATTGTGTGGGCAGTCTGGCAGCAGGCAGTTTAAGCTACAATCAGGCCAGTTCCTGAAGTCTCACAGAAGACTTGGTAGCATTTGATTGATTTAAGGTTTTTGTTTATTTTGAACAGAAAGGAAACAAAGACAGCTTCTTAGTAGCAGCATTTTCTTGAATCTGCTCTGTTTGCTGGCCATGATCAGAGATACAGTCCCTTTAAGACAACTTACTGATTCAACTTTATCTGAAAAAAAACTATGTAGCTCTTTAAAAGAGTGTATTTTAAAAGCTTTTCTGGTTAAAAGACAATTAAGGATTCACAATAAAACAGATTCAGATGAAAAAAAAACCTGTGAATGGGTTACAATGTGTGCAAAAGGTACATAGGCTTCAGAGAGAAAAGAAAGAAGGTAGAGAAAATCTTTAAAAAGAGAAATAGAGTAATAAAAATATAATAAGCCACGTAAAGATGGAAAATAATGTTATTGTGTTTTCATTTAATTTTTTAACTGTTAATGAGCTAACTGCAGAAAGACAATGGATTGCAAATGCAAAGGCTACTAAGTTAAACAAGAATATATTTTTAAAGGTATTTTGATTTTGAAATTTATATCTAAGGATTTATTGCTTTGGAAGAGTTCTGCTTTTGTTTACATAGAAGATGAGAACCTGTGGATTGCTTCCAGGCAAATATGGTTTCATCAACCAAGACCCCTGAAAAAAATCTCTGATGGGAGGAAATGGCCATATCAGCATCAGGGCTGCAGACTATGATCCAGTCTCAAGAACCCGTGAGATTTTCAATGCCCCATAATCAGCAGGAAGTAGTAATGGAAAACTATGCCCACATTCCCAAAATACTGCTTATAAATGTTTGTTTTCATTATAAATGGTTAATGGTCACAGTCAATCTCTTTCTAAGAAGATAAGGGTATATCGTATATGAAAGATTTTTTTAAAAAGTTAGATTACTGAATTTACTTAGATCAGGAAATCAGCTCCTAATCTTAAAATGTTTTAAATTGTTATGGATTTTGGTTTATTGATACAAATTTATGGTCAATTCTCTTATGCTGTATGTATTTTTCTACTCTTGTTTAAAATATGATGTTTATGTAACTGATTTAAAATTGTAATGTATAATTAAGAAATGCATGTTAGTTAGATTTGTATGTATACAAAGATATATTTCAATTAAGTAATCTTCAAACACTTATAAGACCTACAGAATATGCCATTTAAAATGTTTTAAGAACTTAGACTTTTCTGGACAATGAGACAGGTCTGCTCCTGGCAGCACTAATTTACTTCAAGAGAAAAGTGAGCATTGAAGAAACTCCGTATGGAGATTAGTTTCTTTATGGCATCAGTTAGCAACTGGATATGAACCTGTTCTTTAACTGACTACTTGACTGTGTGCTGTTTTAACTGGACATGCAGGTTCCATAGGAAGGTGACCTCTGAACTTTGGCAGAACAAGCTGATATGGTCATTCAGGTTCCTGCTTTGCAGAGAAAACTGTCAGACATTCTTCAGGACTTGACAAGTGACAAATGTACCAGAATGGGCAGAGCAGATTTCCTGCTTCCCTGAAATGAAAAGATACTCTGGACCTGTAGGCTGAAGATAGATGCCCCAACTTTATACAGGAACTATGGGTGACTGTGCAGGCAGATAGGTGTCATCTCTGTCATTTCTAGATTTTGGAAGTTACTTGAACTTCTGGTTTACATGGGTAAATATGTCCTTCTGTGGTCTTTGATGTAGTTGAAGATTAGATTTAGGTATAATTTTTCTTAGTCATTTGAAAGGTATATTAGCTATGAAAGTTTAGATTCACAAGGTTAAGTTAGATATTAGAGTATTTTCTTTAATTTTGCTAAATACAAATAGACTAGATATTATAACTGTAATTCTTTTTGACGGCTATTTTGTTATATGTAAATTTGCTATGTTAAAATTGAAACCTTCCCTTTTTATTAGACAGAAAGGAGGAGGTGATTTGGGAATGCCTTTCTGTATGCTGTGAATATCAGTCTTTAAATAAAGGAGCTGTTTTGGCCCATGACAGGCACCATAAAAAAAAGTAGTAGGAGAATTCAGAGCAAAAGTAGGAGAAGTAGGGCAGAGTCAGACAGACCAAGCTGAAGCCCAAAGGAGCAACGTGTAAGGAACATAGGTGAGCCACGTACTACTAGGCAGATAGATTAACGGAAATGGGTTTATTTAAGATGTTAGAACTAGCTAGAAATGTGCCTGTGCCATTGTCCATACAGCATGAAGTTAATATAAACATCTGAGTCATTTCTGGGGCCCTTAGCAGCAGTGGCAAGCAGCTAATGGGTCTAGCATGGCAGGTCTGTTGGTCTAGGCCTCTGTCCACTTGAGACCAAGAAACCTAACTAAAACAAGAAACTTGTGGAAGGAAAGGTTCATTTGACTTGAAGACTATAGCCTATCATCAAGGGGAGTTACGAAAGCTACTTATTACACAGAATGCTCTAAAGAGAGAGACAAACATCCCATCCATGAGAATCTCATGAAGCTCAGCAAGTAAAAACCTCAAACACTCCAAAAAAGTTCCTGAAAATTGCTTTCATGAACCCACCACTCTACCTCCAAGTGTATATAAGAGACACTCTCAGAAAATCAGAGGGAAAATAATATTGCTTATTTTAAAGATGAAACTCAAACTTGGTAAAATTGATGTTTAAAAAATAAAATAAGTCTGGTTGTGGCTCTCTCTTCTTGCTCTACAAAGCAAGTTCCAGGAGAGCCAGAGCTGTTTCACAGAGAAATCCTGTCTCAAAAAACAGAGAAATCAACAACCAATTACAAATCCAATGCTGGAAAGTAAGTGAAAAATCCAAAGTTGCTAGCTCAAACCCAATGGATATATAAACAAAACAACTTTTGTAGCTGAGGTCCTGTAATTATTGTGAAAGAGGGGGGTGGAAAAATATAAAATCTTGAAGTTAAAGGAGTTTGGCATGATATTCTGTGTTGGAGGAATGTCAGAAGCTACACCTGTAAAGTCTCAACAGGATGACTGCCTCACCACAGCCTAGAGAAGGGCAATAGCAATAGATAGGAGAGCTAGAAGGTAGAATGATTAGGAGGCCCCTGTTCTTCACAAAGACTTACAGATATCTGCGAATGCTGTGAGTGAGAAAAGTGACTTTTCCAGGGAAAAACAAGCTAACTGGTTATCTAATACAAAATGGCCAGTGCTGAAAACATATTTACATATGCTACTTTATATGAGCTGAGCCACACCTTATATATTTAAAAATGCCCCTCCTGCCTTTTTTAAAAATATTTTTTGCAAGTCTTTACAAGTCAATATTGTCTGTATGGTAAGATAAATGATAAGATGTGTTATTTATTTTATGCATATTTTAAATAGATGAAATAAATTAAGATTTTTTAATTAAAAATGAAAGTATATATATATGTATATATATATATATATGTTTCGATTATACTAAAGATTTTACAGTAATTTATTTAGGAGTTCTTTACAGTCTTTATTTAGGATGTCCAACATAGTTTAATTTATTTTAATTTTTCAATCGTTTACAATTATCAAAATAAATAGACTATATTCAAGAATTTTATAATGATGACTTGGTCAATACTCTGATTTACTGATGTATATAAAATCAAGGACCATATGTCTTAAGGAGGAAGATATAGTTGGCTTCATAATCCTTTCTTGAATACTCATTATTGTTGTCACATTTTATTTCTGAAAGCATCCATGCACATATATAAATATCTGTTTATATTTTCATTTGACTCTATTTTTAATTGAGGTTTGTTGTTTCAGTTTGCAGCAGTTGGGACGAAAGAAGCCAGGGGTCACAGGCAAGTGCTTTGCTGATGAGGACTAGTCATTCTTTACACTGTTCTCTTAGTGACTTTACTCTTTCAGTTTATTTTGAAGGTTAAAAGCATTTTATAATTTTCTGATATACAGTAATGCATATCTTAAAAACAGTAAAATCTGAACTTGAATAGAGCCCCTTATAAATAAAAATTGCTGAATCATGTTAATCAATTAATCAGCCAATCTAGAATTTATTGAGCAAATGAGCCCTAACCACACTGCTTAATATTTATGGTCGATTAACTGGACCTGGTCAACAAGACAATCACATGCTTTACTACCATTTCCAATTAGGCAAAATAGATGAATGGCAAATGATCTGATGAACATTTTTTGCAATATATTGTGCTCTTGGGATGTAGCTGAATTTTAGATGATTGTCAGGAAAAATAAAAAATTTCATACCATGTTTTAGAAAACAAATTTCTTGGTAGTTTTTATATTTATAAATTTAATACTGTACATTTTGAACAATTATTCAAATTAATGCCTGTGGTTTATTTCTATATATAAAGATAAGATCTTATGACTATCATTTTTTCAAGGAAAATAAAATCTATGCTATTATAACTTAAATTAATCATTGTTAGTAATTACTCTAAATTTTAAAAACAGAAATATGTCTCTCAAGTACTAGGATACAAGTCTTTAAGCACCATCACTTCACACTTTGAAAACATCTTTGAAAAAAGTAAATATATTATATATATATATATAAATATATATATATTCAAGAATACACATTTTAAATATATATTCTTAATTTAAATAGAAGGGCATCACTTTCTCACCTCAATTTCTTTTCTTCCTTCCCTCAGGTATCCTCTGTCCAACCACTCCCATGTTCCCATTCCCAGATTCAAATTAATAATATCCTTTTTGATTATTATTGTTAGATATATTGGGAGTTTATGTATGTATACATCCATAATTATATAAGTACAACCCAGTGAAAAACTCTGTGAGTTTATTTTTGTGATTTGTCTGAAATGGTTTCATGTATGGACACTGTACATTGGACAAACAACAAGATGCTCACTCAGAGAGAAAGCCTTTTCCCAGCAGTCACTAGCTCCCTGTAATTCTTCACCCAGAGGTATAATTCCTGAAATTTTCCCTCTGTGATGTTAGCATGTCCACAACACAGCTCCTGGTTCAGTGAACACCATGGAAGAAAAGAAATATTTTAAGAGCCAGAATAGTTAATTATTATAATCATTTCTAACTAGAAACAAAAAAAAAAATTATATGTATATATATTATATATGTAGTAATTTGTTTTCAAAGATATTATCATATGATATAAAATTATTAATAGTATTCAAAACAATACTAATAAAACTAATAAAGGAAATCAGTAAGAGTAGGACATACAAATTATCCCTCAATAAATATTTATAATCCTATACTATTAACTAAAATACTTAAGAATATGATAAAAATTCTATTCTAAATGAGAATCTAAGATATGTAATGCTTCAGTTTAAATAAAATGAACAAATATAGCAAAAAATAATCCTTTGATTTGAATGCACAAAATTTTAATCAATAGTGTATAAACCTAGCTAATTGAGAAACAACCTTTGTTAAAAATAAAATAATATATAATTAAATATCAACTCCTTATCAAAAAGAAATATAATGCGCTGAAAATGGATAAAGATTGTTGTAAAACACATTTACAAATAATCACCAAATACATAAAAATAGGTTCAGTAACAGGCAACATTCAGGAAATGAGTATCAAAAATGCAATAACATTTACTTCTAGGACAACATAAAAGCAATCAAATAATTGAAACTCTTTGTAATAACTCTGATTTAATGTCCTATTTCTCTGAATAGATACCATGACTAAGGCAACTTATAAAAGAAAGCATATAATTGCAGGCTTGCTTACTTCAGATGGTTAGTCTATCATCATCATGGCAGGAAGCAGATACAAATGGCACTGGAGGAGTAGCAAAGAGCACTGCATCCACAGGGAGCAGGCAGAGAGGGAGAGTATGTGTGTGTGTGTGAAATTTAACATGGTAAGTGGGCTTTTACAAAATGGGTCAACTATAGAAAATTATTTATATTGTCAATGCAATTTAGAAGATTGCACACTTGAAAATTATACACTAGGTCTTTCTAATTTGCTATTATCCCTTAAATAAATGTTACTAAATATAATAAATAAATGAATAAATTTGGGAGGAATATCTGGAACTTCATCTTTTTTAACAGGACAAGAAGAAAAAATGTTTGAACATTATACTAAGATACTGCTGTCAGGCTGACTCAAAGATCTTTAAATAAACACTTACGTTGTTTTCTTATACTTTCAAATTTTCCAGTTTTTCCAGAATTGTGATGACATTTTTTGCGTGCTCTTCAATGTTAAAGTTAAGATCAATTAGTTTTTGGTTAATGGAATACAAACTTTCAGGTTTCAGAATTTCTTTCTGCATTTGAAAATCATGCTGTTTTTTTTTTTTTAATAATTTTAAACTTTCAAAACACAAACTCAGAGTTTAGAAAATGAATTAATAGTACAATAGTTAATAGCAGCAGGCAGTAATGCCAATACATATCTCCTATTATATAAATCCATCTCCTGTTATAGCTGTCAACTTGGGCCTCTTGACATTATGAACTACAGAAAAACATACTAGTTAAAATAATTATAGTATAACATTGCCAAATATTTACAGCAACTAATTTTTCATGCATTCTTTTCTTGCTGGTTATTTTTACAGAGTTTAGCTATAGATTCTTATTGTATATTTATGTACTTCACACTTCACAATGTCATATACTTTCCACTTATTTACTTTCAGCAAATTAAATGCAGTTCTATTGCTGCAAGATTGTGAATGACAAGCACTATATATAAAAGAGAATTTTAAACAGTAGAAATCAATTGTAGCACTTTCTATGTTACACCATAATCCTTGCTATGCTCTTAATAATACTTCAATAAAATTTTTGTCAGTTCTTAAAGGTGAAAGGTCTCTCTCAAACTCATGTAATGAATATTTTCTTACTATTCTATCTGGTCCATTTTAGTTTTTACGGTGATTAGAATCATGTTCAACAAAGATGTGATTTAGGACTTTTTTAGCCATCCTGCTTTTAGCTATCCCAATACAACTTCTGCTATAATAATATAATTTTGTTATGTAAATAACCTATGCTCTTAAGTGCCATGTGGTATGATGTGGGAATGTCTTTCTGTATGCTGTGAATATCAACCTTTAAATAAAGGAGCTGTTTTGACCCATGACAGGCACCATAGAAAAAGTAGGAGGAAAAGTCAGAGCATAGGTAGAGAAAGCAGGATGGAGTCAGACAGGTTGAGCCGGATGCCCAAAGAAGCAGCATGTAAGGAACACATGTGAGCCACGGGCCACATGGCAGACAGCTTAATAAGAATGGGTTGAGTTAAGATGTAAGAGCTGTCTAGCAATGTGCCTGAGCCATAGGCCAAACAGCATGATCTTAATATAAGTGTCTGAGTCACTTTTGGGGCCTGAGCAGTGGTGGGAGGCTAAAAGTCTGGGGCTGCAGTTCTAGGGTCTGGACCTCTGGCTGCCTGGGACCAAGAAACCTCATTGTAACAGATGGCATCCAAGGTGGGCTGAATATCCACCTAAAGCCTGAGAAAGTTTTAAAAAGGGTTTTAGCACAGAGACTGAGTCAAAGCAGCATCCAAATTGTGTATACAAAGCAGGTCATTGTACAAAGGAAGCCTGGCATTCTGGTCACATTCAAAATGACGCTGGCAGACTGGCAGCAGGCAGTGTAAGCTGAAATCAGATCAGAACCTTAAATCTCACAGAAGACTCAGTAGCATGTGATTGATTTAAGGTTTCTGTTCATTTTGAACTAAAAGGAAACAAAGACAGTTTCTTAATAGCAGCATTTTCTTGGGTCTGCTCTGTTTGCTGGCCACGTACAGAGACGGGGTCCCTTTAAGAGAACTACCTGATTCAGCTTTATCTGCAAAGACTATGCAGCTCTTTAAGACAGTGTATTTTAAAAGCTCTTCTGGTTGATAGATGCTTAAAGATTCACAAAACAGATTCAGATATAAAAAAAAAAAACTGTAAACGGGTTACAACATGTGTAAAAGGTACGTAGGCTTCAGAGAGAAAAGAAAAAAAGGTAGAGAAAGTCTTTAAAAAGAGAAATAGAATAATAAAAATACAATAAGCCACATAAAGATGGAAAATAGACACAAAATCTGGATTTTGGTTGTTATTATGCTTTCTTTTATTTTTTTAACTGTTAATGAGCTAACTGCAGAAAGACAATGGATTGTAATTGCAAAGGCTACTAAGTTAAACAAGAATATATATTTTAAAGGTATTTTGATTTTGAAATTTGTGTATAAGGAATAATTACTTTGGAAGAGTTCTGCTTTTGTTTCCACAAGAGATGAGAATCTATGGATTGCCTCCAGGCAAATATGGTTTCATCAACCAAGACCCCCTGAAAAAAAATCTGTGATGGGAGGAGATAGCCATATCTGTGTCAGGGCTGCAGACTGTGATCCAGTCTCAAGAACCCGTGAGATTTTCAAAACCCCTTAATCAGCAGGAAGTAGTAATGGAAAACTAAGCCCAAATTCCCAAAATGTTGTTTATAAATGTTTGTTTTCCTTATAAATGATTAATGGTCATAGTTAATCTCTTTCTATGAAGAAAAGGGTATATGGTATATGAAAGATTTTTTAAAAAGTTAGATTATTGAATTTACTTAAATCAGGAAATCAACTGTTAATCTCAAAATGTTTTACATTGGTGTGGATTTTGGTTTATTGATACAAATTTAAGGTCAATTCCCTTATCCTATATGCATTTTCTACTCTTGTTTAAGATATAATGTTTATGTAACTGATTTAAAATTGTTATGTATAATTAAGAAATGCATGTTAACTATATTTTTAGGTATAAAAAGATATATTTCAATTAGATAGGTAATCTTCAAACACTTCTAAGAACTACAAAATATGGCATTTAAAATATCTTAAGAACTTAGACTTTTCTGGACAGTGAGACAGGTCTGCTCCTGGCAGCACCAATTTACTTCAAGAGAAAAATGGGCATCAAAGAAATTCCATATGAAGATTAGTTTCTTTGTGCCATCAGTTAGCCACTGGACATGAACCTGTTCTTATATTGACTGATTAACAGTATGCTGTTAAAACTGGACATGTAGGTTACATAGGAAGGTGACCTCTGAACTTTGGCAGAAAGAGCCAAGATAGTCATGCAGATTCTTGCTTTACAGAGAAAATTGTCAGACATTCTTCAGCACTTGAGGAGAAGCAACTGATGAACTGTACCAGAATGGGCAGAACAGATTTCCTGCTTCCCTGAAATGAAAAGAACTCTGGGCCTGTAGGTTAAAGATGGATGCCCCAACTTTACAAAGGAACTTTGGGTGACTGTCCAGGCAGATAGGTGTCATCTCTGTCATTTCTAGATTTTGGAAGTTACTTGCACTTCTTTTTTACTTGGGTAAATATATCCTTCTGTGGTCTTTGATGTAGTTGAAGATTAGATAGGTATAGGTAGAGTTTTTCTTAGTTACTTGAAAGGTATATTGGATATGAAAGTTTAGATTCATAAGGAAAAGGTAGATGATAAGAACATTTTTTTAAGTTTGCTAAATACAAATGGACTATATGTTGTAACTGTAATTCTTGCTTGATAGCTTTTTTGTTATATGTAATTTTGCTTTGTTAAAATTTAAGCCTTCTTTTTTTATTAGACAGAAAAAGGGAAGTGATGTTGGAATGCTTTTCTGTATGCTGTGAATATCAGTCTTTAAATAAAGGAGCTGTTTTGGCCCATGACAGGCACCATAGAAAAAGTAGGAGGAGAAATCAGACCATAGGTAGGAGAAACAGGGCAGAGTCAAAGAGACTGAGCTGGTTGCCCAAAGAAGCAGCATGTAAGAAACACAGGTGAGCCACAGGCAACATGACAGACAGATTAATGAGATTGGGTTGATTTAAGATGTAAGAGCTATCTAGCAATGTGCCTGAGCCATAGTCCAAACAGCATGAACTTAATATAAGTGTCTGAGTCATTTCTGGGGCCTGAGTAGCAGAGGGCAGCTGAGGGGTCTAGCCTGGCAGGTCCTGGGTCCGGACATCTGGCCACCTGGGACCAAGAAACCTCATTGTAATGGTGTTAACTTTTATATCATTCCTATTTGCATACATTCTTATTCAACCCACTGAATACCACCACACAAAAGTAACAAACTTTAAGATATGGACTCTCTCTATGTAGTACATTTTTAATCCTTTCAAGTCAAAATCCTGGGTATGTATCTTTTTACTTTCAAACTACATCATCATACTATTAATACTTACATACTGTACCCATAGTTTGTGAATGTTTATTCATAACTGGGCAAATTTATTGCATGTTTTATCTTCCTTTTATTATTATTGTTTTGGTTTATCATTTAAATATCTATTAAAGTACCCAGACACTGTTTTATTTTACTGAACATTTATCATGCCCAATGTAGAGACTGGTGAATGCAAATTCTGTTGGTTAATTTTATGTCAACTTGAAACAAGCTAGAGTTATTTTGGAAGAGGTGCACACAGTCTGGGAATGACTCTAGAATATTATATGAAAATATTTTGGATGCATTGTTGATTATTGATTAATGTAGGAGGTTTCTGCCTATTCCGTGTAGTGTCAACCCTGGGCATCAGGTTCTGAGTTGAGGAGAAGAAAGTATTATAGTAAGTCATGAATAGCGAGTCAGTATCCTTGATGGCCTCTGTTTCAGCTCTAGCCTCTAGTTTCCTGCCGTGAATTCCTTCCCTGTCTCTATTACCTGAGATTTGTAAGCTGAAATATTCACTTCTCCTTGTTGCTTTAGATCATGGTGTTTGTTCACAACAAAACAAATATAAATAAGGTAAAAATAACAAATAAAAACTTTACAAGTCACTTCAACATGTTAGAACGTAAATATTATGTTCAGGAGATATTGATGATTTTATATATACATATCCAATGCCTGTATCATTTTCATGTGTAGAAACTTATGATAGCTCAATTGTGGGAAGTTCTCCAGCATTAATATTGAAAAATTGAGACAAATAATTTATTATCTTTTATTTTTATGAGATCATAGTATAATTACATTATTCCACCTTCTAATTATTTGAAACCTTCTCATGTGTTAACCCTTCTTAGTATCTTACCAATTCATGTCACTTTTTTGATGAATTGTTGTTGAATATTTATGTATATGCACGTGTATCCCTAGCAAATCCATAACTCCATAAATAAAATTTAATAATTTTATAATAAGTTAATTTGCATATTGTGGAAATAGTTATGAATGTTTAGATACTGCTGAAACTTTCAGTAGTGAATGGATGGATGCTCATTGTCTATTGTACATAATTAATGATCTTATTAAAACTCCAGTGTATGTGGAATGTGTCAAGCCATTTTTTTAATCACATCTGAGAGTATTTACTAAAGACTAAAATGATCTAAACACAGATGACCATACCAGAGTTTAGACTTATAATATTATTCAGTTAAGTTTAAATCAATTAAAAAATCTGTGCTATCTTGTAAAAAACAATTTTAAAACTCTAAAAAATAGTATGAGAATTTAATGTTTCATATCTCTATATACAAATATAGAATACACACACACACACATATATATATATGAAGTACTAAGAGTCATGTTCTTTATGTCTTTATATTCTCATTTGCATATTTATTACACAGTGCTCATCTATTGGAAGTCTGAAGTTTTGGAGTAGTTTTGTTTGATTGTTTTATTTTTAGCACTGAAAAATCTTATTATAGTCTAAAATAAAATATCCAAGGCACACAAGGCATAAATGTCAAGAGCTGCCACGAGGAAGAATAAAGAAGGTAAACAGGCATGGCGGTCAGTCAGAAGACAGCAAGCACCCATATGGCCTGACGTGGGAAGACAAACACTAAGGAAAATCAAACCTCACCCAAAAAGCAAATTTAGCTCTTAGACAGCACTCAATAGAAACAGAAAACAAGAAAATGGGAAAATGAACCTTTCTAAACCAAAATTCAGAAGGATTCAATATTTTTTGAGTTGCCTGTAGTCTTAGTGTAGATGTGGAATCCTATAAAATTTGCCTCTTCCAAATTAGCTTGGTCATGGGTACTGCAATGGTTCTGGTGTTGTTTATGCAGCAATTTCTAGGAGAGATACACAGCATAATTCTGGTTGTTCTGTCCCTTACAATCTTTCCATTCCCTCTTCCAGTATGTTTCCTTAGTCAAAGATATGGGACCTGTGATGTATATGTCCCTACTGGAATCCCACAGTCAGATGATGGAGATAGTCTGTAAGTTGTGCTTTTCTAAGATGATCTACATTTCCTTTAAAGAGAGGCTTCTTTTATTATAGCCCATGTATCTCCCTGCTCCCTCTCCCTTCCCTCCTCCCAATCTCTCCCAGTCAGCCTGCAGACTCTCCTCTCCCCATGCCCCCATCCCCTCCCCCAAAAGGGCAAGAAATCTCAAGGTAGGTCAGCTTAGTGTGGCACATCCACTCAAGGCAAGTTCAATTTCCTCATCCCAATATCAAGACTGGATTAGATGTTCCTCTGCAGGGAATGGGCTTCAAGGTGCCAGCCCCCACACTGGAGCACAGTCTGGTCCCATCCCTCAAGGCTTAAAATAGACAAAAACTGAGCAAGTAAGATGAACATTTTTACTAAGAATCTACACCCTTCCAAAGTATGTTGTTTGGTGTGGGGATATGTTCAAATATAACAAAAACATTCCTAAATATCAGAGGGATCTACCCACAGTCAGTCTAGGAGGATCAGATAGTGGTAACTCACACCTTTAATCCCAGCACCAGGAATATTCAGGAGTGGTGACCTACTCCCTTAATCCAATAAAATCTGAGTTTGAGGTCATCTTAGTTTACAGAAGGAGTTCCAGGCTCCCAGGCAGGCAGTGGTGGTACAAAGCCTTAATTGAGCAAAGAAAGTATTTAAGGCAGGCATAGAAAGACAGAAAAGGCAGAAGAAGCCATGGCTCACACTGTTAGTCCCAGCACTGGGGAAGCAGAGACAAAAGAATCTCTGTGAGTTCAAAGCCAGCCTGGTCTTCAAAGCAAGTTCCAGGACTGCACAGAAACACAATATACCCTAATAAGGGAGTCACTTTCAAGGCATGATTGCTATAAAAGAAGCCTGTCATCTATTCCTGTGGCTGCTGTGGGAATCTCAGTAGGAGAGGAGATGGAAATCTGGGTCTGTAAAAAGACCAAATGACATTGGTATTTATCTAAGGAATGTGCATTGCTCTGGAAATATCTTGGCAACACTCCATCAGTTCTGAGACTCTCCAGATATATAGCAGGCACATACTGTTTTACAGCATGGTTCTTTAACAACACACACAGTGGAATTTGCAGTTCTTCTGGAGAAAAGTATCAGATTTATAAAATGTTACAGTGTTCAATAAAAGAAAAAGAGAGAGGCTTCTTTGAAGAAGGGTGGTAACTACCCTTTTCTGAGAGTATAAGGGTAAGGTTTAGAATGTAGTATTGTGAGTAATTATGCTGGGCTAGCTTTTTGAGATTCCCCACACTGCCTTCCAGAGAGGCTATACTTTGCATAATACTTGTTTATACTGTGACGATGTGTCTTATCCAAGTTACCTTCTGTCTGGTTTAATAAAAAAAAAAAAAAATTAAAAAAAAAAACTGAATGGCCAATAGCTAGTTAGACAAAGGTTAGGAAGAACTTCCAAAGACAGAGAGGATTCTGAGAAGAAAATTAGAGTTACCAGCCAGCCACAGAGAGGAGACTGGATGTGTAAAGTGCAAGAGTGGTTATAACACATGGCTGAACATAGACTAAAAACATATCGGTTAATTTAAGTTGTAAGAACTAGTTGAGATAAGTTTATGCTAAAGTCCATGCTTTTTTAATTAATAATAAATCTTTGGGTCATTGTTTAGGAGCTGGCTCTTTACAATACACCAGTTTGCAATCCCAGACTCAAATAATAAGTAACCTCTTCAGCATTTGCTGTCATTTGTTTTATCTTAACAACTGTGTCTGGGGTGACATGAACTCAAAGTTGTTTTCATTTGCATTTCCTGATAGAAAAGGATGATGAACACTTTTCAAAGCATTTTTAAAGCTATTTTTTTTTTCTGTTGAGAACTCTGTTTAGATTCCTATACTATTTCCAAATTAGGTCATTGCTTCTTTGATCTTTGATATTTTTAGAATTATTTGTTATTCTGTGTATTAACCTACTGTGAGATACATGGCTGACAAAGATTATTTACTATTATATGAGCTTCCCTTTAATTTTCTTGTTTTTTTTTTTCCTACACAAACTTTTTAATGCAAAAAATGAGCATAATAAAATCACTTAAGTTATGGCTGTACATTTATAATATATGTTTCTTAAGAGACGTGACTTGTGAATAGCTCAAAAATTTATAACTTTGGAAATTGAAAATGTAAATATTCTTCAAAAATGTTTTATTTCATTAAAAAAAAGAATTCTTAAAGGCCTAGCATAGAGATACATACCATTAATGGGAGGCAGAGTAAGTTTAATCTCAGCGTTGGAAGCTATCCTATCTACAAAGATAGTTTTGGATCAGCCAAAAACTACACAGGGAAATTCCATCACAAAAAACTTAAACACCAACCAAACAAAACAAATCAGCTTCTGCTTTGGCTTGCCTCAGTTATTGGTTGTTAATGGCATCTTGGAGCCAAGAAAAAGTTAGCTTCCTAAATTGTATTTGGTTACTTCATCTGTAAGAGCAATAGGGCACAAACAAGGACAAAGAGTAAGTAAGTAGGTAAGTTAGCCTTGAGAGGCCTCTTCCTTTCTCACAGAGGGGAACCATTTATGTGAAAAAGTTATGGGAATAACTGGCATCTGCAACTCTCAGTTCATATAGCCAAGTTCATGGACTCTTGTGATTCCTATTAGTTTTAAATATTGAGTTTTTAAAAAATTTAGGATTTATAACCAATGTTTGCATGAATGTGGGTTCCAGTGAATATTTTTTGACATTTGTCAATGATCTAATAAACCCTACTTTAAAAGTTAAAGATATTTCAAATAACTTTAAACCATTTAAACCATTTGTTATTTATTATGCTCAAATACTTGACAAACCTCTGGTATATTTAACTCTCCAAGTTCAAGTTGCTAGTGACTAGGCCAAGGTATGAGACCATAGCGAAAGCAAGGAACTGAGTCAGCATATGGGCAAGGTTAATGTAAGAGACACAATGTTGCATACGTCACAAAACTCTGTGAGTGATTCAAGTCTATTAGGTAATTTTTTAAACACCAGTAGGAAAACTTCAATTTGATAGAAATATTAAATGAGTGATATAAGAGATAGTCTCTCTCCTTTTCATTTTCATAGTAAATAGATAGGAGCAGAGGATTTTTATTCTCAAATCCACTATGTTTTACCTAAATAGCTTATATATTTTTGATAATTTCTCCTAATATTGTTGACATTTATCTAATAACATCAAATATTAACATTTTAACACTATTGTACATTTAAGAACACTGTACTTAAATGATAATTTAAGTTTCTTAAATATGTGAAGGTGCATGAAAGCAACTTTTATAAGTTTGTCAGTAATTGAGAATGACTTTGAAAATGTAGTTTGCTCATTAGATTTTCTAATAGAAAAGAGATTACTGAATTATTGATAAAAAAAATTTCCATAAGGTTAATGGTGCTTAAGTATATAGTTTAATTTGACATCCTTTTCATTGACTATATATTCAACAGTAAGTATTAGTGAATACCATAAAAACAAAGCTACCATGAGATCAAGGAAACCATTATAATGGCTATTCCTACCAGTTAGTAGTGTTATCATTCTTTTTTATACATGACAAAATTAAGAACAAGATATGTCGTGAAGCTCTTTCCCCACCCAGCTTCTATTATACTCTGAAGTAAACCTCCAAGATGCTTTGGTTTCTTACAATTGCCAGTTCTTCTGTGATGACCTAGTTATACATAAGGTCTTTATCTATTGTCCTGTCACCATGAGATAATACCTAAACATTTGTTGCATGTAAATAACAGCTCTTAGTACTTATGGACTTAGTTGTAAGGAAGAGTCATATCAGTTGATGTCTGCATCTAATTTTGTCTGTTTTGTATCTCCTTCAAGAGAGACAAATGAAAAAGCAATCGAAGTATCCTTGAGCAGTCTTTATTTCAAAGTCAAAAATATTCTGCTCAGGTGAGCTGCTGAGATGCCCATGTCTCTAAATTTTCTCCTAAGATTCTCTTATTTAATAGTTCCAAATGTAATATCACCTCCTTATGCCTCAAGGTCTTTCTTGTGTAAGTCTCAATAGTATTTTTATCTATCTATTTTTTCCAACTTCTTTTCTGATTCTTAAAATTACAAATCCATGAAGTCTCTTTGGATAAGGACTTATTCAGGTAGAAAGCATACTGTACACCTCTCCAGGTAGGACCCCTCTGGGAGACAATTTCAACAGATCTAATGAATGGCCTGGGACATATGTGTGAAGTACGCATAATGAAGAACTATGACTCCCTATTTCAAACATGTGAATCCTGATAACCTCTGACATTTTTATTTATAGTTTCAATTGTTTGCATGAACAGTTTTAAAACAAAATTTGCTTCCATAAATTTATTTTTTATTTAGGATTTTTAAAATTCATTTTACATACTAACTTCACATCCCTCCTCCACTTCCTTCCCCAACCTTCCCTCCCAAACAACCCCCATCCCCTCTTTCAATAGTGTAAGACCTCCCATAGAGAGTCAACTATGCTTGGTACATTTAATTGAGGCACCTCCAGACCCTTCCCCCCATACATCAAGGTTGTGAAAGGTGTATCACCATAGGTAATGGGATCCAAAAAGCCAGATCATACACCAGAGATAGATCCTGAGCCCACTCCTAGAGGCCACTTAAACAGACCAAGATAAACAACTGTCTCCCATATGCAGAGGGCCTACTTACATTCCATGTAGTCTCCACAGCTGTAGGTGTAATGTTCATTAGTTTTCACAAGCTTGGAACTGTAGACAAGTTATCTCTGTAGATTTCCCCATAATTGGTCTTGAATACCCCCTTCCCCCATGAGTATATAGTTTGTCTTTAATCTATTTGACTGGTCACCCAGAGCTCAGCCTGGTGCTTAGCAGTGGATCTCTACATCTGCTTTATTAAGATATTGGATGATGACATTTAGAATATTCACCAATCTGGTTACCAGGATAGGCCAGTTCAGGTATCCTTGTGAATGTTGCCAGTAATGTAAGAAGGGAGCATTACTGTAGAACCCCATAATGTCTTATTCTATCAAGATATCACTTTCATTGATCTTCCCGCCCATCCCTCCACAAGCTCACACATCCTATTCCCTCATATTTTCAGCCCCCATCTCCTTAACTTTATTGGCTCCTCTCATTCACAGTTTACTCAATAAATCTCTAGTTCCCCTTCCATGAGCAATTCATGCATCTCTCTTAGTATTCTCCTTGTTAGCTAGCTCCTCTGGAGCTGTGGGTTGTAGCCTTGTTTTCCATTGTTTCATAGCTACTATCTACTTATGAGTGAGTCAATAGCATATTTTTCTTTTGGAGTCTGGGTTACCTTACTCAGAATGCTATTTTATAATTTCATGCATTTGCCTGAAAATTTTATGATGTCCTTGGTGTGTTTTTCCCTCTGCTCAGGAATACTTCATTGTGTATATATATATATATATATATATATATATATATAATGTTTTATTTATTCATTCCTCTATTGAGAATGTAGGTTTTTTCCAGGTTCTGGCTATTATGAATAATGCTGTTATGAACAGAGTTGAACAAGTGCCCTTATGGTATTATTGAGCATCCCTTGGGTGTAAGACCAAGAGTGATATCATTGGGTCTTAAGGTAAATTAATACCCAAATTTCTGAGAAGTCATCATAATAGTTCCCAAAGTGGTAGCACAGGTTTGTACTCACACCAACAATATAGAAGTGTTCCCCTTGTTGCATATCCTCTCCAACATATGCTGTCATCAGTGGTTCTCAATTTTAGCCATTATGAGAGAAGTAAGATGATATCTTAGAGTCCTTTTGATTTGTGTTTTCCTAGAGACTAATGATGCTGATTAATTTATTAAATGTCTTTTGGACATTTGAGATTCTTCTGTGGAGAATTCTATTTAGACCGTGTACTCCCATTTTATATTGGATTGTTTGATCTTTTTGATATCCAGTTTCTTGAGTTATTTATAATTTGGAGATGAGCCTTCTAATAAATGTGGAGTTGATGAAGATCTATAGGCTGTTGTTTTATTTATAGTATCTTTTGCCTTATAAAAGCTTCTCAGTTTCAGTAGGTTCCATTTATTAATCATTAATTGTTTTCAGTGTCTTTGCTACTTGTCTCTTCTGATAGTGTGTTCAAGGCCACTTATTTTTTCTACTAGGTTCACTGTAACTGGATTTATATTAAAGTCTTTGATCCACTTAGACTTGAGTTTTGTGTATGGCAATATATATCTGGGTATGCTTGAAAACTTCTACCTGTTGATATCCAGATAGGCTATCAAAAGTCATTGAATATACTTTCTGTTGCCCACTGTAAAATTTTGGCTTTTTTGTTGAAAATCATGTGATCATAGATGCATAATTTAGTGTCAAGGTCTTCAATTTAATTCCATTGGCTCACATACCAGTTGGAATTCTAACACCAAGTTGCTTTTATTACTGTATCTCTATAGTAGAGCTTGAAGTCAAGGATAGTGATGCCCCCAGAAGGTGCTTTATTGTACTGAATTAACTATTCTGGGTTGTTTGTTATCAGTATAAAGTTAAGTATTGTTTTTTGAGCTCTGTAAAAAATTGTGTTGAGATTTTAATGGGGATTGTATTGAGTGTATAGATTGCTTTTGGTAAGATTACCATTTTTTTATGTTTAGATTACCGTTTTTATTATGTTTATTTTACCTATCCATGAGCATGAGAAATCCTTCCATTTTCTGATATCTTCTTCAATTTCTTTTTCTTTTCTTTTCTTTTCTTTTTTTTTTTTTTTTGAGATTTAAAGTTCCTGCAATAACGGTCTTTCAGTCTTCATTAGATTTACCCCCCAAGGTGTTTTGTGGTATTTGTGGCTATTGTAAATTGTGATTTTTATCTGATTTCTTTCTTGCCCCATTTTTATTAGTGTATAAGAGGGCTACAAGGTTTTTTTTGAGTAAATCTTGTATTTTGCCTCATCATTGAAGGTGTCTATTAGCTTTAGGAGCTTCCTGAATGAATCCACAACATGCCAAAACTTAAAGAACACTGTGAAACCAGTAAATGCCTACATAATGAAGTTAGGAAAATCTTATATTAATGCCTTAACAGCATACAAGACATCTCTAAGACCAACAGAATAAAACCCAGGAGGAATAAATGCCAGAAAATAAAAAAAATTGGCTGAAATTCATAAAATAGAAATAGAGAATAATACAAAGAATCAATAAAATAAATTTTTGGTTTTTTGAGAAAATCAACAAGATAGACAAACCCTTATCCAACTAACCAAAAGGTAGAGAGACAACATCCAAATTAACAATATAGAAAATGAAAATGGAGACAACAACAATGAGGAAATAGAATCATCAGAAATTATCTTCAAAAATCTATATTATACAAAAATGGATTTTTTTAAAAAAAAAATTGGACAAATTATGGTTAGGTGCCAAATGTGAAAAATCAAATCAAGACCAGACAAAGTTTAAGTAAACCTGTAACACAGAACTAAATGAAAGCATCTTTAAAGTTTCTCCCAGCACAAAAGCCCATAGCCATGAAGTTTCAGCCTAGAATTCTATCAAAATTTCCAAGAGGTAATACCATTACATCTCAAATAGTTTTATATAATAGAAACAGAAGGAACATTGTCAAACTCTTTTTATGAGGCTACAGTCATGCAGATACACAAGCCACACAATGATCCAAGAAAAAATGAGAATTACATAATAATCTTCACCTTGAACATCAGTGCACAAATAATCAATGAAATATTGTAAAACCAAATTAAAAATTTCATCAAAAAATCTTTCACCATGATCAAGTAGGCTTCATCCCAGAGATACATGGATGGCTCAACATATACAAATCTGTCAGTGTCATCACCATAGAAACAAACTAAAAGAAAAAAATCACATAATCATCATGTTAAGTAGGGGTATTGTGTTGTTTCATGGAAAATAACTGTCCCACCCACTGGTTTAACAAGAAGAGCTGATGGCCAAAGGCAGGCAGAAAGTGTAGGCGGGGCTACAAGACTAAAAACTCTGAGAACAGACCGCCAAGCAGAACACCAGAGAGAATTCCAGAGAGAGGCTCCGAAGAAGCAGAGAACAACCATGCAGCTCTAAAGAAAGGTACCGAGCCGCATGGCTGAACAAGAGACATGGGATAGATGAAGGGTAGAGAGCTAGCTAGTGATATGCCTGGGCCTGAGGCTGATCAGCCAAAAACTAATGAAAGCATCTGTGTGTGTCTTTGGGACTGCAGGCTGTGGGTCTATGGGCCTAGACCTTGAGGTTAGGCCAAAAAGTCTGGGCCAGAAACCTCATACTACAATGTTAGATGCTATAAAGTTTTTGACCAACACTCTGTCATGATAAAGTCCTTGGAGAGATCAGAAATACAAGGAACATACCAAACATAATAATGGTAATTTACAGCAAGTTAACATCCACCATCATATTAAATAGAGAGAAACCCAAAGCGATTTAATTAAAATCAGCAACAAGACTAGGATATCCACTATCACCATATCTACTAAATATAGTACTAGAAGTTCTAGGTAAAGAAATAAGTAACGAAAGGAGATCCGAGGGGATACAAATTGGAAAAGAAGTTAAATCTTCACCATTTGATGCTAGGATAGTATACCTAAGTGACCAAAGAAATTCTACTAAAGAAATCCTTTAGCTGGTTTCTTAAGTTTTTCATGTTTACAGTAATTGCCACTTTGTTCCTTACCTCATTTTCTTATATCCCCCACTTTTCTCAATGGTAATAATTAACTACTTGTTTGAGTGTTTTAACGTCTGGAACATAAGCGGGGCTGTAAGGAGAGGAAGAGTTGTTTCTAAGTAGGCACATCTACAGGTAGAACAGGGTGCCAGGATGGCAGAATCTGCAGTCATTGTGTCATGCAAAGTGAAAGGGAGTTTTCCTTCTGGTGGTTAATGCTTAGTTCCAGTCAAACCTAAGTTCTTACATAAGACCTGAGTTCTGCCATATCTGAATCTACTCATTCTTACTCTATACTATTCTAACTCCTATGGAAGATATATTAGTCTTTTGTTTTTCTCTTATTAACCTGTAAACTTCAAAACGTAAAAGCTCACTCTTAATAGTAGATACTGCTTATTTCTTGTTCTCATGACACCTTCTCCTTAACATTCTATAGAACTGGAACAGCTATTACAACCCGGGGCATTCTGGGTCCTGCTTCATTCCCAGTTCCTAGATCATTCCTGTTAACTCTTAATATCATCTATCTATTTTTATTTCTTCTACTGTCTTATGGTTAAAATTATTCTTTCCAGAATCATTATGCAAATGTGTAGTGTTATGAACTACTGTGATTCTTTCAGAATAGTCACAATGTGCATTCAAAAAGCAACATCCTGGTCCTAAGAAGTCTAAATTCATTGATACACTTGAACAGTTAAAGGCTTTAGAAGCTAAATTATGTCCACTTTATATTTTTAACAAAATCGCATCTGTAGTAATCAGAGAGAAGTTTTCAAAATGCAATATAGCCATTTCATCTTTAACTCTAAGCAAATAAAACTAGAGGCAGCAAATAATGTAATTTGTAATAAGAAAGCAAAATAGGAGGTAGCACATTTTCCTGGAGTCATTCGCAGAATTATGTAGCAAACTATGCATGGGCCTTTCCTAAAAAGGGTTAAATTTTCCTGGACCTTGCCTTCAGGAGAACTTGTTCATGCAATTCCTGGGTCTAGTTCCCTGAAGAAGTCACTGGGCTCACAGCAGAAGCCACACTTACATACTTCTCCAAATAGGTGCTATAGTTGGAAGCTTTCTGTCGCATTGACAACTCACAAATACCCAGGAGCAACTTCCAAATTAATTAAATTAGAAGCTTAATATTATGGTAAATGCTGGACCAGTAGCTCAAGAGTATTACTAACTAGCTCTTATATTTAAATTAACCCATATCTCTTATCTATGATCAGTCACATGGCTTGGGACCTTTTCTCAGACCTGCATTCCCATCTTGCTTCCTCTGTGTCTGGCTGGCAACTGTTTGTCTTTCTTTTCTGGAATTTTTCTAGTCTGGTCCCCTCTTCTATATTACCCTCCTGGATATTGGTCAATCGGCATTTTATTAAACCAATATGAGTGGTAAAACTTTCCAGTGTACAATAGCATTATCCCACAGCAAGGAGCCACACTACACATCTCTTCAGGATGAAGCCATACCAACAAACCCCTACTCTCCTCTCTCTTTTCAGCCAGTACCATTTATCCCCAATAGTTCTGGGTTTTGTTCTATTCCTGTAAGTTTTGATCTTCTATCAGAGTAAAATATCCATGAGGTACTATACTAACATCTTCTACATTTCTACTGCTAGGAATGTAAGAATCTCTCCATTAAGTCATTAAAACTTCCATCACATTTTAATGCAAAGCCTGGAAGACTCAAATGTATTACTTATTTTTTTCTTGCTGCTTTTTTTTCAGAGTCTCATGAGTGTTTGACGTGTGTGTGCGTGTGTGTGAGTGTGCACATGCATGCAAGTTTGTGATGTGTGTCTTTTTTTAATTCAAATCAGATTTCAAGTGTTGAATACTTTTCTATTTTGTAACCAAATGTATGTGGGTACTCTGTGTGAGACATATGCATGTATACACATATGTATATACATACTCTGTGCAAATAAAAGCAGAGGCCAAAGGTTGGCATTAGGCATTTTTCTTTATTACTTTCTATATTATTTCTTTGAGACAAGGCCTTTCTCTCTTTCAACTTGGAGAACACTGGATTGGCTATGTGACTTGACAGCTTGGTCTTGGGATCTGCTTGCCTCTATACTCCAACGTTTGGGTTTCAATCATATACATGCATGTGTAACATTAATATGGGTGCTGCGTATTCAGTCTCAAGTCCTCATGCACATGCATGTATAGAAAGCAATCTTTCCACTAACCCATTTCTCCAGTCTTTAAAGAATATATTAAAATATAAAATAAAAAGTTCATTAAAATTACTTTTGTTTGACTAATGTTAGTATCTCTATACTTAAAGTCTTTGATAATGCTTCTCTCTGAAAACAAAAAAAGAAAAAAATACATGTGAAATTCTAAACACGTGATTATTCATGTCTTTTTATATCTCCTTTAAGTAATAAATAATAATGTTTTAAAGGTTTAATAGAGAAAGTTTGCAAACATGAGGCTGGAGCAATGGGCCAGAGTTTAAGAGTCATGCTGCTATTACAGAGGACTAAGATTTGCAACTCAGCGCTGACATGTTAACATCAGCCTATATCTTTAGCTCTAGGAGACACAGTTTATTGTCACATGCACCAGTCACACTGCAATGCACAGACAAACATACAAAAAACACACCTGTATATATAAAATATTAAAAATAAAATATAAAAATATCTTTTTTAAAGAAGCAAAAAAGCACTGAGATTTAATTTTCACCAGTAAGTTTGAGGAGTTTAATTATAAAAATCCCCAGAAATCATACAGTCATTTATGTAATTTAAAAGTTTGCGTTAAGTCAAAGATATTTTATATTTATATTTTATCATAAACATTACCATATTTATTAGCACTTGAATAAATAATGTCACTAAGATAAATTTATGTAAACTTTAATTAACCTGTATCCTTTTCCAATGAAATGACTATTGATGGGCGATAAATGTAAAATCAATAGTAAGATACAAACCATACTTTCAGCTCTTCTATGGAGGAAAAATTAAGATGGCTGTGCCTTGAGCTTGTTTAGGGAAATCTCAGCCAAAGGGATGACAAGGGCCATATTGAACCACAGTGGAGCGACAGAGCACGAAGGATCAGTGGTCATCAGTATGTTTACGTTTCACATCATTGCATCCCCGGCTGTAGTTCTGGATAGTACATGTACCACAATAATGAGGATGTAATTAAGACACCAATAAATACCGCAGAGGATATGTAAACTGAAATTAAGTATTGAAAAAAGTACTTAGGAGAAACAATTTACTGTTAAAGTTTCCAAGCAGTCTATTAAGAGTCAAAATCCTCAGTTCAGAAAAGCAGGATACTGTAGGGAGCCAGCCGCACCCTAAAGACGGCGCCTGTATCCGGCCCATGACTAAGCGATTTAAGGAAGCTCCTTAGTAAACAAGTCACTGCGCATGACACCTTGTAATTTTCCAGCAAGAAGCCTGGCCCCCAGACAGATACATCATATCGGGTGAGGGTGTGCTGACCAATGGGAAAGGCCCACGTCAGAGATAAACAATGTTGCCTATAAAAGCGGCCTGCCTGGGAGGCTCGGGGTCTTCCGTTCTTTGCCCTAGTGTGTGAAGCTTCAATAAACCTGCTGCAGAAGGATCCTGTTGTACTGCGTCTTGTTTGCGGGCAAAGAAGGCGCGGGACAGGATACTTTTAAAATACAATTGAAATCAAAAATAATAAATATTAGAGAGAGCATTCACATTAAATAAATATTAGAATTCACATGCACATCCAATTTTATAAAATCATGTTCTAATGTAGATCATTTTATATTTCTTGTACAAATTATTTCAAACTACTTTTTTGAACCTAAGCTTTCAAAAGTTTCCAAGATGATAAAATGACATAAAATATTTTTTCAGTAAAATGCATACAGAAATATCGCACTTATTAAGAGAAATCTAAAAGAACAGCACTCAGTTACAGAATGCTTCCTGATTTTAGATCTATCATAAGTGTATGTATATGTGAGCAATTTAAATTTAATCATATGCATTATCCAACCTGAATTTAAATAATTAAGCACAAAAATATATCATGTGCTAAGAATAAAAATTACAATATCAAACAAGGGAATTAGTGTCTACTAGAAAAAAGAATATGCTTTATTTTATTTATTTAATTTAAAAAATGTCATTTTCATTTATGTATCCTTCCCAATCAGTATATGCCTTCTAAAGCATATTGCAAAGCATTTTGAACAGTTTGTATTCATGTGTGGAAAATTTAATATAATTTAATCATTAATTCCAAATTCTTTTTTTTTTTACTTTAAATTTCAGGGATTGGCTAATATGATAGCCAGTATCTATGAGAGAATCTTGAAAGTAAATCATTTGGATTATTCAATCTAATCATCTATATCATGGAAAGTTTAGGAGAATAGTAACCTCAGTATATGTTAATGAGCAAATTTTAGTAACAACATATATAGTGGCATGACATACTTCAGAAACAATGTTATCAAGAGAAAAAGGCAGAGGTACTTATTAAATAGTTTTTAAAATGGGCCAAGAGAAAAATAGGGTCTTTTAGAAATGACAGGAACAACTGTGCATGCACTAATTAACTGTGGCTATGTTTGCATGCACAAGACCAATACTAGATTTTAAAAAAAAATCCAGTGAAAATTACAGTAATCAGTGGGAAGGGTCCTACCACCCTCCATTATTAGTGTATTAGACAAAGACAATTAGTATCCTCTGAGGGGGACTCAGACTTCTTTAGAGGTTTGGGCCCAGCTAGGTGGATCAATGTGTGAGCCCATACCCACAATTAAATGGAGTCAGTGAATGGGTTAAGTTAAAAGGAAGCTACACCAACAAAGTGTCAGAAACATCACTGCCTAGGAATGAGATGAACATGGAAGACATGAAAAGACAGGTTACTGTAAACCAAGGAAAGGTTTAGAGGCCTCAAGCCTACACAAAGAAGTAAGGAAGGAAGGCTGAGAATGGGAGAAATGGTGTTCTCCAGGAAAAACATACCAATTAGTTACCATAAATGAAGTGATCAGCCATGAAAACACACTGAAAAGAATCCTTATACTAACTGAGAAGGTTATATTTGGGGATATGTATGCATACACATATACATACATGCATACACAAAAATGTAAAAGTGATTAATTAAAAGGGGGCTATAAACTTGAAAGAAAGTAAGGATGCACATATGAGAGAATTTGCAGTGAGAGAAGAGAATAGGGGAATAATGTACTTAAATTATAATCTAAAAACTAAAATGTATTTTTAAAAGGAAAAAGAGAGGATGGAAAATTGAGGGGTGAAATAAATCTGGGGGAGTGTGGGGTAATGTGGGACTAATATGATTACAAACATTATATGGAAGTCTCAAAAATTAGTAAAAATATAATAATAAAAAACATTCAAACTTTCCCACTATTGGAACAATTAAAACTGCAATAAACTCAAGCAGCAGGGACTTCTAAGCAATTAAGGCACAGGGTGTTGGAGACATTTCCAAATGGCTTCCTGCAAAATTGCAACCAATTTTCTGTGAGCTAGAACTAAATGTCTGTGGTGACAACCTCATGAGATTTGCCTTTGTGCACCACAGCACCATATAACCTATCTTGAAAGAAGCATTTGATAAATTATTAAAAAGAGGCTGATGTGTTTTGCCTTTGATGCAAATTTAGATTGTAAAGTGGCTATACAGGAATTATAACATCAAACTCTACTATAAAAATGATAAATGTATTTTATGCATACAAGTTCACACACACACACACACACACACACACACACACACACACACACACACACACAAAGTTGTCAGTTATTCAAATTATCCAAATCATATGAATGCTCATTGGAAGAGACATTCATTTCTAGCATAGAACTCAAGACTGAAATGCATTTCAATTTCTAATGACTATTAAAATACCTTCTTCATGATTTGCGATGGCTTTTAATTTGACCAAAAAGAAAAAAAAAAAACCCAAACAAATGAAAATGACAGAAAAATAATTGCTGGCCTAGAGCAGATAGGGAGTTGCAATCCAGTTCTAAGTGGGAATTGGCTTTAAAGCATGCACCTTGTCAAATGTGACGAAGAGCTACCTGCAGGCCCTGACTCTGCCACCCTGCATATGCTTCTGTCGCTTCATAATCTGGCTTCTCTCTTTTTTAACCTTATTTCTTCACAGGAACATCGACTCTGTTCAGAAATCATCTGTAACTTTTTGGTTAACACTTTTTTATTTCTTTATTGACTTTTAATCACTGTTAGTGTTTTAAATGCACAACAAAAGCTTGGTAATCCACTTGGCAAGAGAGGGTGGATTGCATGGGGAGCCTCCAGTTGGCCACACTCTTAAGGATAAGCTCTACTTCCCTCTTGTTAGCATTTATCTACTACCAATTATTATTCCTCAGTTTACCAATATTTTAAAGACTCCTCTGTTGAAGGAGTCTTAATTGACATTATAATAAAAAGAACAGAACAAAATATTGCCATAAAACTGAAAGATTAAAAAGTAAAAGAGCCATCAACTAGAGAAACTTCTCACCAGTACTGAGTCCTCAGGCCAGAAAGTGAAGGTTGTATCTCCTGGAATTCTCAGACTGAATGCCTCTGAGTCCTCAGCGCAAAGAAAAGGGAGGCGCAGGCGGGGGAAGCTAGAGAAAAGAGGCGGGGTCAAACTACTTCTCTGCCCAGCCATATCACTTCCTGTCTCAACCTTTCTAGTGCTGGGATTGAAGGTGTGTGATCCCAAGTGCATGCCACCACTGTCTGACGTCTAAGGGTAACTCTGTGGCTGGCTCTATCCTCTGATGTTCAGGCGAGCTTTATTTCTTAGAGGATACACAGAATATAGAGAATTCATCAAATTACCACGTCTTCATGCAACATTTATATTCATTTTGTCTTCTAAAATTCACCGTGTTTGAATAACATTGATACATTAGTCTCATGGCATTTACTATTTCTAATTCATTGATCATTTAATTTCAAATTTTCACTTTAATGTTTTGTAAATTCCGGAAGCATTTAGCTCATTTAATATTATGTGAATGCCACAAAGTATCATTAGGTAACCATGTTATCACATGTACAATGTGTTCACTATTTAAAGTAATGGATAGAGAGCACAAAAGAACACAAAGAGACATATAAAAGTAATGAAGAAAGGGTACAACAGGGCTCACATGGATTTATATACCTATGGGAGCTGTGAGAGCTTGGTTCCATCCTCTATTCCATCCAGTGCGTTATTTGTCCTTTTACTCCATTAAACCATTTTCCCAAATATTATACTTGTATTTACTTTCCTCCTGTATAAACTCTGAGAGCTTTTAGTTAATCTTGATCTCAGAGCTATTGAGTACAATAATCATTCTTTGGAGAAAGTCTGCTTGGGGGAAATTTACTCTTTACTGATCCTTAAATAACAGGGAATAACATTTCACAACATTTTAAGTGCAGAAAATACTCTGTACATCTTCGGATTCTGTTACATTACTTTGTAAAATACCTAGTGCTGTAATGTGGAATCAAAGAACTGACCTTGAATAAATATCTTTTTGTTTTGGAGATTTATGCCCAAATATATTAGTATAGATACATATCATACAATTTTTAATGTTAAAAGCCTAAGTAATGAAATGTGATAACAAAAATCAAATCTGCCTTGAGTGCCCATTTCACAACTCTACAGCTGAGTGCTTCAGTAGTGTGTGATAATAGCCTACCTAAGACTCCCAATGCAACCATAAACTCACTTATCTTGCATAGAAATTGACAAAGATGTTTTATTCTATATAGCATATTCCATAATGCTACAATGCATACTAACATAAAAAGAGGTTATATAAAAATGTATTTATCAGTAAAAACAGATATAAAGATTAATATAACCTTCACAATAAGTTTTTGAGCCTAAGATTTCTTACTCTAAAACAGTGCATGTTGTATTAAGTTTCTGGCCCGGACTTTCTGGCCAAGCCTCATAGCCTGGATTTTCCAGTATGGCCTAGCCTCATAGCCTCAATAAATTCTGCCAAAGGCTCTAAAAACTGCCTACACCATTGGACTGTCAGCCACATTGAGAGGGTTTAGTTTAGTCCCATGTAGGTTCCCTAGCTACCACTGAAAACATAGTGAGCTCAGATGAGCTGTCTCTATGGGCTTTCTCTTGGTGACCTAACTACCTAGATTCCCCTCAGCTGAAGAATAGATTATAAAACTGTGTTACATTTATACAATTGAATACTACTCAGCAGAAAAAAAAATGGCATCTTGAAATTTACAGGCAAATGGAGGGATCTAGAAAATATCCCAAAGTGAGGTAACACAGACCCAGAAAGATAGCATTGTGTGTACTCATTATAAGTGGATTTGAAAACATAAAGCAAAGGATAACCAGGCTACAATTCACAACACCAGTGCATCTAGGTAACAAAAAGGAACCTAAGAGAGACATCAATGTATCTCCCTGGGAAGGGGAAATTGATAAGTAAATTGGAGGCAGGCATGAGGGACAGGATGGTTGAGGTGGCAGAATGACAAAGAGGGAGACCAAAGAAACAGGTATCTTGATAGAGGGATCCATTGTGGGGTTAGAGAGAAACCTGGTGCTAGGGAAATACACAAGAACTCACAAAGATGACCAAGGCCAAGTCTTCAATCAATAGTGAAGAGGGTGCCTAAACTGGTCCTTTCCTATAATTAAACTGATGACCATCTTAATTGTCATTATAGAACATAAAGAAAACCTTTGGGGAACTAGCCCCAAAGATTTTATCTCAGGGTTTATGAGGTACACAACAACCAGTGGGATACTAACTATATGCTATAAGTTATACACATAAATTCCTTTATGTATTACATCTTTATTGGAAAGCCAACTATAACAGTGAAGGCCTATGTCATTATGAGGTAGTTAGTCTTTGTCAAGGCAGTGCCAGGCTTGAATTCCTCAGGGTCACAGAAAGGGGTGATAAGATTTACACACAGGCAGTAACTGTCAACTTTGGTTTATGACAGAAGTTTGGCATGACTAGTCAAGGTTTTGCACGTTGGGGTTAGCTAAAGATTAGATCAACAAAGCAGTCTAAAAATCTAAAAGGGGAAAAATCATGTGCTCTAACTATAATTGTAAATGTGACTAGGCATAAGGTTAAAAGTTTATTGATCAACAAATAAATAAATAAACAAACAAAGTAAAGTTTGTTTCTATAAGGTCTATTTCTATAAGGTCTTATTGCAGCCCCTTTTCTGACAGGCCAGGCTAGAGTTCTTGGTTGCTCAGTGACCTAAGTAAACAGTAGAGGAAAGCCTGCAGCCTTTCTTCTGCTGTAGGACTTTCCCTAGGACTTATACTGTTAAGGCTCAGTTTACACAAGAAACAGGACCTGTCACCTTCTATCAGCTCTGGCCTTGTGGTGCAGTACTTCAGAATAAGTGTTTGTTTTAATACCTGTACATAGGAGCTGGTTAATTACCTTATTCCCTATATCACAAACAATGAAGCTTTAAGTCTGGATCTTGTGTTAATGAAACCAGGTGCAAGTAAATATAGGGAGTTAAGGGCCTAATATTAGTGGTGTTAGCTCCAAGTAGGTCTCTTATCTAGGGGCTGGTGAACTTCGAACACAGAAGTATGTCATCTATCTGTATCTGTCCTTGGATTCTGAGAAATGTTTCAAATGAAATACTATGTCTGAGGGCTGACTCTGTCTAGATGTTTACTAGTAAGAGTAATTGCAGGGAGCGGAGATATTGAGTCTGCTCTGGGCAAAGGAACAAAGACCTGACTTCTGAGAAAAGAGATCTTCTCTATATGATTGTTTTGACACACATCTAGGAAATGTTATCAATATGCCCCAGATGTATGGGAAAATTTATGCCCAATAAATGATCAAGCATATTGCTAAGAAATGACTTTCAAGGAAATAAAAAAAAAATGGCAAAGCTATAGTCTCACACAAGAAATCCTATGCAGGACACAGCCAACACATTCAAAGGCAATTAATATCAAAACTTTTTGATTTATGGCTTTACCTTCACCACAGACCTTGGCTCTAAAGGGTCAGTCTTATCAATGCCAACTGACTTCCTACTGCGTATTTGTGCAGCTCCCAGCAAAAGCCTTCATCCCTCAAGTGTTAGAATGGATGCAGAGGACCACAGCTTAGCACTGGGGCAAGCTCCCAATACAGCTGAAGAGAGGGATGGGAGAATTATATGTATATATATATGTGTGTGTGTGTGTGTGTGTGTGTGTGTGTGTGTGTGTGTGTGTGTGTGTGTGTGTGTAGTACGAGGTTTCTGACCTGGACTTTGTGGGCCTAACCTCAAAATTCAGGTCCGCAGACCCGCAGTCCCACAGAGACACACAGACTCCTTCATTAGTTTTCAGCTGATCAGCCTCAGGCCCAGGCATATCACTTGCTAGCTCTCTACCCTTCATCTAACCCATGTCTCTTGTTCAGCCATGTGGCTCAGTACCTTTCTTTAGAGCAGCATAGTTGTCCTCAGCTTCCTGTGGCTTCTCTCTGGTGGTCTGTCTGGCATTCTGTTCTCAGAGATTTTTCTTAGTCTGGTAGCCCCGCCTATACTTCCTGCCTGCCTTTGACCAATCAGCTCTTTTTATTAAACCAGTGGTTGGGACAATTATTTAAAATGAAACAACACAACCTCCCACATATCCCCTTTTCTCTTTTTAAAACAAAAAGAACTCTATATCTAATATTCTTTTCCCCCATTATCTGTAACAACCTATAAACAACACTGTAAATAAACACAAACATCCATAATCCATGTTTTGGGAATGTGGGTGTCGTTCTCTAGGCTACTTCCTGCTGAATGGGGATGCGCCGACAATCTCATGGAAATCCAAAGGAAAATTTAGGATTATGGACAAGTCTTTAGTGGAGTAGTCTGTAAGGCTGGGTTATCACAGCCAGTCTCCTTGAAATTGTTCTGGATACAAAGCTCTGGAAACTTCAACAGAGGTGCTCTGAAATGTCGAATCATCTGGTTCATCCATTTTCATTGGAGATATTTCAGGTGGTCTTCCTCTATCAAACTTTATGTTCTTTATCCAGAAATAAATCCAAAGCTTATCATTTTCTGTGAAAATAAAAGGAAAACCTCTTCTCCAAAGTAGCGTATCTTTGCATTTCAAATTTAACGTAAACTCATTTACAAAATATATACCTTGAATTAATCCAACAGCATTTATAGTCAACTGTCTCTAGCAGCTTTTACTAAGTCATTTTCAGTCAGGAAACTTAAATATAAGACAATAACATACAGTATCCAAACATTCTTTGTATCTTCCATTTTTACATGGCTTATTTATTTATTTTTTTATTTATTTTACTCTATTTCTTTTTTTTAAAGGCTTTCTATACCTTTCCTTTTCTTTTTCTAAGCCTATGTATCTATATTTCAACACACTCTAAATCATTTAGGCTTTTTAAAAAAACTGTTTTTACTGTATATTTATTTCTTAACTTTTTCTGTTTCTGACCACACCTTTAATCAGCCACTATTTCTGACCACACCTTTGCTTGGCTAGGGAGATTAACTCTACCCAGATTCTTCTATTTCTTTCAGTTTCTGAACACACCTTTAATCTACCTGGATTCAAGGTTTGTAGGATGGGTGGATGGCTCCACCCAGCTCCTAGTCTAACTTCATAGAATTTATCTTTCTAACCCAGGTACTCTGGGGAATTTTAGGGTCCATATAATGACCAAGTCAAACTGCCATCTGCTGCTCATTAACTCTATTTACGTATTAGGCAGCAGGGCCTTTTAAAAGACTCACAAGTATTTTGCCTTTAAGGCTGAATCAGGAAGCTTCTCTTAAAAAAGTCAAGCTTCAGTTTGCCTCAGTAGCTCTTTACCCTTCATCTAACCCATGTCTCTTTTTCAGCCATGTGGCTCAGTACCTTTCTTTAGAGCAGCATAGTTGTCCTCAGCTTCCTGTGGCTTCTCTCTGGTGGTCTGTCTGGCATTCTGTTCTCAGAGATTTTTCTTAGTCTGATAGCCCCGCCTACACTTCCTGCCTGCCTTTGGCCAATCAGCTCTTTTTATTAAACCAGTGGTTGGGACAATTATTTAAAATGAAACAACACAACCTCCCACATATGTGTGTGTGTGTGTGTGTGTGTGTGTGTAATATTTGCCACAAAATTTGTAACCAGAGCTGTTTGGGTGACCATGATTTTGCTATTATTCATGGGATCATGGTGAACTTTTCAGTGAGTATACAACTGGAAATAATTCCTACACTTCCCACAGTATACATAAGTAGCTTATAATTCAGAAGGAAAGGCTCTGACCACATTAGCTCCTCTCTCACTTATAATTGAACTCTGAGAGGCTCATTTTTTTACATGCCTATTGTTGGCAGCTCTTGCTACTTTGAAGTCTGTATAAAGTATCATGGTATTGTTATTATCAAGTTATACTTAAATTTTTCCCTGTGTCACTCAAATAAACTTATGTCCCTAGAAAATGCTGGTTTGTTACTTAAAGAGTTGGAATATACAAGGTGCATTTGGTATTTATAATAGGAGTTTTTGTATTTGTTAATGTAAATGACTATACTTTCTGACATATTAAATACATGATACAACTTCTTTTGTCATGTGGTGCTGATGTAGGAATATCTTTTTGTATGCTGTGAGTATCAATTTTTAAGTAAAGGAGCTGTTTTGGCCCATGGCATGCAACATAGAAAAAGTAAAAGGGGAAATCACAACATAGGTAGGAGAAGCAGGGTGGAGTCAGATAGATCAAGCCAGCTGCCAAAGAAGAAACATGCAAGGAACACAGGTGAACCACGGGTCACGTGGCAGACAGATTGATGAGAATGGGCTGAGTTAAGATGTAAGAGCTAGCTAGCAATGTGCCTGAGCCATAGGCCAAAGAGCATGAAGTTAATATAAGTGTTGAATCATTTTGGGGACCTGATCAGTTGTGGGCAGCTAAGGGGTCTGGCGTGGCAGGTCTGTGGGTCTGGACCTCTGGCTGCCCGGGACCAAGAAAGTTCATTGTAACATGGTGCAGTTTATGTTATGCATTATTTTATCAGAGAATGCTGAAATACCAGAACTCACTTCTATTTCATAATGCAAATCATTTGATTTATAGAATTAAAATCTATGTAATGTAAATATGGCTGCATTCATGCTTAAGACACGTGATGTAATTTCAATGGGACATATACAGCTGATTAAATAGCCGTATCTGTTCATCAAAGTCAGTGTCTGTCATGGCTAATTTGTTGTTAACTTGACACAAACTAGAGTCATTAACTATCACCCAATAGGTCACCAATATTTACATTTTGTGGAGAATCAAACATTATTTCTTCAATGTTTCTATAAACACTGAATAAATAAATATACTTTGTATTTTACCAAGGCAAAAAGTAGCTGATTTCCAGGCAGGACAATTTAAACATAAAGACAGAAAACAAAATTCATGAGTGTCTTATTTAAAATCTAATCTAAAGCACAGAAGTATACAAATTAACTAGAGAAAAGTTGAGCAATCAAATATGGAAGATGCCAATAACAATGGCTGACAGTAGAGGCAAGGAGAAGGAAGCAGAGAGACTGTCCAGCAGCACAAGTGAAATTATATTTCTACTCTAGGTCATTCATTATAAATCCTTAATTATTTTAGTAAGTGTCTGGTTTTTGTAATTTGCAGACTCTGAGAATGCTAATGCAACATATTCTCAAGCATTGTCATAGATACTGTAACAACTTCTGAAGTAACTGAAAGTTATTTATCACAGAATAGTAGGATGTATTAAAAATTATACTGCCAGGTATAGCAGATAATGCTTCTAAATATAATTAGAGGAGGTGGGAAAATAGGACATTTTAGAGTTAAAATCAGTTTGAGCTGCAATAAAAATATATTGAGTTCCAAGCCAGACATAACTATGAGGCATTATTTTAAATAAATAGTAAAGTAAAAATTTCAAACTGTATAGAACACAAAAATGTTTATTTCTTCCTCAAATTTCAAGCCTTTAAATCTGTGTTTTCAAAACTACAGATTCATTTCATGAAAACTTGTTATTATCTAAGCAGGTCAAAAGATTTGACTTAAAAAATAACTAAAACTTTTGATGAGGATAATACTTTCATGTTTTGTATGCACAAACACTTAGAAAATAAATGCATATAAATTGACAACATTTCATTGGTTACCCTTAAATATTTCAGAATAACATTTAAAACTTGATGAGTTCTATCAGTCACTTTACTAGGAAATAATTTCTTTTTATAAAAGAAATCAATAATAGAAGAGGTGATGAATAATGATGATTTAATTTCAGGATTCTATATTCCATAATTTGTTATAAACTACAGTTTCCTCTGATTAATGAGTTGTTGGTACACTATATGTAAGGACAACACTTTTTAATTTTTCTTTGGATTTTTATTATTTATTGTTGGTATAGCTGTAACAAAAGTTTTTGCACTGACATTAGTGAAGACTACAATGAACCTCATAAATGTCCATCCATTAATAAATATAAAATAACAAAAGAGTTTACTATCTTATTGCAATTTTGGAGTAAATTAAAAATTTTTCAAGGTGAATTAAATGCTTTGTAAATATATTATAATTGATTGGGAAAGTCATTTGATGAGTAAAAAGCTTGCTGTGCAAGCGTGAGGACCTGAGATTAAGCACTAATAGGTCAGATGTAGTGTGCATCTGTAATTTCAGTACACCATTCACAGGGAAGATGAGAGATAGAGACAGGAGAGTCAGGGATGCTCATGGGCCACCCAATTTTTGGTGTAGAACAAAAGTTGCTTTCATCTTAAATATGGTGGAAAGTGAAGTTGTCCTTTGACCTCCATACATGTTCTTTGGCAAGAGGTACACACATCAAACATATACACATTACACATATATGACAAACAAAAATTGCACATAAATATACTTTAATGTATATTCATAAAATATATGCTATTATTACTTATAAGCAGCTTCTACTTCATGTGTATATAATAAGTACACATGAGTTTTAGCTTCAGAAGAAATTATGACCTTAAATGTAAATTGTATATTAAATTATAAATTTAAATCCTTGGAAACTATTTTTCAGAATATACATTCTTGGTACCATTAGTATTATATACTCCAGTTAAGAAATGATCCTACAAAAATTACCTAGTAAATATAAACATTAGTCACTTCAAAATATAGGTTTACTAAAAAATGTTTAAACCTTTTAATTTATTTAACCTTGTATCTAACCTGTATACATTTGTGCATCGGTATACAAACACATTAAATAGTTGAATAATTCTTAAGAAATTTATAAAATGTGTTCTTATCATACTTCCTTATCCCCAAACTCTTCCCAAATCCATCTGCCCACTTTCCTCACCTTAAAATTTATTTTCTTTGTTTGATTTAATAGATCAGTTCCAATATTTGTTTCCCATGTATTTATGGGTTTAAAGTCTATCACTCCCATGTAATCAACAAATCATGAGATATGCTCTTAAAGAAAACTGACTCTGCCTTTTCCACCAGCTATCAGTTATTTATAGTGTATTGAGACTTAATGCACTTTTTGTCTCCATGTTGGTATTTTGTCTGACTTGTGCATTCTTTTACAGAGCTCATATGTAGTTTCTCTTCCATACCCTGAAGACACGTTTTTGTGCATTTCTGATTTGGGAGTGCCTTACTGTATGTTGTGAATCTCAATCTTTAAATAAAGGAGCTGTTTTGGGCCATGACAGGCAGCACAGAAGAAGTAGGAGGAGGAATAAGAATAGGTAGTAAAGGAAGGGGCGGTGACAGAGGCAGATCGAGCTAAAGCCCAAAGGAGCAACATGTAGGAGCACAGGTGAGCCAAGGGCCACATGGCAGACAGATTCATAGAAATGGGTTGATTTAAGATGTAAGAGCTAGCTAGCAAAGTGCCTGAGCCATAGGCCAAACAGCATGGAATTAATATAAGCATCTGAGTCATTTCTGGGGGCCTGAGTGAGCAGCGAGCAGCGGTGGCTGGGCAGCTAAGGGGCTGACGCGGCAGGTCTGTGGGTCTCGGATCTCTAGCCACCTGGGACCCAGAAACCCCACTACTACACATTTCTCTGCTAAATTTTCTTCCAAAACGCCCTTCTCAAATAACCCCTGAGCCTTATGGGGAGGACTTACATAGGTATTCCACTTACACTGAGTTGACCCACCTTGACACTTCTTTCCCTTTTGGAAGAGGGGAGGGAAGATGGGAAGGAGGGAGGCTGAAGCCTGACTGGGAAAGATTGGGAGGAGGGAAAGGAGGGGGAGCAGGGGATATCTGGATAAAAAGACATTTTTAATAAAAAAAAAATAATAAAATGAACATCCCAAAATGACAAATGACTAATTTTTGGTAAAGAAGAACGGCATTGTGTTTTGTTTTGTTTTTGTTTTGTTTTTGTTTTGGTTTTTTTTGGTTTTTTTTTTTTTTTTGTGGTCAAAGCCAAAACTTATGGTGTTGTGATGACAAATAGAATCTTGACTCAAGCTCATCACATATTAGGCACAATGGGCTCCACAGATGTTTATTTTATCTCTACTTCCTGAATGTAGGAGAAGATATTCTTGGGAACTGGACATTACTCACAGTGTTTTCTGTTTTATAAATAATATTGTCTTCAAGGGAAGTACCAAAATGGTCACTTTTCTAGAGCAACACGACACTTTAAAGGCTAGCACAAATTAATTCTAGCAAGAACGGCAGTGGTCATTTGCATCACAGTTCCATTTAACTCCTCAGTTATGCTAATGCAGAAGACAGATTGTATGGAGATTGAGAATATATATATAAAGACTGGATATTCTAAAGTCTCTTACTCTCTGAAACATGACCAGTTATGAGTCTCTGTTTTAATAACCATCTACTGCCAAAAGAGGCTTCTCTGATAAGGACTGAGAAATAACATTAATCTGTTGCTACAAAAATCAATATTTACAAGTTGGTTCAGTACTATCTCTTTAAGCAAAATAACAGTATTAGGTTCTTTCTTATGGTTTATAGAGCCAAAATAGTCTTTATCTTGAATATCAGAATGCAAAACTAATAAATGTAATTGTTTTAGTTGTTTACTACCACAGTGTTTTTCACATTATTGGATGCATGGCAGCTCGTTATTGTATTTTATGGTCCATGTGTAAGTAAGACTGATAATTATTTTCCTCCTAAGTTAGTATGTGTGGTGACTTCAAGAACAATGAAATCTAGGACATGAAGATGTAACTTACAGGCTGCTAACAACTTGTTATCTCCATGTTTATGACTCGAAAATATGGTTCATTTAGCCATATTTTTATATCAGCTTCTAGAGAGTAATAAATATCCTGTAATATTTGTAGGGTCTATGGAACATCACTGTCCAACAATAACAAGATGACTCATTCTTAATACTGAACATCTTTTTTAGCTTGTACAGTCTTATAGGAACATTGCTACCCTATTACAGGGTAACTCTGCTTAAACTCCTAAAATATAAACATATATACTTTTTAAGAAGCCTCTACAGTATTAAGTTTTTTGATGAATTGTAAAGAAAGGTTATTCGTGTTATTTCTCTCCTCATCTCCTCCTCTTTTCTGCCAAACATCTTCAAACTCCACTTTATCCTTCCTACTTTATTGCTCCACTTTGAAACCTTTATACCAAAATGTTCTATTATCCTTCAGTTTGAAGTCCCCCTTACTTGGGACTTCACTGATTCTTTAACCTCTGTATATTGCTAATAAAGGTCACATATTTACATGTTTTATTGATAAATTTACAAAAATTAATTGCATATATATTTATTCACATGTATGTGTTCATATGCAAATGACATATTAATTAAAAATAACTAGATATTTTGTGTACCAACTTTGGTTCATATCCTTTATGTGAATATGTTATTGGCTTTTCCAGAAACTCATGTGACTGAGGAGGCAGTTTTAGAAATATGTTCTTATTATACTGTATGCAAAATTTCATCACTAAAAATATGTCTCAGCCATGTAATACTTTGTAGAGTTTAGTTATACTTTGATTTTCCCATATTTTCTATATTGTAACAACTGAAACATAATGATTATAAATAGCTACTGGACTATAACACCACTCATCTTGTACCAACCAGCTATCTCTCAACGTTAATCAATCTTTACAAAATAATTGAAATTATAGAATAGTTTCTAGAGACATATGCAGATAGAAATTTATGCAGTTTCAACAAAAAGTAAGTTACATTAAAATACTTACATGAGGGGTTAAAAAGAGACTGGGTGCTAGGGAAATGTCCAGAAACCAGCAGGATATCCCTGGCCAAGTCTCCAAACAATGGTGTGTGTGTGTGGGGGGGATGCCTAAATAGGACTTCCCTTATAATCAAATGAGTCATCACAGAACCTACATCCAACAGGGAATACAGGTGGAGGCAGAGATCCATGGCTGAGTGCTGGGTCTAGCTCTTGGTCCATCTGAGAGCAGGGGAGTAGAGTCTGTATGAGTAGTGGGATAGGGGTTATGAAGAAGGTTCCCCAGTGATGGCTAGCTGGGGCTCTGGGAACTTACTGAATCCAGAATTGTCACTGAGATCCATCCGGAGGGGGAGCTAGACTCTCCAGGAGTGGGCGGCTTTGGCTGGCATGACCAGTGTGCAGAGCCATGAGGGGTGGTATCAAACTGTGTTCCTGTTCAGAGGCTGGCACCTCCGAGCCCATTCTCTGTAGACGAATGAACACCCAGACCAGCATTGACTTTGGGATGAGTGAATCAGACTTGGACTGGAGTGGATGTGCAGAACTGGGCTGGCAAACCTGGGATTTCTTGTCCTTTTTTCGGGAGAGGATGGATGGATGGGGCGGGGCGAGGCTGAGGGTGGACTGGGAGGAATTGTGAGGGGGAGAGGAGGGGAGCAGGGGATACATTGATGGAGATGACCTTTTTTTTTTTAATGAAAATTAAGTTAAATTAAATAAAATTTAAAAATACATGAACGCGACACGTGTCTTCAATACTTTTAATGTAGCTTCATCATAGACCTTGTAATTTGTAAGAAGAAAAGGAATACATATTTGTTGTTTTTCCTCTAATAACTGTCATTGTTTGAGTATAATTTCAGTCTAAGGTAAGAATATAGGAGACAAACCCAAAAATTATAATACACATGCGAAAGTTTGCTACCTTCAAGTATGAAATACATCGATATTTTTAATTAACACTCCAGCAAAACAGAGCTGAAGTTTCTAAAAGCCTTTCTTTAAAAGTAGACCGCTGTAGTTAATTTAAACTAATGTTAAAAATCCCTTCACATACACACACACTAAAAACACAAAACCAAATATACAAAAATAAAAATTTATATATATTTAATTACGCATAGTATACAGGGAAATATAATGGCCTATTTCATAAAATGAAGAGTGTTTATGTTATAAAAGATCATAGAAAGAAGACCCGGAGAAGAGTTATTTTGAAATACTACCCATGGAAATGCTCACTGTGTATGGGCTTGCGAAAGAGGTACTACAAACCTGCAAATGTGGTACAGTTTAATATTTTTACCCATATCATAGATATGTTTATAACTAAAAGTTGTCTACTTGTTTTTCAATGCGTTTGTATGAAAGTTATGTGCCAATATATGTATGTGATCACATATTTAAAATATATTACATTAGTAATAAAGCTTTGTGATTATGCACCAAAAAGAAACCTAGATTCTACCCAGGTGAAGCATCTCTTAAGAATCAAATAGTTGAAGAAATAAAGTTGTCAGGAAAGATATGGTTTGAGATATTACATTAAAAAGAACAATTATAAAGCTTTGAATAGTTTCATGAGAACTACTAGTTTAATATCTTACTTAAATTATGCAAGATAACTCTGAGGATAAAGATGCTTGACCCAAGCCTGCTTGAGTGAATTCGATCCCTTGGATCCACATAGTGAATGGAGATAACTAATTCCTTATTCTTTTTACTTCAGGAATATTCCGTAGCATTTGTCTACCTCCAGGCTATTACTAAAACATTCAGTAAATATATAAATGTAATGCATTTTAAAAATATTCTACTTAATATCAATACTATAAATCTTATTTGAGTGCAATTTATATTCACCCATTTCCCATTCTTTTCAAAATTACATGTCAATGGTATAAAGTGGAGTTGTTTTTTTGTTTTTTGTTTTTTTAGTTTTTCCTCACATGGCTTTGTTTGGGCCTTTATTTGTCTTATTCACTATTTGCTTGTATGTAACTGCTTCCAGTTTTGGATTTTTATGGGTTTTGTTCATGTGTTTGCATGTGTACCTGTGTATGTTTGCAATGTTTCTTATTTTAAATTTATGTTCAATTCTGGCTTATCTGTTTTTTAAGGAGAAGAATGAAGACTGGAAGTGGAGGCAGATAGGTGAGGAGGATCTGGAAATACTTGAGAGAAGGGAAATGATATGAATAAATTGTATAAAAATGTATTTCAACTTAATGAATATTTTTCATATAATTATTTTACAAATATTTATCGTACATATGTTAGAATTTTAATTAAAGTCACTTATCTGAATTAGCAGTCATACTCCAAAGCAGTTCTCTGACTTGAGATCGAGAACAGTGTTTCCAGTATTTACACCTTATTAAACAGGCACTGAGGAAGGAAATATTCATCTATTAATTAGATTAATAAACATATTCATGTGATTTATTCTCATTATGTCAAACATAAGGAACATGGTTTATGTATGAAAATTCATGCAACAAAATTCAATGATTTTTTTCCTTCTTAAAAACCTATTTTTTTCTATGTTTTACCACATATGTGTACATGCATGTGCCTGCTGACATGTGTATATGTATGTATGTTTCTTTGAAAGCACAGCTTTATAAATGCCTGTAGTGGTCAGAGACTTGGTTTACTTTCCCATTTTTACATTGGTTCTGTGAATTTCACACGGGTTGCCATGCCTGTGCAGCAGGCAATTTTACTTGCTAAATCATTTCTCTAACTCAAATGACTTTTTTTCTCTTATATAACATATGCTACATTAAACATATGTTTTATGAAAGACACTGTGTTATATCTGCTAAGTTTTACCATATATTTATACTTGTTAATGTCTAAAACCCAAGAATTCAGTCAATAAATTTTACTACATATTTTTTCTTGAAGTGGAAACAACCTTAACTTTCATATGAATAAACATCATAAAGATTGAAAACTCGTGATGGATATCATTTTCAGGCTACACCTAACTGCCCTTATAGCCTCATCACCATCCTGTTTTTATCTACTGAGTCAAATTCTACATTCAAACATGACACCCAAATACTACTCAGCCTTGCATGTCCAGTGTCTAGACAAACTTTGTCCTTTTTGAATTTGAATGTGCTTCCTACATTTATAGTCATTGACATAATTTTTCTCATTTTTGAGAAAATAATTTGCATTTGGGTCTACATGTACAACCCAGATGCTAAATATCCAAACAGGAGAGTTGGACTCAAAAATAAGACATCTCTGGAGACAGCAAAATAAAAGGAATGATAATCTTGTAATTTGAAATTTTCAGTTGTAGATATCATGAAATCTAGTGCTACACTCCAATTTTTTTTGACATTCGGAGTTGTAAAACATTAATTTCAATTTTTTATAATCTACCCCGTCTCTGGTATTTTGTTACTCAGCAAACTTATAAATATATTCACGGTGTTTATGTTACAGGGTGAGAAGTAGTATAACCTTCACTGAGAACTTTCTATTCTTGATAGCATTTAATTCATGTTTTATTGCTCAGGATGGGTTTATTAAGGTAAGAGCAATTAGAACTTCTGTTATCTTCATTTGGAGAAGGGTTTCAACTTCCGGATTTGAATATGAGTTAAGGTTTATCAAGAGGATTTGCCAGTGATGGTTTTTCTCACTTGAAGGGGCCACGTGTTACTGAAAAGTGCATAAAGAATATTTTGTTTAAGTAGGAATCTTTGCATAAAAATAACATGTGTACTTGTCAACTAAGGAAGGCATAAGACTGAAGCCTTCAAGGCTGAAGAAATGACTCATTGGTTTGGCATATTTGGTACTCTTCTAAAGCATTGGCAGCCATGTCAGTCAGATCACAGCTGTATGTAATGGCAGCTCCAGAGAATACAATGTTTTCCTCTGTTCCTCCAGGGAACCAATACACATGGCATATGTACACATAACTACACACACACACACACACAAATACATGCACATGTGAGTGCACACATACCACACCCATGCATATGGACACAAGACACATTACATACAATCACACATTCAAAAGTACATGCAATAACACATACACCACACAAGACACAATCATATACACACACTATACATGAACACCCCACACTACTCACCAATATAAGCATACTACACACACACATCACACTGCATACATACATATATATACTACAAACACACATACACATATACTGAAAAACATGTGTACACATACAAAAATATACAGTGTACTGCACACAATATACACAACTTATAAATGCATACAATACTATACACAGACATACACACACTAAAGACACAAATACCATACTGCACAAAACATATACAAAGAAACTATATGAACACACAAATTCCACTACACATTTGACATACACACACTACAATACCCCAAGCAAACAAACAAATCTTTGAAATAGCAGTGGGCCTTGTCCAAGCAGTAGAGAGTCAGAAGAGAACAAAAGTTGCTGATTTAAGGGGATTCTGTCCCCCTGCCTCTGATCCAAGACATCAGTTTTGATCTTTCTCTCACAACTAGACAGAGGCCTTCTTTCATCCTGACCTTTCTACAAACAAATTATCATGGCTCTTTCCTTCCATTGGCCAGAAATTATGGGATCAGTGCATCTCGTTTTTCAAGAGAGAACTGTGTCCCTGAAACTTGTCAATGTTCATGATTGCATATAACACTTCTTTGTAATAAACTATTTTGTAAACAGATTCATTTATTATATTTATTATTTCTCTAAAGAATTACAAGTGTATAGGCTCATACTGAATTTTTACTGTTTTATTCTAGATATGATTTTTCTAGTAAAGTTATAATTTTATCACATAAAAAGATTTTTCATATAATTAAAAATCTCATCTTTTAAAAGTCTAATTTATATACTGGTAGATTATAAAAGGCTCAGAACCTTTGTGAGCAATTTATTGTACATATTGAGTCTGTAGTGATGTCAAAATTTTGCTTTCATACATAAAGATATAAAACTACAAATCATTAAATAAAAATATAGGAGGAAATAGGTAAATATATTATTGAAAGATAGATGGCAATGATCAATGATAGATAATTAGATGATAGATAGATGATAGATGGATAGAGAGATATATAGAAAGATAGATAGATGGATAGATGAAAGATAGAAAGATACATAGATGGATAGATAGGTAAGTCAATAGATAGACACAGACAGACAGACAGACAGACAGACAGACAGACAGACAGATAGATAGATAGATAGATAGATAGATAGATAGATAGATAGATGATATGTAGAAAGATACATAGATAGATGGATATATAGGTAGAAGGATGGATAGATGGATTGTTAGGATATAACACATGGTCTGTCAAGTCAATGAGTATTGTGTAAACACTATATGACTGTATGAGTGTAGGATCTTACAGTTAACTCTTTGTGAGTCATAGATTTAACAGAGCCTTTTAGCTGTAAATGACATGATCCCTAAACAGTCGGATATCAACCTCTGCCTAGGACTGTTTACTATGTTTATTTCACTATATCTTTCATTCACCTAGATCTTTACTTGAGATGTCAATTCCTTTGTCGTCTCCCCTTTTAAATAATCTAACACAGTGTCTGCTTGCCATAAAGCTCTCCTCAAATAGTCTGCATTGCTGTTTTCATAACAAGACATATGAGGAATGGTCTCTACCACTTTTTTCTCATGCTTATCGTTTTATCTCAATATAATTTACTCACTGTAACTTTTTCTTTTTCCAGCTATGAATTTTATTTAACATCTGATGACATTTATTAGGATAATGAACATATTTCTGTTTTTTAAAGGACCATTGAAGTTTATTGAGCTATCTTGACACAAATACAAATATTTGGGAAAAAAATTGAAAGTATTCAGAATGAAACTAAGACACACCTCCTAAAGTAAAAGTAAAATTCTCAAGGAATAAGCATCTGGATTTTCATTTCGAATACTCCACAATAATTCTTAATTTTAGAATCAATATAAATCTTAATTTTTATAATTTTCAGTTATATTTACTTAAAACTTTTTGGTTATATAAAAATTACTTAATATTTTATTAAATGAAAATTGAATTGAATTGAATTTTGTGATTTCGATATTCTGAGACATAAATGATTCTTTAGATTATTTTATTTTTTTTCTATATAGAAATCCCATGAGTCATAGTTATTTGAGACAATGAGGATTTCTGGGGATATCTCAAGTACAACAAAAAAAAAGGCTGAAATTAACAAACATAATGTTTTATACTATCTATTGTATTTGATTATGTACTAAAAAAGAGAATAATTTGTTTTTTCTCTCTTTTTGGAATCTCATTTTTAAAGACTATATTTTGAATTTCTATCTATTAAATAGCTAATAATGAAATAGAATTTTCCAGGTTCTGTTTAGTTTACCATACCATGCAGAATGACTCACTACATCCACTGAGTCAGTTTCTTTCCACCATCCTATATCCCATGTCACCTACACAGCTAGTAGAGAATGTTCTTATAAGAAGGCTCCATTTTTTCTCAAAAAAAAAAAAACAAACCAAAAACCAGACAGAACAAAAAACTCATATCTCTAGATATACTATTTATGGGAAAATTAAAATATTAATGTCTGAAATTTTTTGAAGATCTATATTTTTCAAAACATTAGAAGTTGTTAGTCCTAATTTTTACAGGCATATGTATTAGATAAAGCAATATTTCAAATAGAATTACTATTTTAACTAGATGAACAAATATTCTTAAAATTTACATGTATATCAAGCTTTAAGATTTTGACATGTACATTTTAAAAGAATATTTGTAAATTACATATATAGTGATTATTTTAAATTTCTGAGTAAATTTATTTGGTAAATATTGCTCCTCTCATTTACTATTGAGTGAAACCTGGGATCTCATGCATTCCATTTAAGTAAAGCATCATTGAGTGTCACCTCAGGCTTCAATCAATTTTTTTAAATAACATCTATAAGAGCCAAAATTTTTGTGCCAAAGGCTAATATTTAGCATATTTGGAATTATGAATCTATTTGATTATTCATTATAATATGCAAATATTATAATATTTTATATTTATTAGAAGTAACCCAGATATATCTATCTTTTGCATCTTAATTAATCTGTACTTATAATAATAGAATAAAGTATGCATAGTCACTGGACATTTGATGTTGAAATAAGATTATAAGACTTAAAAATAGTGTCCAAGCCTGTGTACTATGCTATTTTCTTATATTTCAGAAGGACCGTCTTAATATAACCTAGTGAATGTCTGCAGCTGCAGAGTTTTCAATGATCACATGAATGTATTTGAATGGGTAATAACTCTAGAATGTGAAAGTATTTCTTTTGACATCTCAACTAAGAAAGGCTCATGATGTCCTCATCTCATTATAGGCCAGTCTGAAAAATTATCCCTGCCAGTATCACAAAGAATCTATGAGTAGAATGAAGTAAAGCACATGGAGCAATTCTTAAGAATGTTCACATCAATAAGAGTTCCATAAGACCTCCAAGAGTTACTTTCACACCCAACACAATAATAATTGGAGATTTGTCTACAACAGAGTATTATACATTTTATGTGATGCTTGATTTATTTAAAATATTTAGCCATTATTTCTATGGAAAATTTAAAAAAAAAATGTAAATATGAAAGAATCCTAAAATTCACTGAAGCATATTGTGTATTTAGCTACACTTAAGTATGCTGATTGTCCTGGCTACTTTTGTTTCAGCTGGACACACACTAGAGCAACAGGATTTGTCATTATTGGATGGGTCGGTGGTCATGTCTGTAAGGCATTTTGTTAATTGTTAGTTGATGTAAAAGTATTTGGCTCACCCTAGACAATCCCAAGAAGTCCTTTGTTGTGTAAGAAATGTAACTGAAGGAACCATACTAGCAAAGCAAGTGTTTTTCTCCATGTTCCTACTTTGTTCCTAATCTTATTCTTCAATGATGAACTATGACATGCAAGGGGAATCCAAGACAACTCTTTTGTCTCCAAGTTGCTTTTGCTCAGTTTTTATAACAGCATCAGAATTTAACTAATATGCTAACATTTAAAATAAATCTTTAAAATAAGTTGGTCACTTAAGATTTGATAACTAAGAATTCAAGTGCATAGCTAGATCCTACCGACTCAGCATTTGATAGGCTGAAGGTCACAATGATTTCCACTGCCATGTCCTAGTGAAATATAAGAGTATTTCTAGCCAATAGTGTCTTGATGCAAATAAAAAGAAATGAAATCTTAAACGGCTGCTTCTTCCCCAAATTCATGCATGTTTCTATCTTGAGCTGTTCCTGCTCAGAACATTTTATGATAGATAATGCTTCCCATCTTCTCAACAAAGTGTATACAAATGTTAGGTTTTCATTCTGCCACAAAAAATTAATGAGGAAATCTGTGTTTTTATTACCTTGTTTTCAATTGTTTTGTTGGAATCCACAATATTAATAAATCTAGTATCCACTGGAAGAAGTGGTTACACACAGCTTTAATCCCAGCATTTGGAAAGCAGAATCAGGTAGATCTGAGTTTAAGGCAAGCCTATTCAACAGAGAAAGTTCCAAGATAGCCAAGGCTGCACAGAGAAATGTTGTCTCAGACAACCCAAAATAAATAAATTAAATAAAGCTAGTGTTCTTGGTAGTTCTTCCTTTGAGATTACTAAATATGACAATATCTGTCAATTAAGTAGGTTTCAAGAAAGGTAAAAACATTTGTGGGTGAAAAATACAGTTCTGTGAAAGGAAGAAATTCGTGGTAAAATTCAAGAGAAAAATTTGAACAGCAAATTAAAGAGTAATGGTTAAAAATGAAATTCTGTGATTTGAGCTATAGCTATATTATAATTGGTACATAAATATGAATTATATTGATGTCATTAAATTCAATATATTGAGCCTTCACCAAGACTTTTTGCAAATACCATGGTTTATGGATACACACAGCTTGAATTTTACAGGCATATAAGTGTCATGATTCATTTATGGTGTCTAGTTCTAAACATTATGATGAAAGTAAATGGATTTAAATGTATAATTAATCTCTATCATATTATAATTTTATATTTCCTGCACTGAACTGTGTAAATGCCCACATGTAGGCATGAGTAGAGTTTATATTGATGAACCCAGGGCAGACATATAATAAATGATTTTTTTTTAGAAATTATATTGAAATACCCAATAGGAGGTTTTTTTGTGAAGCAGTAAGCTAGCTGTGACAGCTTAGGAGTTCATCATAACACATTATTAATTCCTATATCTTCATGCAGTACTCCCATAGCAGCATGCACTCTGTTCATAGTTAAAAGAAAAACCGACATATCCTAATAGGCAAACAAAGTGCTTTGATCACTGATGTTATATGTGCCTATATGTTTCAGGGGTTTGATGTTTTCTGGCCATGCCTCAATTTTCAGTAAATAAAATGACTGTCCCAACACAGCTTCTGAAATAAAATATCATTTTTGGTGTACATAAGTATGTTTTAATGGCTGACTGTTTGGTGATTTACAACCAATAGGTGTGATCTTCTCATGGAAGGTCAATTCTCCACCCTCAGTCTTGCTAAGTGGTCTATAATTCTTTTGCAGGTTTGAAGCATCATGGAAGACACACTCAACAAGAGGGAGAACAGACCTAGTTCTGAAAACCTAGCTAAGACTTAGTGCCAGTGAAGTCATAAATATTTAACAGATTGTATAACTATTACTTTAATAAACCATTATAAACTCATTTGTTTTTAATCTACTGATAAAGGTATAATATTTAGTCATTATTAAGGAAATTTCTGTTCATAACAGTCAGAGATCACTAAAAGAAAGCCAGAACCAATGAAATTTCAGAGCTGTGGAGCCCATTCCTAACAGACACATCAACAAAACACTACTTCACTTACAGCTCAATAAACATTAAAGAGAGAGAAATACATGTTGTAGAAGCCAGTAGATCAGAGTTTGCTGTGAAATTTTGTCTTCTAGTAATGTCAGAAGCTACACTCATGATGTCTCACCAGTTGGACTGCCCAAATGTGAGCTTAACAGGAAGAACATCAATGGACAAGCCAAGCAGGGAGTTAGTTTTAACAAGATTTAAGGAATTTTTAAATTTTATTTTTTAAATCCTAACTAACGAATTTAGCAAAATTTAAATTAATTTCTTTCATTGTCATAGTCATGTAAAACAAATATATTTATTATTAAATATAAGTTTCCAAAGTCTCATAGTCAAATGTTAGTTTTACTTTGGTCATTAATTACAGATTTTGTTCTGTAAACATACTCAGAACATTTTTAAATATAATCATATTTATAAATATATGTAAATATGCTCACATATATAATTTATAATTATATCATCTTTGTTATTATTTAGTCTTTTGTAATTTATTATTTTGTGTTGTTTTGACATTCTTTCACATTAACAAAATTAATAGTGATGCATACTATTATTTTATTATATTCTAAGGACACTTAATTATCTTACCATAATTTTGTATTTTTCTCTTTTTCAATAAATCCCAATCACAGTTTTCCCTCTCTCCACTACTCTGAACCCACCCACCCTCAGTTCTTCTCTCACCCATATCCACTTTTCCTTCATTTCCCTTTAGAAAAAATGTAGGCCATACAGGGATGTCACCTAAACACGGCAGAAGTAGATACAATAAGAAAGAAATAACTACATAAAATTTGCAGGAAAGTGGATGCAACTATAAAAATGCCATCCTTTCTGAGGTCATCCAGTCTTAGCAAAAGAAACATGGTGTGTACTCATTTATAAGTGGATATTAGCTTACCATATTTTGAACTCATTGGAATTTCTTCTTTTTTATGCAGAATGTGAGAGCCTTAAACATTTTAAATCTATTTAACATTCTTAAGATAGATTTACTTTTTGTAATTCATAACATCTAATGTGTAATATAATATATAAATGTATGTGGCATTATTAAAATTATCTACAAACTGTTTCATCAAATAAATTGATGCCATTTGCTTTATTGTCATTGTCTCCTCTGCCTCCAGTTTGAAGTAGAAGGGTTATTGGCTAAAGGCAATTTTGGGCTTTCTACTGACAGGTCTATATCCAAAAATGAAAGCACAAAATCTATTATCTTTAGATTATTTTTTTCTTCTGGGTTCAATTCCAAGCATCCACCTGGCAACTATCTCTATCTCCAAGATCTGACATCTTCACTCAGATATATATGAATGCAAAACACCCACGCACATAAAAGAGGAACAAATATATTATTATTAAAAAAGATTAATGTTCTTTCTACTACATACATTTATTTTTTTAAATTAACACATACTTTACTACAAATGAAATATTGCTGTATTCAGTGTGTACTTGAAATCCTGCTGAAATCAAAGAAAGTACTGATGAGATCAGTGTTCTTTCTCTTTTAATGCTGAACATTGTTGAGGTTGATTAATTTAGTGCTAAGTCAATCTTTGAACAGAAAACAGTAAGAAAGGAAATACTTTTTGAGGTGACATGAGAACGGCTACAAGAATAGAAAACACTCCATCACAGAGGGAACTTGTGTTGGGTCTTTTATGGTTTCCCATAAATAAACAAACAAGAACTTCAATTCAAATTGAAATTATAAATAGTAGATGGGTTGTAGTCTTATTGAAATCAGATTTTATTCTTAAGGTTGAGAGATATCCCTTCAGCTAAACTATACTGTGGTCTTCATAGATTCCAATCTAATTCTAAATTATACTCTCCACTACACTCATTAAAATGCAAAATTTGTGTTGTTTATATAATTGTTTATATTATTATAAAATATCTTATTAAATGCTGTATTTCAGGAAGGAAAAGGTTATATAAAGAATTTAATTAATGATCTGGCAATACAAAATGTTGAACATTGGTTCTAAACATGAACATCTGGGATTTTATGCAAAACAACTAGATTTTCAAAGGTCAAGTACTTATGCTAAAGTGTGACAAAATCACCAATTTGTAACTTACAGGATGAGCAGTTTTTCACAAGAAATACAAATTAACTTCTGAAGAGAAATTAGCATATGTTCTTATCTTACACATGGGTTACTTGTGCTGATATACTGTGAATTTTATAATCTAAGTTGAACACATTTGCATGCTGAGAAGGAATTCACAATAAGCATTTGTAAAGATGGGCATGTGTGCAATTGACTAAATACCATGGTAGTCAATGGTATATGTGGTGTATCTCATAGACAAAACTATAAAGCTTTCTGTCTCTTTTGATGTCTTCTCATTATTCATATTCGCTCCCTACATCCACCTTGTTTATATTTTTCACATTATTATTTTCAACATGTTACAAAGGATTTAGTTGAGGGAAATCTAACTTAATAATATGAGGCAATCACTTTGGTAGAGTATATGATTTATTTTTATAATCAAAGTTTTAGTATATTGTATTCTCTTGTGAAAATAAGAAGTACCAGCTAGCTAATCAATAAATTAGAATTAATACAAACACAATGAGAAAGAAACTTTAAAAACTTTCAAAATATTTATAGTTACACAAACTGAATTAAAAATAATTTTTTAAACATCAGTGGTTTAATTACAAAATGAAGCTCTATAAAAATGTAGCATATTATTGTACTATTGTTTCTCTTATTTACTTCTCTTCTCAACCCAGATACCCTTCAAGCCCAGAATTAGTCCTAGGAGACAGCCTAACCCAATTTGCACATCATCTATGAACGGCTGGCACAGGTGAATGTGTGAGACTTGCAGATCTAGAGCTACAGGGTCCCAGGACACAAGGCAACAATAGGGTAACCGAGAGTAGACCTAGTGGATGCCCATTAACTATAGTGTAGCAGAAGCCAGAGGCCTCCAACAAGACCAACGACTCATTGAAATAAACACAAGTAAAGTTGTAAGGACTAAAATGTATAGTGTGTGCCTCACTGGGATACACCATATCTTCCACATTGAGATTTGATTCATATGTGTGTTGTTTGGTTTTTGAATTTTTGTTTGTTTCACTTTTAAATTATGTTTTAGGGCATAGGTTGCAAAAGAAAGAAGGCAGAGAAAAGGGAACAGAATGAATGATTTGAATCTTACAAAGATTTGATAAATACTTAAACTTAAAATAATAAATGGAAAAATTGCTTACTAAGTGATTTTTGAGTTTGTGAATCTCAAATATATGCTATAAAATTATGTTGCTACTAAAGATATTATAAGTTAATACATGAAGATGTATGCATATTTCTAAATTGCTGAATTATGAGTTTTAATCAAAAATATTTAGAAACTCAATTTTATAAATTCTATCAGGAATGATCTCTGATGTGTAGTCAGTGTCTTTTTGTCAAAGTTCTGCCATTTCCATAGTCAGTAAAGGGACAAGCTAAAAGAAGCAAGAAGTTATACTAGCTCTATACCACTAAATAGTCAGAATTGTCTCAAAGTTTAGAAGTTTCCCCCCTTACTGGTTTATAATAGGTATATTTAAGCACAAGACAATTTACTTAAAAGTTTTCTGATAACAATTTGTCTCGTGTGCACAATAAAGCATTCATGAATTTCTTTGATGAAGACAATAAGCTAAATAAATAGTGGACATGTCAACATTGAAACTGCTTGTAAGGTACACATGAGAGTATACCTTTCATAACGATAGGCTCTATGGATTGACTGAGAAAACCAGATCTGATTTTATAATCAGTTTGTTCACCAGACACAAAAAACAAAGGTAACAAAGCTAGAAGGCACTAAGACGTCCCTTCTAGGTTCTTTTCTGTGGGATCAGTGGATTAATTTAATATTGAAACTGTGTTGTCAATGATGAATATAGAGTCTCTGTAAGATATGTAAGGCACACATACATAGTAATCAAATGCTGAATTTCGGAGAAGCTCAGGGTGTACTTGAATCTTATCTAACCTCTAAAGAGTATCACATTAAAAAAATGCTTTGTGACTGAATAAAGAACTCTATAGTAGATAGTGTAAGTCTATTAGATTGAAAATAAAACTCATAAAAAGCATACTTAAAAAAACCTGATATTGCTTGTGTGTGTTTTATATCACTAATGCTCAGTAGCTTTTATACATTCCAGTTATTTCCATTTATTTATATTTTCAATGATTTAGTTATTTGTTTCTCAAGTAAATAGGTTGTTCTAACATAGTAGGACTTTAAATATCATTATAGGAAGGAATAAGACAAGGGTATTTCTTAACACCTTTAGTGATGTATTTTGTCCTGAAATGTTGTTAATACTATAATAAAATTGAACACCAAACTAATAAAATAAGTAAAAACTGTGAAAGAAGGCCTGTTTTTATGATGACTGTTATGTGACCATTTAGTGAAAGTACCTGTAGCTGCTACCATGTAGCCCAGCAGCATAACGGTGATGAATGGTGGGGTGTGGGCCATGGAAAGAGACACTAAGGCTGGGATCATATGGAGAGCCACTATTAAACTGAGGGGAAGAGGGTGAGAGATGATAGATAGATAGATAGATAGATAGATAGATAGATAGATAGATAGATAGATGATGGGTGGGTGGGTGGATGGATGGGTGGATGGATGGATGGATGGAAGGATGGATGGATAAAAATGAGGGGGTTCAGGGAAAGAGAGAGTTAGTAAGGGGCGTTCACCCTATGGCAAGGAGAGATGGAAAGAACACTATTGGTAGCTAATCTGAGAAGTCTTCGTAAGGACTGCTGGATGTCAGGGCACTAAGCTATTGGCCAGGGCTCCAAGAAGTGGGTCAGAACTCTAGCATTCCTCTCTAATTGATTTTATAAAAAGATGAGTTATTTGTGCCATATGGGAGAGGAGCTGAATTATCTATTCTCCAGGCTACTTCCAATAGATTTGGGATTAAGCAGAAGGATAAGGATGAGGTCCCACACAGTGAGAGGTGTGAGGGAAGAGGCATCCAGTTAGTTTCAACTTGGAGACCTCAAGCATTTATTCCTTGGATGAGCTGAGAAGGGAGGTTGCTAGGAGAAAAATAGATTATTAGCATTGGCCCTATGAATGTGGCTGGCCATGGAGAAAGGGATAAATGCCTAAAAAAAAAGACAATGGAATGGAAAAGTGCCCTGATTGTATAGAAGAGGTGAGAGGAATGAAACAGACATCAGAGCAGATATGCCCTGCATTGGAAAATCCTAGAAAATAAGGTTCTACTTGTTGGATAGGTGCCTACTTGAGTCTGGAATGATGGTACCAAGGTGCAGTTCCAGGAGTTTGTGGAGGTGTCACAGCAGATTGAGGCATGGTGTGTTCTAGGAGTCCTGGAACAGTTTTCCTGTTGTCTGGCAGAAAAGTTGGGCCAGTGCAGAAACCTAGAAATATCTGCAAAACAGCTGGAGCAGATGTACATTTTGGTATGCCCTAGTAATCGCAATGGATTTGAGTTAGGAGGTATAAACATTGTTTCGGAGCCTGGTTTCAGCCCAATGAAACACATCTTTAAATCTGTAACTAAAAGCAATTTACTGAACAGAAGTGGTTGAGTGAGTAAAGGAAAGGGAAGGAGACTTTTATAGCTACTCTAATGTTAAATTCTGGGAGGGAGGTGAATTGTGTCTATACTTAGTATTACCTCTAAAAGAATGATAACTGTGACTTTTATATAGAGATCTGAGAATGCAGCTAAAGCAAAACCCAGTTGTCAAATGGCATCAGAGATCTGAGAAGAATAAATTATACCTGAGTTAGCAGTTGAAAGTGACAGAGATTTACCTGCTGGCCACCTGAGCATCAACACCTCCATGATCATTGATGGCAGAAATCTCAGGATAAGTCAGTCTTCAGCTTTCTCTGGTTGCCATGCCACATGAATACTTAAGAAGAAGAAGTCTACCTTATCTAGGAAAAAGTGAGGCAATAGATTCTCCAGGATCTTGTCCACCATCTGTCAGGGGCCTCAATCATTTGAGTGGAGGTTTTCTTTGCCCACTGATCTTATTTTGGAAAAGGAGAGAGTAACTAGGAGCCACCACATCTATCCACCATGAAAAGCAATTTAATTGCATTTTTTAAAGCCATACTCTACAGATCTCTGAGTATTTAAAAACTGCTTGTCTACTAGATATGAATGATTGACTATCACACCTGGGCTCTCTAGAAGTCTTTAATATATTTGTAGCTTTTTTATTTAAATTTTCTAGAAGCCTGGTGTTGAATATTTGGCAAATATGGAAATGTAAATCTTTAAGTTGGCTATTGTTAATCTGAATAGATTTTTTTTTTTTAATTGTATAGGGTGTATAGGCCATGTAATGATTCATTGGTTCTGGATAAATAAGGTCAAGTGCCTATTTTTCTACTATGTTTAAGATCATTATAGGTAGTCATTTTGTCTCCTATACCAGTTTGTTTGTTTGTTTGTTTGTTTGTTTGTTTGTTTGTTTAACTCAGCAGGCACATTAACTAGAAACATGTTAGTAAAAAAAAAAAAAAATGTCTGCCACAGTGGGGGTAGCATCTTCCTAGAGTTGAGACAGCTAAATGCAGTTCACATTAGTTCTAATCCAGAAATGTATGCTGCAAAACTTAGTTTTCATGGATTGAAGAAGGGAACACAAGACGATGTATTTTGTTTTGTAGCTGCTTCAAGCCCACACTGGGGTGGTGGTGTCAAAGTCTAATAAGGATGAGAGGTTAGTCAAAGGGATAGGAAATTCAGGTAGTAGGGTTGTCTGACCTCCCTATTGAGAGCAGGTTGCTGAAGTGACTGCTGTTTGAGTGTGTTGCCAGCCCAGTAAACACCTGCTGGGACAAGTTTATAAAAGGAACAGAAGTTAGGATTTATGAACTTATTTGGAACTTTTAGGCTCATAGACTTCTACCAATCTGGTGAAGTATAGGACAGCAATAAGGAAACCATCTCTATTGCCAAGACTGGATAAAGTCAATTTTAGTAATAACAATTGTTTTAATGAATATAGATTGACCAATGGTCTAACAATATATGTCCAGAAATATAAAAATTGTTCTTAAAAAGATTTAAAATCTCCCAGATGGCTTTTTGCAATACCAAAATTATGACCATAATTAATGTCAGGGTGACTCTTAAATTTAAAGTGAATTTGGAATTATAAACTTTAGCTACCAAAGCAAGGTGTAAAGGCATGGAGGTGCAAATTTAACATCTATATCATATATAAATAGAGTTACATACATAGGCAGGCAGAATTAAAAGCTAGGCTATACTCAAGAGTGAAAAACCATGTCAGAGCCAGAACTTAGCACTGACAGAAACGTAGATAGTGACTAATGTCCTGTGAATGTCATATATAATAAATGATAAGCTTTACAAATCTACTCATTTTTGAAAGATGCATATCCTAAGTGTTGTGGAATAGAATATGTATAACTATGTAAAGATGTATTGCTGTTTCACTTTGCCTTCCTAGGGCACTTTTTATTAGTCTAATAAAAAGTTGAATAAGCAAGAGCTAGGCAGAGGAGGATATGCAGAGCTGGTGTGTAGAGAGGAAAGAAGGCTTAGTCAGCAAAGACTGGTCAGCCAGCCACACATGAAGGACTCAGGAAAGCACGTAGATTAGGTAAGTAACCCTTAGGGCAGTATAGGTTATTTGAAATGGGATAATTTAACATGAAAATAAAAGCTAGCTATAACCAGGCCTAAAGTAAAGTAAGTTTGAACATTACTAATAGTAAGTTGTCATGTCATGATTTGAGGGATAACGATAAATGAAAATCTGATATATTTGATGCCCTTCTTGGTGCATGAATTTCTATGTATAACTGGAGAAAGCTGAATAAAAGAAAGAAAGAAAAACACTGATTACTACTACTCTGGTGATAGTAGAGCATGGAGGCATGGCTCTACCATATCATGAGCACTTGAGCAGCTGGCACATTAACTAGAAACAACTTAAGTAAAAATGTCTGCCACAGTAGTGGCACCATCCTCCTAGAGCTGAGGCAGCTAAATGCAGCTCACATTAATTCTCATCCAGAAATTCATGCTCCAAAACTTAGTTCTCATGGATCCAAGCAGAAGCCAATCCTGTGACAAGTTTAAGGTTTGGTTTGCATGGTCATAGAATGCTGCAGTTGCACAGGAAAGCAGGTGAAGGCAGAAAAATCTTCTAAACAGAACTGGTTACAGTGTGTTTAAAAATGTGTATAGGTAGTTAAGAAAAAAATGGGTAGAGAAAGTCATAGAAAGATAACTTAAAAATAATTAGGCAAAGGTTTTAAAAAGAGAGAAAAGTAATATATAGAACAAAGCCACATAAAAATGGAAAACATACAGGGTTTCAGGATCTTGTATGGTGTTTTATTGACTTTAAAATTTTTGAATGCTGCTGAACTCATAAACAAGTAACAGCTGCTGAGAGACATTTGGTTACAAAAGAGACATTGGACTGCTGAATTTAGTCAGCCTAGATTCTTTAGGAATTGTTTTGAACTTTAAAATGGAATTCAGAAAATATATTGCATTTAAGGAGAGGTTATATATTTGTTTTCATAGTAAATGGAATACTTTGAATTTCTTCTAGGATATTAGAGATCAGATTGGCTACATACATGACATAATAAACCACAAAAAACTACAAGATAGGTGACATGTATACTGATCCCTCAGAACAGTTCTGAGAATGGATAACAAATGTTACAACTGGTTTACCGAGGACATGACTATTATCTTAATTTTCTCAGGTTCCACCTAAAGATGCCAATGCTCCCAAACAACAAGAAGCAGTTTAGACAATGTAATGCCCATATTCCCAAGAGTTGGGTAATTTTTTTTGTCATTTTATGTTTGTCATAATTTAGAGAGATCTGAGAATATAGGCTAAAAAGACAAACTATGCACCTCAACTATTTTGAAAGTGGTTAGAAATTTGTTACACTGATAAAAATTTAAAATTATTTTTAGTAGACTGTATGTGTGTTTCTATTCTTTTGGAGGTGTGCTGTGCTAATGCAACTTATTTAAAAATCTAAAGTATACCATGGAGTCCATCCCCATAGATATAACCTTACCATTGTTCCTGGAATAAACAATAGAGTAGCAAAATCTACAGGTTTTTTTTTATTATTTTTAAATATAAGGGTATTTACAAATAAGTTTCTATCTATCTGAGGACAAAACACTACTACACTTTCTGAGGGTCATTTTCTCAGCCTAATTCTCCAGATTTTTCTCAGCTCTCTTTTCTAAGCCCTAAATTTTCTCAGCTCTTTCTCTTTTAGCTCCTCTACACTGCTACAACCATATTTTTTAATAAGAAACTATTTAGTTTCAAATCCCTATCAAGGACAATAGCACACTCCATGAAAGAGAGACTACAAGGAGCAAAGCCACTTACCATGACAATGCAGACAGAGACATGGTGCTTGGCTCTTTCACAGCCAGTTGCATTGATTGGTAGCTGGACATAAAGCTATTTTTCTCTGGACTTGGTTTCTTGATTAGTTGTTATTTTGAACATAAATAATAAATAGTTCATTGATGGTTGAGTTTTATGTCATAAACTGAAGTTAGAATATCCATATAAAATATTAATTGTTAATGGACCATAACAGGTGAATTTGGTGAATCTATTATCAGCTGCCATTAGAAGAAGCTCAGGGCAATTCAGTTTCTGAAGGACCTTGGGCGAATGAAGCCAGACACTTTATAATTTTATCTTTGAGTCTACTTTCTGAAGTCTTGCCTGTGATCTACCCACAGAGACTCTTTGTCTGACCAAATTGCCTTGTCAATAAGATAATTATAGAGAACAGATTTCTGTTTCTCACCATAATGTAGAATAATTTCTGAACTGTAAGCGCCTATTCCACCTACTAGAATAACACAGTGTAAGGAGAAGTCATCCTCTTGGCTTGAGATTACAAATATGCATTTCATAAAAGTACATGGTAATCAGGAGAGAACACAGGTGTCTTTCACACGTAAAATTAGAGAAAGGAACAATTTTGTTTTTCAGAGTCAATGATACTGCAAGCCTTTCCTGACAGGATTCCTCTATCAGAGAACCATTTGTCTGTTCAGTTAACATATAATACTATTTGTCCTTTAGTATTTATGTCATGGCCTGTGACAGCAATATGTTATTAAGAAATACAGGTTAGTAGTTAGTCATCTATAGTGATCAAGCTTGTAGTCCTAATAGGTATGTAAAACAGACATATTTTAGATAGGTGATCTTCAAAAACTTCAGAGGCCTACAGAATATGTCACTTAATATGTTTACACAACCTAAGGCTTTTTATAATAGTAAAAAATTTCTGCTGCTGATATCACCAATCAACTTCATAGAAGGATACTGGGCATTGAAGAACCTCCATATGAAGTTTGCTTTCATTATAGTAATGCTAGACATTTGTGGGAAAAAAAATGTTCTTGCCTTGACTATACCTTTCAAACTGTACATTGTGGACACACACAAAAAAAATATAACAGTTTAACTTTCCCAAGGAAAGGTGTATAGAGCGTAAATCTTCCTGCTTTAAAAAAAACAAAAACAAAAACAAACAAACAAACAAACAAAAAACACCTGTTGGAAATTCTAAGCCTGTAAGCCAAAAATGAGTATCGTAACTTGGAGAGAAATTTTTATGTAACTGTCCAGGCAGTATAATATCTCTGTCATTTCTATAGTTGTAGAAGCGGCTTGCATTGTACATTCTGTTTGCTCACATATTATATCCTTTTGAGATATTTGAGAAAGTTTAAGGCTAGATATTTATAGTTAGCAGTTTTTCTTAATTATGATAGAAGGTAAAATAGGTCAAAATTTTGGATTCACCCGGATAGAAAAGACAATGGAGTGCTTTCTCAGAATTTGCTAAATGTAAATGCGCTGAATATGATAAATGTAATTCTTATTTGATGATTGTTTTATTGTATATAGTTTTTCTACATTAAAGTTAAAGCCTTTCCTTTTAATTTAGACAAAATGGGAGAAATGTTGTGAAACAGAATGTTTGCTTGACTATCTAAAAATATGTTGTTTTGGTTTACGCTGTGGAATAGGAATATTACTTTAGCTGTATAAAAATGTGTTGCTGTTTTACCTTGACTTCCAAAGATATCCGATAGTTCTAATGAAAAAAAAATGAAAGCCCAGAATCTAGGCAGAGAAAGGATAGGAGGGGCTGGCAAGCAAAGAGGAAAGAGGGCTAATCATCCAGGTGCCATCCAGCCGAGTCAAAACCAGCCAGATAGAGAGGAAGCAGAAATACACAATGCACAGTATATAGGTGAGGTAAAGAGCTCAGGGCAGCACATAGATGATGGGAAATGCATTAATTTAAAGTTGTTTTTTTTTTTTTTTTTTTTTTTTTTTTTTTTTTTTTTTTTTTTTTTTTTTTTTTTTTAAGGGAGCTAGAACCTAGCTTAAACTAAGGCCAAGCATTTATAATTAACATTAAGATTCCATGTCATGATTTGTGGGTTAGCAGTCTAAGAATGCCTGCTGTACCTACATGTTAGTTTTACAGAAGTTTTCATTTTTTATACCATTTTACTTTTACTTAAAACACATTTGAGCGTGGAGCAACAGAATCAACTTTTAGTAAGCTTATCCTATTTATGGCTTTAAACATGTTTTCAACTTTGAGAAACCTAATCTGGATGACTATACACTTGTCTAACTACATTACCATTTCCATTATTGGAAGTTATCTTTTAAATTGCCTCATAGCCTCCAAAGCTTTCAAATTATTACCTTTAATACCAAATAGGAAAATACTTTTTTCATTTGAAGATGGAAATCCAAATAACTTTTAGAATTGCCACAGCATAATAAGATGGGATACCAAATTGGATAAGAAATTTTCCTATTCTTTTTAGAAAGTTTACTGTAACTTAACATTTACCATATGATTGTCACCTATGAGATCTTCACATAGTATTTATAAGAAAATGGAATTTTAAAAAGTGTTGGCATTATTATAAGAAATTATTTTAATGTAAGAATCGATTCATATGAATCACTTATTTTAAGAAATCATATAATCTCTTTAAATGCTAATACTTTGTCTCTTATATTTGAAATATACTTTAATGACTTCTAGCTACTATGAATCTTCCCTTTTATTATACTACAAAGGATATTGCCTATACACGATATTGATATTTTTATCTTATCAATGTTAAAGCATAGGTCTAGACCAAAGCCTCTCTCCTGGTCCTCAGCTGACGAAGAGGTAAGTGACACCCTAACCTTCAGGCCAAGGTAGAATTCTATACTGAAATCATCTGGTCCTGGGCTTTTTTTTACTTGGGAGACTTAAAAGCTTCAATTTCCCTTGGGGTTATAGGTCTGTTTAGGTTTTTAATCTGATCTTGATTTAATTTTGGTAAGTGATACCAGTTCAGAAAGCTGTCGCATTTCATTTAGGTTTTCCATTTTAGTGAAGTATAGATCTTCAAAGTATGACCTGATAATTCTCTGGATTTCTTGGGTGTCTGTTCCTATGTCCACCTTTTCATTTCTGATTCTGTTAATTTGGAAACTCTCTCTCTCTTTCTGCTTTTTGGTTAGTTTGGATAAGGGTCTATCTATCTTGTTGACTTTCTCAAAGAACCAACTCTTTGATTCATTGATTCTTTGTATTGTTCTCTTTGTTTCTATTGTATTGATTTCAGCCCCAAGTTTGATTATTTCCTGCCATCTACTCCTTCTAGGTGAGTTTGCTTCTCATTGTTCTAAAGCCTTCAGCTGTGATGTTGGGCTTCTTGTGTGAGATTTCTCTAGGTTTTAATATAGGCATCTAGTGCTATGAGTTTTCTCTTAACACTGCTTTCATTGTGTCCCATAAAGTTTGGGTATGTTGTGGATTCATTTTCATTGAATTCTAGGAAGTCTTTGATTTCTTTCTTAACTTCTTCCTTGACCCAGAGGTGATTCAATTGGGAGATTTTCAGTTTCCATGAATTTGAAGGCTTTCTGTGATTTTTTTTTTTTTTTTTTTTTTTTGTTGTTGTTAAATTCTAACTTTAGTTCATGGTGGTCTGATATGGTACAATGATATATACCATTTTTTGTATCAGTTGATATTTGCTTTATGAGTATGTGATCAACTCTAGAGAAAATTCCATGGGTTGCTAAGAAATATGTATATTCCTTTTTATGTGGATGGAAGGTTCTGTTTATATCTATGAAGTCCATTTGGGTCATAACATCTGTTATATTATTTGTATCTCTGCTGAGTTTCTGTCTGGTTGGCCTTTTCAAGGCTGAAAGTGGGGCAATAAAGTCTCCCACTATTAGTGTGTGGGGTTTGATGTGAGGTTTAAGCTTTAGTAGTGTTTCTTTTATATATGTAGGTGCCCTTGTGTTGGGCGCTTAAATATTTAGGGTTGAGACTTCATCTTCATGAATTTTTCCTGAGATGAATAAATATTGTCCATCCTGCTCTGTTTTGGTTGATTCTTGTTTGAAGTCTATTTTCTTAGATATTAGGATAGCTACACCAGCTTGTTTCATAAGACCATTTGATTGGAAAGTCTTTTCCCAACCCTTTACTCTGAGCCTGTGTCTGTCTTGGAAGTTGAGCTGTGGTTCGTGACTGTAGCAGAAGAATGGCTTCTGGTTTTGTATCCATTGTCTTAGGATGTGTCTTTTTATAGGTGAATTGAGTCCACTGATATTAAGGGATATTAATGACCAATGATTGTTATTTCCTGTTATTTTTGGTGGTGGGTGGCTTGTATATGTTTACCTTCTTTGGGTCTTCTGTGGGATTATTTATTGTTTGTGGGTTTCATGGGTGTATCTGGTTTCCGTAGGTTGGAGTTTTCTCTCTAGTGCTTTCTATAGGGCTGGATTTTGGATAAGCTATTGTTTAAATCTGTTTTTGTCATAAAATATCTTGTTTACTTCATCGATGGTGATTAATAGCTTTGCTGGGAATAGTAGTCTGGGTTGGCAGCCATGTTCTTTTAGTGTCTATATCACATCTGACCAAGACCTTCTTGCTTTATTCGGGTGTTATTCTGATGATCTGCCTTTATGGTAATATGACCTTTTTCCTTTGCAGCTCTTAGTATTTTTTCTTTGTTCTGTAGGTTTAGTGGCTTCATTATTATGTGGTAAGCAGACTTTTGTGGGGATTCTACTGTATTTGGTATTCTGTAAGTTTCTTGTATTTGTATAGGCTTTTGCTTTTTTAGATCAGAAAGGTTTTTTGCTCTATTCCGGTAAATATATTTTCTTTGCCTTTGAGCTCGTATTCTTCTCTTTCTTTGATTTCAATTATTAGCAGGTTTGGTCTTTTCACAAAGTCACAGATTTCCAGGATATTTTGTGCTGTGACTTTTTTGATTTTAGTGTTTTTTTTTTTTTTTAACTGATGTATCTATTTCCACAATTGAATCTTCCACTCTAGAGACTCTCTTCCATCTCTTGCATTCCGTTGGTTATGTTTGCATCAGTAGTTCTGGTTCATTTCTTCAGATTTTCTATTTCCAGCTTTGCCTCTGTTTGTGCCTTATTTATTGCTTCCATTTCCATTTTTAATTTCCAGAATGTTTCTTTCACTTGGCTGTTTGCTTTTTCTTGGTTTTCTTTATTTTCTTTTCTGGGTTTTGTTCATCCCTTCCAATTTTTTGTTTGTATTTTCTTCTATTTCTTTAAGGTAGTTTTTCATATCCTCTTTTAAAGCTTCTATTATCTTCATAAAGTTGTTTTTAAGGTCGGTTCCTTTGTGTCCTCTTCATTGTTATGCTCAGGTCTTGTTGTAGAACCACTAGCTTCTTCTGGTGGTGTCTTGTTGTTCTTTATATTGTCACATATATTCTTGCACTGGCATCTGCCCATTGCTTCACTCTTGGTCTGCTCTTGGTTGATTCTTAGAGTTCTGTGTCTGGGGGCTGTGTGTCTCCAATAATTGCTGGAGCTTCTCTTAGTGGGCTCTTCATTAGCAGTAGGCCAAGGAGCTGTGTGTCTCCAGATGTCATAGGGATCATTCTTAGTAGGGTCTTAGTTGACTCTTAGTCAGCTATGGAACAAGAGGCTTCAGGATCTCCAGTTGTCAGCCTGTGAAAATTCAGATTGTAGTTTGGGGGTGGGTTGGCCCATGAAATGTCCTTTCAGTCCCCCAGCTTTCTTTGGTTTAGGGTAGAGCTGGGTGTGGTTGGGGTGCAAGTGGCTGTGTACCTGGTCAGGGTTTTGAGACCATGGTCTTTGCTTTGTCTGAAAGTCAGGGGGCACTCACCTCTTAGTTAGCTGTGGACCCTGAGGAAGGCTTTGGGGTCTCCAGTTGTCCTTATATGATAATTTTATTCCTATATCTCTGAAGTATTTCCATACTATTTTCTATTGAATTTATACTAATATCTTCCCACAATCATGCATAAATGCTCCCTTTCTGTAAATATATAGTATTTTTTACTTATTTTTTGCTCACTTGTTTTGATACTAGCAATTTAATTTTGTATAAGGTGACATCTAATTGAAGTTTTAAGCACATTCAGTGTTGATTAAAAGGCTAATCATCTTTTCTATAGTATTTGGCCACTTGTAATTCTTTGAGAAGTTCTATCCAGTAAGTTGAGGTTCACCCTGTGATTTTTTTTTCACTAAGAAAAGAATTTAAAAATGGAATCAGAAAGAACTTTAAGCACATTTTTATTGAGTTTGAGAGAAAAACAACCGAAGAGCCAAGAGGCAGCTGCCAAGAACAGGAAGATGGAAAAGATCAGAGAAAAATGTTTAGAGCTTTAGAAAATATGTGCATCATTAGTAAGCAGTTCCATGACTAAAATGAGAGGTGTGTGGCTATGTGCTTAGGGAAAGAATGAGTAATCCCAAAGTTTCAGGAACACATGCCTAAATATTTGGCCAATATACATAAGACTAGAGAAAGAAAGAAGAAAAAAAAATGAAAGCATTTGTTTCCCAAATTAAGACTCAGTAAAGCAGACATTATTAATTCTACTGAGTGATAAAAATCTCTAAGCAGTTGTACACAGTGGAGGATTCTGGAAAGTCTATGCCTCACCAGGGACAAGGGGAAATAAATAGAAGTGGCTCTTCTTCACAGACAGAACCCATCTCGTGGTTTACTGGGGAATGTTGAGAATAAACTTTGCAATATCTGACAGTGACCAACCAGAGCTGAGTCCAGATGGTCATATTGAGACACAGCCAGTGACACTGCCTTTGCACCTAACAAAGCCCCTTCTCTTCCCTTCTTCCCTTTCCCTTCTTCCCATTCCCCTTACCCCTTCCCTTTGTCTCCCCCTTCCCCCTCCCCTCCCTTCCCTTCCCCTCCCCTCCCCTCCCCTCTCCTTCCCTTCCCTTCTCTCAGCTCCTCTCCTCTCCTGCATGTCCTGCCTTGTCCTGTCCTTTCACACCTCTCCTCTCCCCATCTTTTCCTCACCTTTACTCATTTCTCTTTTCCTGATCAGGAACAAGTAACTTTCTTTTAATAAATTCAGAGAAAGCCCCAATTGCTCCCATGTGGCATTTGTACAGTTTTCCTTCCTGGTAAAAATAGTAAAGTAATAGGAGGTGAGCTATGAAGGTAAATCCTCAATTGTTCATGAGGCTCCAATCCCCCAGGACAGAAGAGCTTATGTATATTATTTGCCAGTATTTAAATTAAATTGAAGAATAAGGCATTTTCCTAAAGCATGGAACTTAACATTTGGAAAAAAAATTTTCAGGAGAAATCCACAAGTCCTTCTCTTGGCTTAATCTAACAAAAAAAGTGGAAAAACAAAACCCAACAATGAATAGTCATGGAAAAGTTAAGGATATGACAATACTATACAAGGTTTAAGGATCTGGACTCTTTCCTTACTTAATTATTCCTCTCTCATTTGGTGATTCTTTTGCTTTCTTAAATAAGTATCCTGTTTTTCTGTTTTTAACCATGTGGCCTTGGTGAAATCTTTTGTCCTAGGAGCTAAAAGCCTGGAGTGAATATTCTCAGAACTCAGATTCAAAGCTAAACATATTTTTCTGTCAATCTGGGACTTCTCACAGTTTCTCTGCTTTAGTGTTTTATGGTTAAAATAAAGACATGGTCTCTTCTTCATCTCCAGTCCTTATTAAAGCTCTTAAAATTTTCACCTTGCTTATACAGTTGTTACTTCTATTACAAATTCAACTAAAAAAATGTACATGAGCTTTCTCCTGAATCTGTTTGTAACTTATTTTATTAGTGAGATAAAGAACCCTGAAGAAAACATGTTTTCCCAGTAATCAGATGACTTCGTTTTCTGAAGTGTTTGACTTTCTTTAGGTGATGTAATCGATGTCTGATGAATAGCTTTGCTTGCTCCTAATCTGCAGAGAGTGGATTTACTCTGTAGATAACTACCTTTCTTGAACAGAGGACTATTATCAGTGTATCACCTTTGCTCAATTCCTGTTATGTGTCTTTGTTACTAAAGATCAAGGAAGATTTTGTATGCTGCAGAACCTTGATATCCTTTCTCTCTGCTGTCTTCTAGTAATTTCAGATTTTTAAACTTGTATTTTAATGCCTTTTGATCTATTTTGACTTGATTTTGGGGTTCATGTGTTAAAGGTCAGATAGCTAACAATTACTATGAAGGCTCTGTTCTTCTCTATTGTTTGTTGTTATTTTTCTGAGATTAAGTAAATTTATGTTTTGAACAAGTTCCCTATAGATTCACCTGATCGTATGTATTCTTACTTTTTTTCTGCTAAGCTATCATGTTATTCTCTGGTTCAAATTTACAGGTGTCTAGAACTACAATTCAAAAAATAAATAAATTCTATATATAATTCATCTAGGTCTTTGATGTTCTAATTTAGAATAATAAAAACACGCTAAGTTGCTTTTCTTTATTTTTCCTTTGTCTGTTATAAAAAGGCACAGCAAGAAACCTTAGAATTAAATAAGTTCATAACATATTACAAGTGAAAACTTAAAATTAGGGGATTTGAAAAAAATAAAAGTTAAGAAATATAAAGAAGTAAATCTACCATCAAATTGAAAAGTCATCTATTAATGCTTATCCTCAAGTGTGCAGCCTGCACTGCCAAGGAGTGCCATGCAAATTTAGAGTCAGTATTTAGAACATCTCTCATGGAGCTTCTTATTCAGGGACACAGCACAAGTGAAAAATGATTTGATCCCATTTCCAATTTAGAAACTTATTTTTGTTTCAGTAGTTTAGAAGAAGGAGAAAAAATAAGGAGAAATCTATAAACTAGATAATGTGCCTAAAGATCATTGTGTTGAGAAAAACAGATAGCCGCTCATAGAGAAAAGGGACCAGTGTAAGATATATAGAAATAAAATAACATTAATTTGGCAGAGGAACATTGCATTTAAAATTGTTTCCTCTTTATAGATCTATCAATTTTAGAGAGTGGCACTATTTGAATATATATGTATCAGAGAATAATGTATGAGTATGTAGTGCATGTATCACAGCACATATGTAGAAGTCAAATGACAATTTTGTGAAGACTTTTTTTTTCTTGTAACATTGCCTGTGTTCTAGGGATTGAATTCATGTTATACTTGAAGATCAAGCCCTTACCTGCTGAGTCATTTGCAGGTTGAACAGTAGCCCTCTTTAATGAGAAGAAAATCTGTCAGATCAATTTTTATAACAAAATGGAGAAATCCTTTATCCACTTAAAGTAAAATGGCTGCTAATCAGTGCTCAAATATTGAAACCAGAATAAAGTAGAATGCTTAGAATCATAAAAATGGTAATTAGATTGTTACTCATCTTTAATGTTGATAAATTCCTCTATATTGATTAATTGGCGAGTGATGGAATCAAGAAATCTGGCCATAATCAATGCTGTTAATGTAGAACAGAAAAATGAATTGAACTTTCTCTTTGTCCTGCTGAGCCACAAGCCTGTCTCTGTTTAGTTCTGGTGTAGGACTATCAAATAGGGTTACGGAAGGGAGTGAGAAAACAGAGGCCTGAGAGTCAAAGCTTTGATTTTATTCTATCATAACATTTAGAATGCATACGCTTAATTACTATATATCTTTCAACTAGTCACCTTATTTATTCGCTTCTCCTCTGCCAAAAAATACACTCATATTACTAGTCTACTAAATCACCTATTCTCCTATATTTCAATATTCCAAATATGATGTTTTATTTCTTCTGATGTTTCCTTTTCTTGTTCCTAAATTCTCCTTCAATTAGTTGGAAGAGAAAAAGGAGGAAACCAATAAATCTAGTGAGAATGCACAATATCTCTAACTCTAAATGCTACAAGCTTAAAACTATTATCTTGAACTGAGGTATTGCAAATATTTTTAGAATATGTGAATATCAGAATTTATAAAATTGTAGTTTTAAACAATCAACTTTTATTTATTTATTTAAGAATTTTATTGGTCTGTGTATATAAGACATTGTGATTGAACATTAAAATATATTTTAACACTGTATTATATGATTTTATGTAGTTGTAATAAAAGTTAAGAGCAAAGCTACTTAAGAAGAAAGTTTATTTAAGCTTATGTTTCCAAAGTGTAGAGTCCATAAGAGTGGTAAAGTATCAGCTACATACAGGTCTGGATGCTAGAGTAGCAATCTAAAAATTCAGATCTTGAAATGCTTCTGAAAACCAAAAACCAGTGAATTAAATTAATAGAAGGCTTTAAAACCAACAAATGTATGCCAGGTGACATGACTTTAAGCATGTCCATACTTCCCAGACATTCTAAACAGCAACACCAACTGGGTAAAAGTATTTAAATGCATAACATTCAAGCCAAAGAGAGTAAAATGTTTTGATGCATCCTAGAATTTTTCTTTTAATCAAATGTTTTCTTTCAATGCTTAGGTTACACTTAATCATATTTTCAAAAGATAAATTTTTGCTTCATATAATATCAAACAATTAAATTATGGCATAACAACATGTTTAAATGCTTTTAAACTATGAATATACTATAAAATTTCATCCATTTAATTTTCCTTATACATTTTTGAATCTGAGTTATAAACATTTATTTTGTTCTAGAGTAATAAATCTGTTTTCCTCAGTAATTTTGATTAACTCTAAAATTACATGTTTTGTACTATTTTATTTTCTAAATAGTATATTCAGTGATGAGAAGAATGGAGATATAGACCAGTTTTTCTATTGATCTTCTAGGGAGCTTTACTCAGCTAAAATTAAGTCTAGTCTTTGGCACAGAGAAGCATTTCAAAACAAGGCAGTATGAAGAAAAACTGGAATTAGACTAAAAGTTCACACATATAGTAAAAGGGAATAAGTCACATTTAAACATTTGTGTATTTCAATAAATCACACTAAACTATAAAACTATATGGAATAATTTATAATACTTCATGCCTACGTATACTTACACACACACATATATATATGAATATATACATATATGTATATATCTACATCTAGGTTAAGATTTAAAACAAAGTTATGTCAAAGTTATGGTAAAGAGTATTCCCTAAGAGTCATAGATTATTTAACAAAATTTCCGTTTCAGGCATATTGTTTTGAGGTATCCAAGAGAACCCGCAATAATATAAGCTGTTGTCATGACTTTGATTTTCTTCCAGAAATTGAAGGGAATGCTCTATTGCTGGAGCCAGTACATATTTGGAACACAGAGCTCAAAGAAACTGAATGAGAACTGATCTAGTCCTCCACAAGAACTGGCTATATTAGTATCAGAAGGACCTATGACAGCTTCCAGGAGTGATGTACAATAGGTAGCCTGACCCATAAGGCCGATGGATAGCAACAATAACTAGCAAGGCAAGATATATATATATATATATATTATAATATATATTATATATAATATACATATATATGTATATTGTATATGTATATTATATTTACATATATAAATATAATGTATATTATATATTAAATATGAATGGTAGGACCTGAGTATAGCCAATAACTATCTTATTGATCCTAAGGCACACTAAGTAGGAGAGATTTTACGCCTTGTACCAGGATCCTAGTCCACTCTCAAATGCTGGTGAATGCATGGACCTCAGAAGGGAACTAACTACTTCCAATTCAATGAGCAGTATAATTTCTATCTGCATCTAAATACATGTCCTTATACACACAGGTCAGTACATCACTCATCCATCATCCAAAAATTTTCTTTTTGAAGCAGAAAAGGACCATTATAGTAAGCTACACATGACAAAACTTCAAAAAAGAAGTGCCCATGGGGTTCTCAGTTCCAACTGAAAAAATCCCCCAACAACCCTGTACTTACTATGACCTTTAAGGGAAAGTAGGCTGCAAAATCAGAAGAGCCATAAGAAGAGGACAAGATATCCAGTGCAAGATTGTGTCTTCTATGTATTACAGGAAATCTGAACCCTGGAAATATAAAATACATGATTGCCTACACATGACACCAACTGAAATGGCGTTATATATCAGGTAACTCTCTCAAGACTTCACTTTTAAATGAAACACTGGAGATAATTCATGGCAATTTATGAACAGTTGACAGCATTCCAACTCACAAAGTAAAAGTTTACACAATGTCAATGCATGAAGGCAGGATATCTTCCTTGTAAATGTGGGAAATGCTACATCTGTCTTGGTAGGAAGGAAAATGTTCCAAAGAAACACTTCTGTCTTTTCCTTTCCCTGTGGAACTATTGAAATAATAGGCCTCAAGTAATTGGAATTTTCTCAAGAAATTCAAGATGGAAAATAGAAAGCCAAGAGTTTTCCCAAGATAAAGGGAAAATTTGTGTCCCCTAAATAAAAGCAATTTATATCTTTTCAGGTGACTTTGCAGACCATGGGGGTGCTGAACAATGATAAGTCACTTAGAGTCAGTTTCTTACCTTTACTGGGGTGAAAATGGGATGCCATTGAGTCTTATTCTTTATTCAGTGTTGTTACAGTGACTAGAACTTTATCTTCTGCTTTCCATTATGAATTTATTTATTTAATTCAGTCACTGAGGACAGGTGGCTAACCCTGAAATTTTAGAGCTATGAGCACATCGGATTGATCACACAGTAAATATATGTAATTTTAGTTCAGATACCTAGGAATCGAATGTCATTCTAACGCTACCATATAAACTTGAGTTGGGTTAATTTCTATTTAAAAAAAAATGTTTCTATATGACAAGACAAAGGAGTCATGTTACTTTCCCCTCACATAACATTAATGTAAATGGGCCTGCCAATCACCTGGACAAAAAAATATGTCACAAACAGCTATAATTTCAAGAATTGCAATATCACTAAAAACATCTTAAAATATGAAAGGATACTTTAATGACATGCATCTAATAAATTTCAATCTCAAAATATCCTTCCTTACGACATTGATTACATATCATCAGCACTAAGACTGTCCAATTTCTGAGTCCAGAAAGCTTAACTGTGTTTTTTCCTCAAATTTTGGATACTAGGCAATATTTTAAATCTGTTAGTGTTAAGCAGACTGACATTATCAGATTTCAAGGCTTTGAATCTCACCTTCTATTCCTTTGGAAAAGCTAGAAAGAAAAACCAACTTTATGATAATAAAACTTATATAAAGGTAATATATCTATTATTAAAACACATTAGGGCACAGCTACTTCTTTCCTGTTAAAATAACATTATCTAAACTCTATCTCTGAAACCAGATATCCCAAACTACCCAACACATTACTTAGTGTCATCTATTTTATTTAGGATTGTGGATTCTAATATGTTCTCATGACCTGTTGGATGGACTCATACCTGTACATATATGCATAACAGTAATAGTGATCATTGGGCTTCAATGAATAAAAAAATAGATAGATAGACAAATAAATAATAAACAAATAATTAAACGAAAAGGTAAATTGAAGTGCAGATTACAATGTGAAAGAGATCCTTTGGACAGATGAAAAGGGAGTGAAGTGTGTCTATGAAATAAATTATTTTATTTCTGTCTCAAATTAAGCTGTGCCTCTGATATATTTCTTTTAATAAAAATAAAAAAATTGGCACACATAGTTATTTCCAAAACTTTCCCATCTTCTTTTAATGGTGTATACAATATTACAGGCTGTAGTTTATGTTAATATTTATATAAAATACATGTTTAACTATTGTTCAGGTCCAGAACATTTCACCTTTTTGGGGATTTCTTATGCTAACATTTTAACATTTTATCTGTTTCATTTTGTTTGCATAAGGATGAAATTATTAATTTTATATACCTGAAGAATTTCTAAAGCCTACTTACTATAATTAATTCTTTCCTATTGTAGTTAGTGATTTGAGTACTTATAATGCTCTATTGATATAGTAAAATATGTTAAATATATAAAACGATGCTAAACACACAAAAATAAAAAACTTATTCATGAAAAATAAAATATTTGCACCTTTCAAAAACACATATAACTTTAAAACAGTTTATATGATATTTGTTAAGACGTTTTCATTATATGAAGTAATATAAAATTATTGATAATATGCATGTGCATAAATGATGTTTTAATTAAAAGCTGCTAAGGATAAAGAATTTCATCTTTTTATAAAGTATGTTAAAGTTTATATTGTCCTGTATTAACAATAATTCAAGTAATCAATAAAGTGAAAAAAACATCCCTTTAAAAATATATGTGAGGATGAAATTCTAAAAATATATTATTTGCCATTTAAAAATAATTTTGTTATTGTACTTTGAATTTCAAAAACTAAATAATGAAAATCATAAAATGCAGAAATCTAAGTTTAAATTATGACCTTATTTAAATACCATATTGAGATTCTATGTTCATTTATATTCCAATGAACATTTTTATTTCAGAACTAGAGGAATCAAAGGATTTCTCTTGATAACATCATAACACATAATGTTATGATTCTCCTGCCTGGATTCTTCATTAATTCTATTTGACTAAGGTATTATTAACTGCATTTTAAAATGGTGAGCTGTGCTCAAGAGAAAGGTCATCTTCTTAAAGGGATTGTATAAACAGCTCTATGATATTCTAAACCTCACAGCATAATTTGAAAAGCCATGTAGAAAGGTTATGCCATAAAAGCTACTTATATATATATATATATGTATATATATATATATTAGGAAATAAAATAAAATCATTCTCAGGTAGCACACAGTCATGTAACATACATAAAAACATTTTGTGGTTTTAAATATATAATTAAATGTAAAAGTCATATTATAGGAAGTTCTAATATTGTAGAACTTCACTAATATACATAATTTATATATTGCATTGCCTCTAAGAGGGAAAAATGATATAATTTATACGTAAAATCTAGGACATAATTCACAATACAGTTTACATTTAATTGTATAAGAATATTTTCTATACTGAAACTTTTTACAGTAAATTGTGACTGGCATGTGGAGAATATTATGACATCTATTTTAGAATTTCTTGAGTGAATTAAGAAATGCCTACTAGATAATTTTACATTAAAATTTGGAAAAAAATTTAGTTTGGTTTCTCAGGACATGATGAAGAGTAGATAGAAGTAAGTATATGTAAATGTACTAGACAAATGCGTATGACCAATAGAGGAATTATGGAGTAGTGATGCCAAGATTAATCAAAAAACAATAAGCACATGGATGTGTAACACACAGAGGGACAGAAAGACACAGAGATGGCTTTATATATGGAGTGCACCTTTATTTTATTCATTTATTTATTTCTCTTTTTGCTTACACTTTAAATTTTGTCTTAAAGTTTGTTATCTGTTTAAAAAATAATGTATTAATTTTAAAACTTTGCAGTCTAAAAGCCCAAATTAAATACAAAAAATAAGCGTGTTGATTAGTAAAGGAACATTTCACATGCATTAGTAATGGTACATAACCTGACATGAATACACATTTAATCTTCCCACTGCCACAGCAACCTTAGATGCTTTCTAAACCCATTTTGAAGTCTTAATTAGAAATTTTATTGTTTGGATTTCAAAAGTGGATTTTGATTAAATGTTTTTAGCCTGGAATATATTTTAAAAGTTTTATTTTCAAAATGTGATGATGATCAGTCCTTTATGAAATCTGTCTTATGCACTTTAAATAATATTTAGTTCACCTGGAGAAAAATAATGTTATCTATTATTGTTATCAGCTATCTTGGTCTGAAAGTCTTCAATATGGTTTTTATTATGAGTAATAGCTTTGAGTTCTCATAACAATTTTAACAATATTTCTTTTTCACAGATTTACCTTCTGAACATAGTTGAGAAATTTATTCACAACTTCTTGTTTCCATATTTTTTTCAGTTAAAAATGAAATATTCCTGCAATTTTTTTTTTACAAATAAACCTGTACATTAATGTGAAAGTGCATCTAAGTAAATAAAATGTCTATATATAGTGTGAAATGAATGAAATCACTTCAGATTTTTTTGTGTGCCGGGTGTTAGCTATTCCACATACTGCAAATGGGCATTTTATTCTTTTCTACCACATAGTATGCTACACTTCATCAACATAAATTTATCAATTCATTATATATTCTTTTAGTATAAATTTTATGTTATCTCTCTGTATGTATAATGTATAGTGAGTGTGCCTGTTTGCATATCTGTTTATGAAGACTAATTAATGTACCAACCTTCTTAATCTTTCACATAGTTTCAGAGTAAGGAACTCCTGAAAATAGTAACAAATGACTTTGGACAGTCTAGCTGACCCACAAGCTTCTGAGGATTCTCCTGCCCTCTCTAATCATTATAGGATTGCTGAGAATATAGATGTAAGCTGCTACTTTGACCAGATGTTCTTGATTTCTGATGATGAGACTTCCAGACTTCCGATCTTCATCTAAGGAGAGGTGCTTGCGTGCGTGCATGCGTGTGTGTGTGTGTGTGTGTGTGTGTGTGTGTGTGTGTGTGTGTGTGTGTGTGTGTGTGTGTGAGAGAGAGAGAGAGAGAGAGAGAGTGTAAGTGTAGGTGCCAGTGGAATCCAGGAGGAGGTACCTATAAAGACCAGTAAAGGGAAAAGTATGCCCTGGAACTAGAATTCTAGGCAGTTGTGATCTTGCTGATGTTTGTACTGGGAATCAAATTCTCTCCTCTGCAAGAGTAGTCAATAACCTTAAATGCTAAATTATTCTACATCTATGTGCACATTATCTGTTAGGAAGAACATCTGTAAGAATACAAGTGTTTTGTCAGAGCTTGGGTAAAATTATTTTATACTATGCAAGTCTGTCCAATTTCTTGCAAATGTACAGATTTATTTTTTATTTACAGGTGAATAATATTTCATTGCATGTACTGCCACATGTTCATAATCTATTCATCCATTTGGAGATATCTCAGTTGATTATAATTATTTGCTGTTATCAAATATCCTCATAAATGTAGATATACACACACACTACACACATACACAGAGCCCTTAAAGTTGTATCATTTTATCAGAAAGAATTAGCAAAGCTCAAAAATAAACTTTGTTTTAATATTGTGGTTTTAGTCTAAAGGACTATGTGAAAGGTTTCTAATTTGTCTTTTGTCCTTCATATCATGAATGCATTTTATAAATTTATCTCTTAAGAAATACTAGAAAATAATAGAATTCAAAGAAAGGTTGTGCTTATATAGGGAACACATATGCACCTGTGCTAGCTAGTGGTTTGTGGTTTCACCTGTGCATCTTGTTTGTTTCTGCTTTCTTAAACTGAGGAAGTTTCTGGTCAAAATTTACACACCGATGACATTGATCTCCCAAGTCCTCTCAGTTTGATTTAATTTAATTATTTTAATGAACCTTATTTTAAATTATTATTTCATTTTTGATCTAGTAGTATGACAAAGATATACTAGTCTTTCTAAGGCTTATAGTTATAACTTAAAAAATAACATTAATATCATTTAGTATTTAGTGCTATTAAAGTTTGCATATATACAGTAGGCTTGCAAAACATTTTAATAAAGTGGAAGATGCTCTAAGTGTGCCGAAGCTAGCACAGTAAGTAAGGGGATGTACATCTGGGAAAAGTTGGAGCAGAGATGTATATTATTGGAACACATTTTATAGAACTACCTCAAATTACACACACACACACACACACACACACACACACACACACACACACACACATATATATATGTATATATATACATATATATATATATTTGGAAAATATAGGTACAAGACTATTGAGAAGAGTAATTGAGAATTTTGAAGGAGATGCTGAGCTATGGCACTTTGGTTAATGACTTCTGGTGAGGTATTCAGTTATCTTTAGGGAGATGGCCACTGCTCAAACTGTATAATAGTACCTGTTCATATATTATCAAAGTGCTGGCGACTTGGTGTTGCAGAACTATTCAGGATCTCTTCCCTGTGGTTCCAAGGGTGTAAGTATTCCCATAATTTTTCTTTCTGAGTATTAGTACTAAAGTCCTCTTAAGGCACTTTTATTTTCTTACCAAAAGTCTAAATAGCTTTCACTCAGTTAAAATTATTTTAGTTGCCATTGGAAAAGTGTTGCAATGAGGTTTCTGGTCCCAAGTGGCCAGAGATCCAGACCCACAGACCAGCAGCCTCAGATGCCTTAGCCACCTGCAGCTGATCAGGGCCCCAAAAATGACTCAAACACCTTTATTCATGCTGTTTGGCCTATGGCTCAGGCACCTTGCTAGCCTCTTCCTTCATCTTACCTCAACCCATTCTCATTAATCTGTTCTGCCAGGTGGTCCATGGCTCACCTGTGTCCCTCACATGTTTCTTCTTGGCCAGCTGGCTCTGTCTGTCTCTGACTCCGCCCTTCCTTTCCTACCTATCTTGATTCCCCACCTACTTTTTCTATGGTACCTGACATGGGCCAAAACAGCTCCTTTATTTTAAGATTGATATTCACAGCATACAGAAAGACATTCCCACATAAGAAAAGAAATAAAAATATCTTCTTTTTAGCTAGTTTTATGTAAACTTGAAATTAGCTAAGGTCATTTGTTTGGTAATAGAAATTCTCAACTGGGAAAAGCATCTGTGAGTTTTGTTGGTAGTCAAATCAGTAGTGAATTTTCTTAGTAATTAATCATAGTAGGAAGACAAGTTCTTGATGGGACATGCCTTTCTTGAGGTGGTAGTCTCAGATTCCATAAGAAAACATGCTGAGAAAGACCGATGGAAGCAATCCAGTGTCAGCACTTTCCTACAGCCTCTGAATCAGTTCTAGCTTCCAAAATCTAACCTGAGCTTCTGCCCCGAATTTCTTTGGCCCTACAGGCTTTAGGATGCAATCAACTTCACAACTTGTTTTTTGTTCATAGAGTTTTATCACTACAACAGGAACCCAAAGATATCTTCATTATCAGCCTTCGGTGCCTTGAAGAGGAAAGAGAGTACTTACTGTGAATTCATTTGATGCTCTATTCAAATGATAGTTACATCGGTAGAGACTTCATCTAAACTCAGATTTTTTTTAAAATAAATTTTCAAATATTTCATTCATGTTTAAAGGGACATGATTTTAAAAGTTGTATCTTAATGTTTTATTCTGTCTTGCATTGAACTCCATGCATAATCAAATCTCTTGCCTCAACACTGTGGTAGGAACAGGTTCATGTCATCACATTCAGCTCCACACTACCTTTTCCCATGAAGGCATTTAGAAGATAAGCATATGTCTCAAGAGTTCATGTGATGTAAGTGAGTAATGAGTTCAGCTGGTCACATCAGTCTGACGTAACTTAAACAACAATGTTCTTTCTACTTTATTTTTTAAAAAAATAAATGTCTTAAAAGTCTTAAGTAGTTTTGCTAGGTGCAAATGACAGGATGGTTCTGGAGATGTTCCCTTTAACAAGTTCAGACTGATGTAAGTGCTCAGAAATTCTCTATGTTCTATACCTTGACACCACCCAGGATTTCCTTCATATTATAAATTCATGTACATATTCCTCTAATTGTTGTTATTTCTCAAAGGATAATGTGTAATTGCATTGTCCACTCTGGGGAAATTTTAATATGATTGTTCATTTGACAGATTCCTTAGCACAAAAAAGGAAAGCTATTAGAGAAGCTGCCCTATGTGTCTAAAGTAGACTATTATATTTAATGAGTAACTTGCTGTATTCATTTATACTCCTGAGATTAATAAACACTATGTTTTTAATTATATTTCACCAGAGAATTGTAGACTATATGAGTTATTGTATAAACTGTCTAGAGTAACACCTGAAACTATACATATTAAGTTGTATATATGAATGGAGTTTGATGCACTTAAAGGTCTTCTACTATTTTAACAACGAAATCATTTTTGTTAATATAATTTTCCATCTGCTTGATTCTAATTTACCTTTGCTTGCTCATTCTCATTTTTCTTTTGTACTTTGCTTGAAAAAATTGGATATAAAATTATCAGAACTCTGTTCAAATAAATAATAAAATACAAAGTGAAAGGGAAATAGTACAATTATATTAAACCATTTAAGCTAATTTTTTATTAAAAATTAAAACACAAATAAAATGAAGTAAAAAAAACTGAAAAATGCACAAATGTGGAGTATAATTTATTCATGAAAAATTAACCAAATTATCCAAATCAGAAAATCTAAAGGTTTTATTCAGGGTAGATTGTAGAAAAAAATCAATGAAGGCTGCTTCAATAATTTCAAACACAAGCAAGTACACTACATCCTCTTCTTCTTTGAATTTACATTAAATTATTCACTAGTTATCATGTTATATGAAAATATAAATTTGAAAATATCTTCCAAAAATAAACTTTTAAACGTTTAGAATATTAAGCTTGGACAAAGCATAAAAAGATAAAAAGGAAAACAAAATGAACAAGGAAAAAATCACAAGAAAGCAATTCTCCCTTTTAAATGTTAGGGTGAAAACTTCAAGATCAAGGCATGGCTTCAAAAACATGCAAACAATCAGAACATAGGAAAAAAAAACTAAATTCCTCCAACCTCTCTCAACTTAAATTATGACATGAAAATTATAAATAATATGTCAAAAATGAAAATGATAGTATTAATTTATATATTGAATAAATAAAAAGAAAGTAGTTACATTTGGGGGAAATGTGAGAAAGAGAAGAAAACTTGAGAACTGTACTATGAGAGGTGCTAAAAGAACTGCCATGGAAAATAATAAAATGTAATAAATACAAGGGATATTGCCCAATGGAAAAACATAGATTGGGATGCTAAGGTAAAAGATCAGGAATTTGAAGTCCTCTCCAGCTACACAGTTATTTTATGGTCAACTATATGAGGCCCTGTCACAAAAAATTAAAATATAAAAATATAGATAAACCTTACTCTTTATTAGTATTTATATTCCTTCAAGAATTTTACACGTGTACACAATGCGTATTACTGTACCCACCATTATTTACTGCTTCCAAGTCCTTGTGGGTCCTCCCCAGATATTACCCTCCCAACTTTCTGTACAACTTTTTACTTTATATCCCATTGTATCCAATGTACATCAATGTGAAATTATACATAGGAGCACTAGCAATCTAACACTAGTCATAGCCCCAAAATAAAATAAATAAATAAAAATTCCTCTCTAGTCCGCATCAGCTACAAGAACGTCCTCTATTGGAGGTTGAGTCTATTAATCCATGTCTCAAGACGCATGTTGAAATTTAGAGTGATAGCCCTTGGGCAGGTACAATGCAATAAATAACCAATGCAATGAGTTCATGAATAAAAAAATTACCATAATTTCTCAGGACTCTTTTTTTCATTTATTGGCTATTCCATTCACTAAGTTTTTTTCTGTGATGTTCCTTGACCTTTGATAAGTAGCTGATTCAAGATGTCCGGCTCAAGACAGAACACCCACAGTCTTATTTTTGACATTGTTTATGATTCCAAAAGATGATCCAGGTTACAAAAATAAAGATATTGGATTCTAGTTTGACAACATGACAGTTTAACAAAATAATAATTGTCATTTTCTTTCTAAGACTGATAATTTTAAGAAGAGGTTTTGTGTTGCACGATTAAATGAAACACAGGGATAGATCTCTGAAGAAGTCAGAGATATTAGAGAGAATAAACACCATAGTTAGATCTTACCCAGCTATCTTCCAGCTTCCTCAGACTTGCTTCCCTTGGCTTGGCATCTTCTCCTCCTCTTTCTATCCTACTTAAATACCCTTTGGTAAATTAAGGTGTGGCCCCATCACTGCCTGCTTGGGAGCCTGTAATTCCTTCAATAATCTAGAATGTCATTGACTCAGTCGGGATTAAGGGTGTAGGTCACCACTCCCAGGATACTCCCTGTGCTGGGATTAAAGGTGTGAATCACCACTCTCTGATCCTCCTAGACTGACTATGGTTAGAGCTCTGGAACTTCTGGAGCTTTTATTAACTCCCCACATAGACTATGAGTAGATTCCCTCTGATATCTCCCAAACTTCTGAAGCTTTTATTGAATCTCCACAGTTTTGTTTTTATTTCCACAGAAAATGAGAAACTGTAGATTTATTTTGGTTTAAGAAAATAAGGTTTGATCTAGGAAGAACCCCCTAAGAAAATTCAGATGGGAATGTATGGTCCATATGATCTAATATTTCAGAGCAGCTCTATTACAGTTTCCTCTGAGCTCTGCCTCCAGAAGCTTAATTAAGGAGACTGGCTGAGATGACCCAGCTTTATAGAATGCTCCATTCATGACTTGACCATAACAATTTTCTCAGGATCCCCATAAGATTACCAGCACCTCATATAAGCAGGAAGTAATCCAGAGAAATATTCCCATATTCCCAAACAATGAATTATGGATATTTGTCTTTGTTTACAGTGTTGGTTACAAGTTGTTATGGAGGAGTCTTCAGTGAATAAGGTCCTTTCTCCAAGAGTGTAAGGGAGCAAACAGGAAGGAGAGATGGTAAGCCCCAGTCTCAGACTGGCCTGGCCAGGCTCATACATGGGACCTCAAAGCCTAAAGGCCACACCTCTGGAAAATGTAACTAATGTCTTATTCCCACTAAATATCCCCCTTTTGTCTATATAAGAAATTTCTAAGCCTATATGTAGCAGAAAATATATATAGTAGAAACTAAATAAATATATATATAATATATAGTAGAAGCAATTAAACAATTATAAGGTAATATTTAAGAGAAGAAAAAGTCAAACTTCATAAACAAGATCAAATTACAACTAACAAACAACAAACATGAAGTATATATTAAATTTCCAGAATATTGATAACTGACAATAAACAGATTATATCAAAGCTATTTATTATGGATAATATGAATCTCGTACATATCTGCTCTTAGCTAAGATGAAACGGTCCTAACCTTAATTATCTAACTGTCAACCCCATCAAATACCTGAGGAAAAAAAAAAGTTTTATCTGAATAGGTTGGAAGGACAAATGAGTTACTTTCAAAATTTAGTAGAAGAAGGCAATGACAGTCAGCTGCCTGGAAAGTAACTCACAGCTGTTCTGCAAATTGAAGCACTCCCTCTTTTGGCTACAGGTTTAGGATAGCTGAAAGATCTTCACAGAAACAGAGGATTTTGAGAAGCTGCCTTATTCTCTCTTGGCAGGTTTCAGCAGTCTCTTCTCATTCCGATTGGAGGATGGTGTGCTTACTATCATAAATTGAACCAAGCCCCCCTTTCCCCCAACAGGCTAAGGAAGACAAACTCCAGCATCATCTCAGAAAAATAAAAATAAAAATAAAAAATCCAGTCCTGCCAGGAGTGATAAAGTATGTCTCTCAAAGCTGAATTTTGAATAACAAAGCATTTAAATGCCATATTCTCTTGGCCTATGAAGCAGCTGAAGATTCCTGTCAATCTGACATATTGTACTATATATTTGAGAATCCTAAATAACATGTCTCATATAAGACAAACGTACATAATGGTGACCAGAAATTCTTATCATCCTAACTGAAGCTTGCAAAGTAGACATTCTATAAATGGGTGTACTGTTTTTGAATAATGACTTCAAGTATGACAATCATACCAACGTTAAACAAAGAAAGGTAAATTTTTATTACAAAATGACAACAGTATTCTAAATATATATTACTGTGAAAGATATCTTGAACAGAGATATACAAAACAGAGGAAGAACATGTATAAAATATTTAAATAGAGGTAGAATTTATAAATATATATTATGACTAGAATAATTGATCATACGTAAAAATCATGTAGTGTAAATGACAACAATAGGCATTAATATCCACAATATTAAAATATTTCAAACAGAAGTAGAAATATGTGCAAAACATGACAATTACAAATTTAATTTTGTAACAATACACAAATTACTGTAGACATATAAAATAATTTCAGATTTGAATTTTATCAATATACAAATTATCTTAAACAGACATAATATATATATATATATATATATATATATATATATACAAAAATATGTACCAGTGCAAATTGTCTATGGCTCATATTTGACTAATAATTGTTAACAGGTAGATATAAAATCTGCCTATATCTGTCGTATCTCCTCACTTCCCTTTTCTCTTCTTTAGGATTCCTGAGTCTATATTGTTGTTTCACCCTAAACCTGAACTTATAACTACCCTTGGAAAATGATAATTATAACTCTTAGAGGACAAAACATATCTGCAGAGGGGCACTGTTTTTCATAAAGTTGCTTCCTGTTGACTTGTGGGCAATGGTATCCTTTTGAGGTCCTGTAAAAACTATGACAGTGCTTAGGTTCTAAAGAAATGACTATAAACATCTATAGCCAGTCTCGGAGTATTAGGTAGGGCTGTCTGGAATTCTTGTTAGAGATGTGATATGATGGTTAAGAATAGGAAGCTATCCCACAAATATCCTGAACAGTCTTTATTTCAAAGTCAGTCATTGAGTGGTGTATACCAGTTTTAAAAAATATCACAGACCAGGTAGAATCATTGTGGTGGGACCCCATCATTTTTTCTGGATGCCTTGGTGTTTGCTGGTAGAAGAATTCATTTACAGTGGAAAGTGTAAACATTTTTAAATTCAAATAGAGAATTTACACTTTTAAGAGAAAAAATTATGCAAAGAAGTTTTAAAATATCAATAAAGAATAGGTACAAAGAGATATAGGATTAGCCATAATATTATAATAGTGCCTGCATATCTTGGCTTTCTACTTTCCCACACCAGATAGTTTTTCTGATTTGAGACAGAATCTCTTAAAATTTTCTTTAACAACGTGCTTGGGTTTATATAAGGAGAAGGCCACTTATTCTAACTCAAAAGCCAACTTGATTTGTAATTAAATCAGTACCACAATATTTTTTTTTTGTAAAGGGATATCAATGTTAAGCAGAAGTACTTGCAGAAATAAGACCAATACAATAAACTTACTAACATGGAAAAGGAAAAGTTTCACAATGTCCCTGTCTATAAATAGGTTGAAGTCTTCAAGGATTCACTAAGACTTTTAAAATGAGAGTCAAAATACTTTGCTAAAGTTTCACTTCTTTGCGTTGAATTTCCCCTCAAATTTAGGTTCATTCTTATAGTTTTTGGATTACAGTCAAGCTGTTAGAGCATTTCCCTCTTTTCATTGTGTTTTATCACACACATACATACACACACACACTCTCACACACACACACTCACACACACACACTCACACAGTTTCTTCAGTCTAAAATCTCTCAAATTCAAATTAACTGTCACTGTTGATACAGTTGTCTCTCATTGGTGGTCATTCTCTCCTAGAACACTTTACCCGCTTCCCAGTGATTCCAGTCAATATGCCTATTATCTGTTTGTTTGCATAGAACAGCTTAGTTTTGTTTTTTTTTTTTTTTTTTTTTTTTTTTTTTTTTTTTTTTTTTTTTTTTTTTTTTTTTAAATTGGTTTTCGTCTTTGTTCTCATATAGTCATTTTGTTTCAGGCACAATTATGTTTTTAATTATAGTTCATATAAGTCCTTTCCAATACATAGCCTCATTCTCTTTAACTTTACTTTCCTTGTACCACTGTGGTGCACATCAATTAAAGAGATGGAATGGCAATATAAATCGTATCCACTCTTATTTTTTCTTGTGCTTGATGAATAAGATTTTTTTGTAACTACAAAGTGGGTATTCATTTATGCAATACTGAAAACATGTAAAAACAATACACAATTAAAATTATCCATCAATTACAATGGCCAGATACACTAAAAATTATAAGGACCTTCAGTTTGACAAATAAAACAGATTACCCAGAGTAGGAGTGGTCTACTAGTAAAGAAAAAATTTACGAATAAACCCACAATGATTTATCCTGGGGAGCTCTCATTTTGGAAAAAAAATAGTGAAGATAAATATATGCAGAATATAACATGTATTCCAAAAAAATCTCTAAAACTATGGACTATAACTGTTTGAAGAAGATTCTTTTCTTCCATTATTATTTCTAATTAACAAGTATCTTTGGTATTGTCTTTGCTGTACTCTCTTCAAACCCCTTTGTGCTACTCTTTTGTATTTGATTCATTGGCATTCTCTATCTTGACTTTGCTATAAATTAAGATGAATGTAAATCGATACACATCAGTCGAGAATATTTAAAAAGCGGTATTTAAATCATTCACTTTTAATATTTAAAGATATTTTTTAAATTGAGGTTATATTCTTTATTTAAATAATATATTTAAGATAATCTCTAGTGTATACATATTAAAACAAAAATTTACTCACACATATATTTGATGAATTTATAACTTCTTTGAGCCACAATGGATATATTTCTGCAATTTTTTTCACATAATTTACTTAGGCCTTGGGAACAAAGAATCAGGATAATGCCTAATTCCTGAAGACACAACAGTTTCCTATATACTGCTTAGAGAACACTGTAAAGTAATTGATATATCTCAAGTTTCCATTGCAAACCTCACCAATAATTCAGCAAAAAATAAATGCAATTAAATCAGGGAGAAAAAAGGACTAGAATCATTAACATCTGTCAGTTTCTTTTGTAATAGCTATACTAATCAAGCTTTGTTTTAATTACTTTAATACATAATGGACTTCTACCTGGGTTCATATAACAAGTTTCTTACATAGAGATAATCATAACGCAAATATTAATCTCCATCTTAGAAAGCTATGTAACTCCATAAACCATGCTGAAAATAATTGTAATATATATATATTTATATTTATATATTTATATATTTAAAAAATCTTTCTTCTTTGGAGAAAAATACTTTTTCCTCTCTTACTGTTTCTTAGTCACCTGTGTAACTGAGTCTAAAACTGAGGATTTCTGAGCACTTCCAAATCTTCAACAGTATGTCTAATATATGACATTATATAGATTAAGCAGCCAGTTCTACATTATATATGTATATATATATACATTTATATATAGATAGATATACACTCAGGCATACATACTCATCTACATATATTTACATTTATTCAATTATATAATATATATGTGTTATGATATTTAATGCCACAAGGCATTTCAAAATACTAAGAATGAATATATAGGAGGGGCCTGAGGTAGGTATGGGAAAGAAGAAATGATATAATTTTGTTAGAATCTCACAAAGCTAAAAATCCTACTTTAATTATAATAAATAAGTACCACACATATTATTTCTTATTTTATTTTAATACTTTAAAATCATCAAAACTTCCAAAAACAATAATCACTCTGTAATACTGAAGCTCACACTTCATGAATTCTGCTCACCGGTCTCTATTCTCTTTGTGATGGCCATCTACTACCATGCATCATATTCTTAAAAGATAGGAAATTAAAAATGCTGCTATTGTGGGAAATATAATCACTGAGAATGATTAAATGAATAAATGCTGACTAATGAAACAAATCAATACTTATAAAAACTATTTTTTTCCTTGTATTACTTGTGAGAGTAACACTCAAGAATTTGAAGGTTCTGCTAAACAGAAATTGTAATCATTCTGAGTGATTAAATTGGTAAGTGTCTAATAATGGAAAAACATTTGCTCATATAAACGCTGTTTTCTGTATTCTTTGGTCACATAAACTTTTAAAAATGGTAGTTTAATGATTCAAAGATCTTCAGGTGACTGGCCATCTTTGTTAAATTGCTTCTTCAAATGACCTTATTTCTAACATAATATCTTTCTGTGGTATCAATTGCTTAATTTTTGCATTGATATTAGGCAAAAGAGTTGTGTTTTTATTTTTTACATAAATGTTTCCTGACTTTAAAGTGATTAACCTTTTTTATGACATGAAATTCCTTACTACATGGTTTTAGCATTAACAGATTGATATGTGAAATTAGTGACTTAATATTATTAATATTTAATATTATCATTAATATTATTTCTAACCGATCCATTGGTTATGTATAAACAGTGATGTTTTTATCTTTAGGGGAATATCTCAAATTATATATTCAATTGCTACCTCTTAACAAAAAAATGTGACTATACAAAATGGGTTTTGAGTTAAAGCTATTGTAAATTCCAAATGTTAAACTGAACTCTTAAACATTTTGTAATTTTAATTGTGAAGGTCTATGTCTGATAATGTACCTCTCATCTTTGGCAAACATGGCTACTCTCAGGAGATCCAGCATGAATTTGATACGCATAACAGAGAATTCAGGAAGGACAAGAGAAATAATTTTACTTGAATTATGATAAGAGGGAAACTTTATTTTCTGCTCTAGATTTCTGAGGTAAATGTGTGTGTGTGTTTGTACATTGTGAGTGTATCTGTGTTTCAGGAAAAATATTTAGCTGCCAAAACATAATCGAAGCTAATGTATTTGTTAAAAATTTTCTCTGATTAAATACTTTTAATTCCCTTGGATGATTTTATACTTGAAATATGTACCCAATATATTAAGTGGGTACATTTTAAAATAGCTTAATATCTGAAAGAAAATAGAGTTTACATTAATTATAGTGCTATTTGGATGTTTATTAAATAGGTAATAAAATACTTATGGGTTATAACATTATGATAACTATTATTTTTCTTGAATATCTAGTTCAATTACAGAATCAGAAAATTAGAAGCACAGTATTTCAGAAAACATATATAATTATCTATAAATATTATATTTGCTTTTACATATGCAATATATATTATAAATGCACATTATATATTTATATAGAGTGTGTGTTGTGTGTGTGTGAGATGTTTCTAAGGGAAAGAATTACACAGATGCATATTTGGAATTGCACATCTATCTTATTGTTGAAGCTGAACTAATTGACTGGCACATATGAGAAAACCAATCTTGAACTGACTTTGAACCTCAATAATCCTGAGAGAAGCATAACTTGGTAAGCAAGTGGTGAAATTAAGACAACAATAAAGCTATTTTTTAATAACATTAAAGAAAGGCAAAAGAACCAATAAAATTGCCCATAAAAACTCAATCTTTTCTATATATTCCCACCAATTTATATTTATATCACAAGAAAACAAATATTGTAGTAACAAATGCATATGATTTTTGTGTAAATGACATAAAAATTATACTTAAACAAATTTCATTGTATTAATCAACTGAGTTATGTGTATCAGAAAAATTCAAAATTATTTTCCTGAAAGGGTTTTTTCTTATATGCTTAATAAATAAAACACAATTTTGACTGATAATCCTATGAAGATTTATAATGTACATGTAGATTACATACAAATATACATATGTATGTAGCACTTATTAATGTTAGAACAAAATGTTAATTTGAATGTGAGCAACGTGAGTTATTTGAGAGTATGAATAGATTAAATAGAAAGAGAATAATATGTAAATATACAAAATCTCCAAAAGAAATATTTTATTTAAAATATTAGCCAGCACAGCTATATTCTACTTTCTTTAATTTTTATATTATTTAATTTTTAATTTTTCTTAAGGAGATATTATTAGTAAATTTGTAAGGTATTTATTGATTTAAGCATCATAAAATCTATGACTGAAATGGAAGAACATAGTCTTACATATTTTACATTTCACAGTTTTTATGACACTCTACACTACTATCTAGTTTTATAATCCTCCTACCTTTCATGAGTTAGTAATAAAGAACTGGCAGCATTTTGCTTATTATTAAAATGCTTTTTCATGTATTTTAAAACACTTGTTCATATGTGTCTGCTACATGTATTTGGGTACCTGCAAAATCCAAAAGAGGAATTGAAATTACAGATAGCAGTAATTTCAGCCAATGTGAGTATTGGGAACCAAAGTTGATTTTTCTGCAAGATTAATAAGCCTAATAATTAAGGAGGTATTCTCTCCAGTATTTTTGACATCCTTTAAGCTTATGATCATTAGGAAAGAGTAACACATGTCCATAAATTATCCAATTTTCATTCACACTCATAGCTTCATGAGGAAATTTAACATAAAATTAATGGTTAATATGTTGTCAATTTAAACCTACAAGTATTATTCATTTCTTTGTTTTTCTTTATTTTATTAGAATTAATATCAGAATAAAAATGATAGACTGACAAGATATGAAGCATAAAAGCTGACACAGGCTTCAGGGATGGCTTTAATGGCTAAAGATGCTTATGACCCAGTCTAATGCTACCTGTGTTTTAGACACAAGACTCAAAGGGTATAAACAGAGTGCAAACTTCTTCAAGCTACGCTCTATTGTCCATAGCCATACCATTTGCTTATATGCACAAACATACCTGTAAATATCCGCTCCTACATATTTAAAACCAATGCATATAACAAAACCTTAAAAAGTAAATTTGGCGTGCTTTGACACTCTAAACAAAAGGAAAGGTACTTTAAAAAGCAAATTAACAGATACTTAATGATGTGAGATGTCTTTCTTTATGCTTTGAATATTATTCTTTAATAAAGAATGTTTTGGTCTAGGGAAGGCATGTTAGATGTAGGTGGGGAAATTGAGGCAGAGATAGAGGAAGGAGGGCAGAGTCAGACAGAGACACTGTACAACCACCCAAGAATCAACATGTAGAAGCAACACAGGTACGCCACAGGCATGTAGCAAGACAAATGAATGGAAAAGGGTTGAATTGGAATGCAGGAGCTAGCTAACAATATGCCTGTGCCATAAACCAAACAGTATGTAACTAATATAAGCATCTGAGTTATTTTTGGGATCCTAAGCAGTGGCTGGCAGGTCTGAACCATGGGGCTAGTTCAGGCTAGAAACTTCATATTACAACATATTATCTCTTGTGATTTTTATGTCCACACAAAAACACACTGTTGTTCCTTCTCTTGCATGTTTTTCTATTTATTTTATTGCCATGGGAAAATACATATCAACATCTTTGTTGAATGAGCTCCAAGGTTATTCAAAAAAAATTAATTCTCAAATTTTGATAAAATTAGATAAGGATACTTTTGTGTCCTCTGATAAATCTTAAATGTTTTGTTTGTTTGCTCATTTGTTTTTACAAATCACAACACTTGTTGATAACTTAAAAACAAGTGTTTTCTGATGAAGTTTGATGTGGGATTTCTTTCTGTATTCTGTGCAATTATTCAATAACAAAGGAACTGTCTTGACATATGGTAGGCATTTTAGAAGTAGTTTAGGCAGGAAAATTGGAGCATAGATGGGGGGTCAAAAAAGACACCCTCCAGCCATCCAAAAATCAACATAAAAAAAGTAAGGGGATTGTGAGGAGGAAAGAGAGGGGGTGCAGGGGGATTCATGGATAAAAAAGACTTTTAATAAATTTAAAAAAATAAATATAAAAAGTATAACAAAGAAAAAATGCTTGTTAAGTATTTTGCCAATGAACACTGATATAAAGTTGGCTACAGATTTTAAACTTTATGTAGTTGTAGATCACAGCACGTGATAAACACTTTAATTCTGTGTATTCTTTCAGGATTACACAGTTTGAGAAACAAAATCTGAGATCACTGATTAAGCACCTTATCCTCTTGTACTGAAAATATTGGGTTCAAACTACCTCTTGAATGAACAAAATAAATGTTAACTTAAGCTTGAATTCTTTTTGTTTTCAATTGCTCTCAAACAGACTGTATTTTCTATAACATAATTTATCTCTAAAGAGCATTTAAATAAGAAAACAAAACGAAAGAACAAACACTGAATAAAAAAAGTAAGTCAGGTAAGTCCTGGACCCTGTGGCAAGACAGATTAATGAAAATGGGTTGAATTAAGATGCAAGAGCCATAGGCCAATCAGCATGAAATCAATATAAGCCTTTGTGTGATTATTTAGGGGTAGTCAGCCTGGGACTGCAGGTCTGTGGGTCTGGACCACCAGCCTGATGGGCCAGAAACTTCTTATAACAGAAGTGATTCAATAGTCTCTCATGGAAACAATTGTTTTCCATCTACAAAGAAGAGACATAATCTTCCGTGATCATGTAACCAATCATGGCAATAGTCATGTGCAATCTGATTAGTTCTTTGCAGAAAAGTAATTTTATAATGTATAGAAACAGAAAGAAATAAGTAGTTCATAGACACTGATGAGAAGTTCCATCATTGTGGATGTAAAAATGTCATTATATACCATGTGAAACAGGTAAAGAGCATTCTGGAGAAATAAAATAGATGAGCAAATACAGCATACAAGAGTACTTGGTACAACCAAGGAAGCATTAATGATTCATTGTTGTAACACGCATAGCTTTTTGATCAGAATGCGTTTTTTTCATTTAAATAAATAATGATCTCTCCTTTGCTAATAAGGGAAGTAGATCAGAAAGAATGCATTGCTATGGGGCCAATTAAATGAGCCTGAATTATTTTTCTGGCATCAGAAAATGTTTTGGATTTCTCTTAATAAATGTAAGATTTTTGGTATTATGACTCTGGGGGGAACTCACATCAGTAATCATCATTAGAAAATGGAAAAGACGTACAAATAATATTGTATTGTTGCTTTTTTATTGCTGTAAGGAAATATTGTAACCTAAGCAACTTAAGGATGATAGAGTTTATTTTGACTATTGTTCCAGAGGGAAAAATGCCATATCATGATGAAAAGGCATGGAAGAAAGTGGCAGCCATGATATCAGGAACAGGAAACTGAGAACGCATCTTCAAATAGGAACATTAAGGAGAAAGAGGAAACTTCATGTAAAGACAGAAACTAAACTTCAGAAACCACCTGAAATGACCTACTCTCTCCACCAAAGCCAAACCCCTAAACACCAACTGGGGACAACATTTAAATATCTTAGCCTTTGAAAGATATTGTTATTTGAACTACTACAAAATCTAAAATATCACTCAAAACTTTAATTTCAAGAAAAACATTGTAGTAATGTATTTTAAAGAAAATCAACATTTCTATTGTTTTTGCTTTGTTTTGTATAAAATACTAAATTAAAATTTATTGCATAGAAAATAATAAAAAGAAGTATTCATCTAAGGAAATGCACATCAAAGACATCATCAAAATCCAACAAAATTCAATAGCGGGAGAAAAATGTATTTGCTAGAACATATAGGACAAAATATGCAAGGGATTTTTGGATATTTTAAGAATTAATTAATAGTATTATACTGAAAACACCAGAAGAAGAGAGTGTAGAAGATAACTATGACAACCACTATAGTGGTAGAGAGTCTTCCTCAGAAGGTAACCATTTGCATTTTGAATATTAAATTCTCCCTGTGTGACAAATATAATTTTTTGAAAGACATGGTATATATATGGAAATATATTTCTATATAAATTAGTACTTTTACTTTAGTGTTCATGTTGTGTGTGTGACAGAACAAGAGAGTAAGAGAGAGAGAGCATATTTATGAATACCTCATAGTATAGGGATCCTGGTTATTGACTTAAGTCATCAGATATGACAGAAATAGCTTTAATACACTGAGTCATGTTTTCCCATATTACCTTTATAAAAATTATTCTCATTATTATTATTATTGCTGTAGCAGTTACTGGATCCAGGGCACCACTTACCCAATGCATATCCTTTTTTCATTCAGGTACTGTCATGACTTAGCATCAACTGTCATTTTGATACAGCCTAAAGTCACCCTTGGAGAAAGAATTTTGGGAGGTACCATCTGTAGTGAGTATGGCCATTTGTATAAGAAAGGAAGCTTCTTGGAAATGGACACTGAAAGGGATAATGGAAAGGTAGCATCAAATGGGGAAGGGGAAATGAGATGTGATTGAGAAAGGGAGAGAATATATAGAAATAGCTAGAATTGTAAAGCATTTGAGAGCTGGTAAAGAAAATGAGTGGAAACTTGTTGAAACATACAAAAGCAATTCTATGAAGTCTTTAAATAATGAGAGAGACAGAGTAAAACCTGGGACGGGATCACACTCAAATGAGCTGTTGGCCAATGGAATACAATGGAAATACCCAATCAGTTCAAGCTATGGTCATTACCATAGTTTGCTCTACACAAGGTTCCATTGCTGAAGACAATGGCCACATAACTCACTATACTTAAAGAGGTAGAACTCTTGCTTACCTAGAATCTTTATCCTGATACTCTGGTGTCTTTGATACTGAATATACTCTACAGTCTGTCAAAATTGAAATGCAGATACCAACACAGCCAAAAAAACTTTGATCTAAAGGATACTACATGGACAGTATGCTATTAAAATACAGCATGGTGGCACAAAGTCTGTTTGAGTAACCAAGCAATATCTGATTTGACTTTAGGCCCACACAAGAAGAAATACATGCTGAAAATTGTTGGGCTGACCCCTAATGAGAGACTGTAACACAGAACATTAGAATAAAAACCCTAAAATAAAATGAGAATAAAAGTGATGGTAAAATGCTAATGATATTCTCCTATAGTCATAGATTAGTTCTTAATAAACCATCTTCAGATAATTAATAAAGCTTGTCTTCATGTGGTAATGGGAACAAATGCAAAGATCAACAGGCAGACATTATATACAGAAGGGATTCTAGAACAAAAAAGCTCTGAATGTGATTTCTATTTCCAATCCTTTCTCTCAGAGCTTAGGGAAATCAGAAGGGAAGAGTGATCAAAAGGAACTTAAGAGACACATCCAGAGAGTCCCCTAGGAAGAAAAACTGGAGATGATCACCTTAGCAAATGGGGTAAAACAGCTTGCAACAAAGAAGAGGTGGGAACAAATCATGAGAGAACATGGCTGAGTTACAGGAGCAACAAGAGGGAGAAAAAAAGGGGATGAATATATCGATAGAGGAAGCTAATGTGGGGTTGGAAAGAGACATGGTGATAGGGAAACCTCAAAGAACTCACAGGATGTCCCTGGCTAAGTCTCCAATAAATAGTGAAGGGGTGTCTAAACAGGACTTCCCCTATAATGAAATAAATAACCACCTTGTATAATCACAGAACCTACATCAGACAATGAATAGAGGTGGAGGCTGAGATCCATGGATGAGCTTATGGTCCATCTGAGAGAAGGGGAGGAGAGTCTGTATGAACAAGTGGATACGAATTATGAGAAAAATTCCCACAGTGATGGCTGACTGGAGCTCTAGGGAGTTCACTGAATCAAGAACATCTACTGAGGAACTATCAGGAAAAGGAGGTAGGCTCTCCAAGGGTTGGTGTGGGAATGCATTTGTGTGTGCTATATCTTTAAATAAAGGAGCTGGTTTGGGCCATGGCAGGTACCATAGAAGAAATGGGAGAAGTTTGGGGAGGAGAAGCAGGGCGGAGTTAGAGGCAGACCGAGCGGAAGCCGCCGAAAGAGCAACAGGTAAAGAGACACGGGTGAGCCACGCGGGCCACGTGGCCCGCAGATTAATAGAAATGGGTTGATTTAAGATATAAGAGCTAGCTAGCAATGTGCCTGAGCCATAGGCCAAACAGCATGAAGTTAATATAGGCGTCTGAGTCGTTTCTGGGGACCAGGGCGGCGGGCGGATAAGCAGTCCGGGCGACAGATCTGTGGGTCCGGGACCTCTGGCGTACGGGACCCGAGAGAACTCACTACTACAGGTTGGCAACTGTTGATTGACATGGGCATTATGTCTAGCCTCAAGGGTGGGATCAGACTGTGTTTCTATGCTTGGGCTGGCACCATGAACCCCATTCCCTGCTAAGGAACACCTAAAACAACATTGACTTTGAGATGAGTAAATTGGACTTGCCTGGAGTGAATGTGCCATGCTGAGCTGACCCACCTTGGGTCTTCTTGGCCTCTTGGTGGAGGGGATAGAGCAATGGGGAAAGGGGAGGCCTCAGGCTGACTGTGAGGGATTGGGAAGAGAGAAGGGAGAGGAAGTAGAGGGATACATGCATAAAAAACACTTTTATTATAAAAATAATAAAATGAACATACAAAACAGAGCAAAATACAGAGAAAACAGGAGAACAATTCCTCTAAATCAACTGAGTAAAGCTCATAAAAGCTCATAGCATCTGAAGCAACAAACACAGGGCCTGCACAGGTCTGTGTTAGGTCTTCTGCGCATCTATTATGGCTTTAAATACAGTGTTTTTAAGGCACTCCTGAGTGTGTGAGTAGATGGGTCTCAGATTCATGTCCCTTCTCACGACACTCTTTTCCTTCTGTCTGTGTTGTACAACATCAATATGATGATTATTGCTTTATTTTATTATACTTATTTTGTTATATATTTTAATCTCTTAGTAGCCTGTGTTTTTATTTATTTATTTATTTGTTTTCTACTGAGAGATAGAAATGAAGTTAATCTCTATGGGAATAGATTTGAGGAGAAAATGGGAGGAGGAGAGAAAGGGAATACATAATCAGGAAATGTTATGTGCCACGTCCGGCTGAAGTGCACCAAGTCAGGTGAGGGACGTCGAGGTTAAATCAGCACTCAGGAGTCATCAGGTTCCATCATCCAGGATCACAAAGAGAGACCCAAGCTTTATTCAACATAACCTTTTATACCTCTAATACTTCCTCCTAGTAACTTCCTCCTAGTCACCCCACACCCGAGGTAGTAGAAAGTCCCATGACTAATGCCCCCTGGGGTTGGCAGCAATAACAGGAAAACCACAGAGCAAAAAAAAAAAAAAATGTTTATCCCCGTAGCTGTCACAAGGTTCAGTTCTCAGGGAGGAGGGGGCCGCGAGGGCCAAGGTGGAATTTTCCACAGGCACATATCTATGCACTCAATCCAGCCTGATGCCAGGAGCCAACAATTATGTGAGAAAAGAATGAAAAATAATAACCAAAAGAAAGAATGAAAAGAGTGGCAGCTGGGAAGTTGCAAGGCTGTGAACAGAGTTCCTTCCTTATTTTTACTTCACATTTCTGTCTTGGATACTTTGTATAATTATTGGATGAAATAAACCTATTCTTCTCAAGTTTGTTTTTGGCCATGGTGGTTATCGCAACATTAGGAAGCTACATAGACTAGTAACAGAATTTTAAGGTTTTTTTTTTTTTATTTGAATTATTATGATTTTGAGATACTGCCTCACTACATAGCTCAGGCTCACCTCCATTTTGTATTTTTATCTCAGTCTCTAGAGTTGCTTCGATTGAAGAAATATGCTACCCCTCCTGGTTTACTAACTTTTTAACAACTTATTGTGAAAATACCTTTTCAGTAAAAGTCAATGTTTAAAAGTAAATTTAACATATAAAGACGATACTGGATCCCAAGGACTCAGAGATGCTCACAAATTATTTAATCCCTCTCTTTTACCTATAGACATCATAGTTAAATTATTAAGAATTTGTCTCATATTAAGTATAAATATCTTTTTTAAATGATTAATTTAACATACTAGTGAGGAAATTATCAGGCATGTCTAATTCTTCATGAATCATTATGTAATTTTTCAAAGTTAACACAAAACATAGAGCCAGATTATTTATGTGATGGTGATGTAAAAAACTGAAGCTATATTATAATTCTGCGCTACAGTGGGCTATAAGAAGCATGCAATGAAACCAGGATGCGGAGAGGATTGAGTATAAATTATTGTTTCTAGTCTTTGCATCCTGAAGGAGTATGTGATTACAAATTGCCAGGAAGCCTGTACTCTTGTCTATATCCTTTATTTCCCTGGTGTCTCCTCTTCGCTTTGCAGTAGTGATTCAACAAGAACAAAGCAGTGTTGCATCAATCATCACCAAATAACTTATCTTCCCTTTTAAAAACAGGCTAATCATTATCATGCAAGATCACTTTTGCATTTGAAAGTATTTATTGTGAGTCTGCTCCAGGGAAGCCAGTGTAAATCAGTGTATGTGACACAGTGAATAAAAGAAATCTGTTCTAGCTCTCTCAAGCATAACTTTCAAAGAAAGAAAGAAGGAAAGAAATAGAGTTTTTAAGGAACACAAATTTTAGGTCATCATTAATCTAAGATTTCATAATATTTATACTATAATTTATGACTGAAATTTTATTTGTCAGTAAAGTAATATTATATATTTATATGTTTATTCATATAATTAAAATGTGTATGTATGTAATTTTATGTTTAAATCACTTTTTCTTTTAATTTTAGAATAGAGATCAGATTAATAATTTTATCATTCTTTCACTCCTTTAACCCTCTGTCTCTATATATTGACTCCCTGTACTGTCTCTCAAACCATGATTTTTATTTCATTTGATCCGCACACACTCACATATATACTCTTTCCTGAGGAAAGCTGTTTTTCCTTCTCTTAGCATTCTGGGGCTGCCTGTAGTTGTTTTTTTATGGTTGTAGTCCCACAAGATTTTCTTCTTTCACGATACTATTTTTATTAGTGTTGTGTTTTTCCAGGTATTCTCTAGAAAGCCACACTGATAAACCTTCATGGGTATAGCTTCTTACATTTCCAGGAGATGAAATCATATAAAAACATTATTTCTTCTCTGACCTTTATAACCTTCCTACCTGCCATTCTACTATCATAGTTGAATCTTAAAAGCAAGAATAGTTTGGAGATGTATCAGTTGGGGTGGAGCACTACATGGTCACCTGTTGTCATCATTCTGATTCATTGTTAAATTTTGGTAATGATCTCTATTTGTTTCAAGAAAATGATTCTTTGATAAATAGTAAAAACTATATCTGTGGGTATAGAGATGGATAGACAGAATATAGTTAGGGATTATGCTAGCTTCAACTGTGTTTACAAATCTTTCTACCTTATATAAATTTTGCTGCAAAATTCTATTTGAGAAAGAGTTCTTGTGGTAGAATTGAACATCTCTTGGATACCCTCAAGTGGAATTGCTGAGTTGAGGTGGATTGATTACCAATTTTCTGAAAAGAGAATTTCCAGAGTGCCTTGACAAGTTTTCACTCTCACCAGCAGTGGAAGACTATACTTCTTACCCCACATCCTCTCCAACATAAGCTGTCATCCATTTTTTTATTGTTTTTTAGCTTAGTCATTCTGATAAGTATAGTGTGGTTTCTGAGAGTCATTTTAGTAGGCATTTTCTTGATGTCTAAGAGTATTGAGTACTTTATTAAATATCTTTGGTCATTTGAGATTTTACTGCTGAGAATTTTGTTTAAATCTGTACCCTATTTTAAAATTATATTATTTCCATGTCTATTTTCTTGAGGTCTGTATATGTTTTGGAGGTCAGTCCTCTGATAGATGTTGGGTTAGATTTTTTTCTCATTTTGAAAGCTGCGGTTTAGACTTACTGATCATGTCCTTTGCCTTACAGAAGCATCTCAGTTTCAAAAGGTTCTATTTATAATTGTTGTTTTCAGTGTCTTTGCTATTGGTGTTACATTTAGAAAGTGGTCTCCTCTGCCAATGTGATCAAGGCTATTTCCCATTTTCTCTTCAATTAGTTTCAGTGTAACTGGATTAATGTTAAGGCCTTTGTTCCATTTGGATTTGAGTTTTGTGAAAGATGATAGATATGAATCTATTTATATTCTTCTACATGTACACATTCATTTAGGCCAGCATGATTTGTTGAATTTTTTTTCTCTTTTTCATTGTATAATTGCTAGTGGGAGCTCACAAATTCTGGATTCACAGCTGGGAAACCTACATGGGAACAAACTAGACCTTTTCCATGTGAATGCCTCTTATGTGGCTTGTTCTCTTTGTGAGGTCCCTGAGAGGGGAACCAGAACTTACCTCAGGTGCCCTGAAGTGGCTTGCTGTTGATCATTTCCTATGATGGGATTACATTGCTCAACTTTGATGCAAGGGGGAGGGGCTTGGTCCTGTCTCAATTTGGTGTGCCTGACTTTGTTGACTCCCAAAGGGAGTCCTTAGACACTTTGAGGAATGGATAGAGGTGGGATTGGCCGAAGGGAAAGGGGAGGGTAAGGGATGTAGGTTCCTATGTAAAATAAATAAAGAAAAGAAAAGAATTGTATGTGAGCATTCCATATAATGTGAGTAATTCTCCAGAGACATTGTATCATCTGACACATTTTTTTTGTTCTCTTTCAATACATTCAGTATCTACTTTGAAACTTTAGTGATTGCCTAACATTAATAGATGAGAACAGACAGGTATTTGTTTGTTTGTTTGTTTTGATTTTTTGATTTTTTGTTTTTGTTTGTTGGTTGGTTTTTTTTTTTGTGAGGGAAGTCTTTTGTTTTGAATCTTGAAGAACACAGTTCACAAATACTCTGGAATGTTATGCTCTGTCACCTCTGTTAAGAGTTCAGTGTCAGTTAAACATGCATTGCTGTGACCTCAGACACTGTTTACCTCACCTTTTCATAACTCTCATATAGATTGACAGACTTGGATTTTAAGAAAGAACATGTGACTTTTCTTGGTCTTTATGCTAATAATCGTTATTTTCTATTTTATACTTTAACTTACTTTACTTTGTATTAGTACTGGGATGGAAACTGTTACTTTTCTGTACATACTATTGATGCTAATACCACCTTTCTTTTTTCTCTATTTCTTTCTTTCCATTTATCTATTTATCTAAATAATAGATACTTTTTTATATTTTATATAAGCATATAAATAAATATAAATATATTTATAAACATATGTTTATATTTTTATCTGAATAATAAATAGCTAAATAAATATATACATATATATTCATATATTATCTAAATAATTAATGGCTAAATAAACATATACATATATTTCTATATTCATATATATGTATATGTTTATCCATTTATTATTTAAATAATATATATGAATATATATGTATATATTGCATAAATTTACTGAACTTTCCTATGGAAAAAATAATGATAGGACTGTCTAAATCTATTATCTAATCAGAGCTAATTGGTATTTCAAACTTCCTATGGTATAATGTAAAATAAATAAAAATAAATTAAAAAGCTTTAAATTTCTGATAATTTAATTGGCTCTGTATAGATTATATTTTAGATACTATTGATTTTTTTTAGGGAATAATAGTTTAACTACTTAAAAATTTGGTTCCAATATGCTTTAATTTTTAAATTGATGTTACTTCTTAGCACTGACCAAGACCTTTATAATAAGATCATTACCTCAGGAAGAGGATATTTCTAACAGTGTAAAAGCAAATTAAGTATCTTTAAAAAAATGTTTCCTAAGTGGTATAAAGTAAGATTCATGCTTAAATATTTTTCTGTTTTGGTAAACATAAAACTCATTTTATTCTCTTACTTCTGTCAGTAGCATTTGACTTTTGACTGGTCAATTAAAACAGCAAATTCTATGTAATAAAATAAATTAAATTGAATAAATTTCCCCAAAATATTATTTATCATAGTTATATTTTATACAATAAACTGACTATGATATATTAATTGACACATATTAATTTATATTTTCTAAATTTAAAAATGATTTTAATGTAATCTTGAACTTAAATCTTCTGTGACCCTTTCTCTGATTTATTGTTCATGTATACCTCACATTTATATTCTAATTTTGCTAATTTTAATTATTTAGAATTACTATTAAATTTCTAACTATAAGCTCAGATTTCAGTGATTTATTTAAATTTGAATTATGTATTATTAATTTTATTTTTTCTTATAAACTTTACCATACATGGATATTCTTTATAATTCAACTGTATAAAATTATCCATGTGATTTGTTTTTACTCATGAACTTCTGTAAGTATGAAATTGCTATTGAAAATCTGATTTTCTAAGGTTTAGATTGAAAGCTAATGTATAAAATGTTTTTACTTTTTGTTTCAAGTTACAAAAGGCCTATGATCATAGTGATGACATTACATTTTAAGTTTAAAAGACCTAACTAGATTTCTTATTTTTAAGTATTCTAAAAAGTCACAATGATGAGTAAAATTTTTCTTGTCTATAAATATTAAAGAATCAATCAAATAACTTCTTAGTACTTAAGCAAATAATAATAATCTAAATGCTAGAGTATTAATTCAGAAAGTAGCATAAAATAAAGAAGATCTGATTAAGTGTACTGGAGGCTGAAAGGAATCCTGAGACATGCCAGACAAATGCTATATTGGTGATTATATCTCTGAATAAAATATTTTAGTAAAGTAGGACGCTAGTTGAAAAGTTTCTTTGAATTTCCTCACACTATTCTTAGAAACATGATGAACATAAACTCTCACTTCTGTCCCTCAAAGGAAGTCAAGAGGACTCTATAAATAAAAGTGAAAATCTTTATTTTTCTCTTTGGAAATGAATCTTTGAAATTTTAGAGCTAGCTATTTCTTATATGCATCTAGCTTTTATGCTACATGTTTTATAACAGGGCAATTTTCTCTTACTGGTTAATTTAAACTATTGTAAAGTTCAACTCGCTCACACCTAATAAAACTACTCTACACTCTGCCTCATTATTTAAGATCTCAAACAGGAATGCAAGAAGCGATGCTTTGGCCCATTGTTGAGTGCACATAAGAGTGGCAGCCAATATTTTAAAGCAAAATTTAAATAATTCATTTCTTACTCAGCAAAAATAGAACAGAAATAAAATTTATCTGGATGGAAATCTTATAGTACAAATATTTAATGAAACTTTAGACATGATGATGTGGGAATGTCTTTCTGTATGCTGTGAATATCAATCTTTAAATAAAGGAGCTATTTTGGTCCATGACAGGCACCATAGAAAAAGGAGGAGGGGAAATCACAACATAGGTAGGAGAAGCAGAGCAGAGTCAGAGATACCAAGCCAGATGCCCAAAGAAGAAACATGCAAGGAATACAGGTGAGCCACGGGCCACATGGCAGACAGTTAATGGAAATAGGTTGAGTTAAGATGAAGGAGCTAGCTAGCAATGTGCCTAAGCCATAGGCCAAACAGCATGAACTTAATATAAGCATCTGAGTCATTTTGGGAGCCTGAGCAGCTGTGGGGGCTAAGGGATCTGGGGCTGCAGATCTGTGGGTCTAGGCCTCTGGCCGCCCGGGACCAAGAAATCTCATTGCTACAACATGATTTCAAAGAGTTCTAGATATCTCTGGCAGCGGGTGTATATGTATGTAAAATTTGATAAGAAAGTCAGACTAACTTGGTGAAAGGTAGTTTATAAAATAAACAGAATTAAATTTTAAAGTGATCTCCTGGTTGTGAGTATCTGATCCATTTCATACTGTATGTCTTTTCCATCTATCAAATTTAGAGATATAAATATCCTCTGTGGGTATCAATAATGCTTAAGTTTTCCATTGTAAATAACATTTCCTCCTATCAGCTATCTACAAAGAATCTGGAACTGAGATGTGGCCCCCACAGCAACATCTCCTACTGGTGAAACAGGAATAAAAGGGAGCATATGAGAGAGAGAAAAAGAGACAGACAGGCAAACAGAGAGACAGAGGCAGAAATAGAGAAATCAAGAACCTGGTATACACCAATCAATGATTCAATGATTCCTTTTAGAAAATAGATTATTGAAAAACAGTTACAAGATAGCTCTCTGTGATTATCCTTCAGGTCGCATTTCTAATAAGAATTCCAGATGGATTTACCCAGTACTCTGAGAATGCTTATAGATGTGTATAGTCAGTCCATTAGGATCTAACAATTGTTTTAGCTTTTACAGGATCCCAAAGAGATGCCATTGCCCTTAAGTCAGCAGGAAGCAACCTTATGAAAAACTACACCCCCTTTCCCAATAAGTTTTATGCTCTGAGGGTTGTAGGTAATTATTATTCTGATATAATAATAATAAGTTAAAATTGGGTTGAGGACAGAAAAATAATATAGCCTCAAGGATCTCTTTTAAAGAAGAGAAAGGAGATAAGATATGATAGATAAAGGTAGATTGTTCTATCTACCTGTAAACAATATTTAGTCGTATATATGGGCTGAGCTAAAGACAATTTGTACTGGCATAGATATTTGTATATTGATACAAATGTGAAATCATTTTATATTTTTGATTGAGACAATTTGTATATTGGTATAAAGTTAAATCTGAAATTGTTTTATATGACCAAAGCAACTTGTACATCAATATAAAATTGAATCTCTGTTATATAAAATTGACTCTGTAATTGTTATATTTTATATACACTTCTACCTCTGTTTAAAATATTTGCACATTATTGTCATTTCCACTATACAATTACTACCTCCATTCAACTATACTAGATATAATGTATGATTGCACTAATTATGATATAAGCTCAAGATGTTTTATATACCTCTGTTTGGATGATATATATGTATATACATGTCTAAAACACTATTGCCATTTTACATGTTATATATACCTCTGGCTAATGTTTGATAGTCATACTAAAAGACAGAGATTATACACCCATTTATAGGTAACCTAATTTTATAGTACAGGTTTTAATCCTTAGGATGATGAAAACTGCAGTCAACATTATTTAAGTTGCCATATCACAGTCATCTCAGATACAGGTTAGAATACCATAGATAAGACAGGAATCTTCAACCCTTTCATAGACCCAGAGAATATGGCATTTAACATTTATTATTCAGAATTCAGCCACGAGAGACACAATGACTACTGGTGTCACTGTTCCTTTCCCGAGATGGTGTTGAGCATCAAGGACACTCCTTTGGAGTTTGTCCTTTTGGCAGAGAATGTCCTGTTGGGTAAAGAACTACCCTTGCCTTGATTGCTCACAGTATACACATGATGCCAAAGCTGGATGAACAAGATGACTGATGGAGACTGATGAAATCTGCCTGGACAGGATAAGACTGTGTAGGGGTATTGTGTTGTTTCATGGTAAATAATTGTCCAACCCACTGGTTTAATAAAAAGCACTGATGGGCCAAATGCAGGCAAAAAGTGTGGGCGAGGCTACCAGACTAAGAAAACTCTTGAGAACAGGAAGCACAGAGCAGAATGCCAGAGAGAAACCAGAAGAAGCATTGGACAACTATGCTGTTCTAAGAAAAGGTACTGAGCCTCATAGCTGAACACGATGAATCATGGGTTAGATGAAGAGTAGAGAGCTAGCAAGTTATATGCCTGGGCCTGAGGCTGATCAGCCTAAAAACTATTGGAAACATCTGTGTGTCTCTGTGGGTCTGCAGGTCTGTGGGTCTGTGGGCCAAAATCTGGAGGCTAGGCCCAAAAGTCTGGGCCATAAACCTCCTACTACAAATGGCAGCCCAGTGTGGGTCAAATATACCCACAAAAAGCCATATAAAGCTTAAAAATGGTCTAGAGCTCAAAGCAGCTTCTGAGTTGGGTCTTTCACATGAGCCATGGTACAGAGATGCCCTGATGAGGCTTTGTGGGCTTGAGCTACAATGGTGGGCATTTGGAGTGCAGCTTAAGGAGTAAAATGGCTTGTTTCTGAAGTCTCACAGGACTCTCAATATAAGCAAAAAGTTATAAATGATGTATTTAAAGTTTCTGTTCATAAGGACAAAAGGGGAACAGAATCAAAGGCAGCTTTCTAGTGGTAGTGTTTTCTTGGATCAGCTCTGTTTTCCGGGGGCAAAATAAGGCTTGGCTTTTCAAGGAGAAGCTTCCTGATTCAGCCTTAGAGACAAAGTACTTGTGAGTCCTTTAAGAGGCCCTGCTGCCTAATACTTAAATGGAGTTAATGAGCAGCAGATGGCAACGCTTTACTTGGTAATTATATGGACCCTAAAATTCCCCAGAGTATCTGGGTTAAAAAGATAAATTCTATGAAATTAGACTAGGAGCTGGGTGGAGCCATCCACCCATCCTACAAACCTTGAATCCTGGAAGATTAAAGGTGTGTTCAGAAACAGAAAGAAATAGAAGAATCTGGGTGAAGTCAATCACCCTAGCCAAGCAAAGGTGTGGTCAGAAACAAAAAAAGTTAAGAAATAAATATACAGTAAAGGCAGTTTTTTTTTTAAATGTCTAAGTGGTTTGGAGTATGTTGAAAATATATATACATAGGCATAAAGAAAAAAAAAAGAGGTAGAGAAAGCCCTTAAACAAGAAATTAAATAAATAAATAAACAAACAAACAAACAAATAAATAAATAAATAAATAAATAAATAAAAAGCCACCTAAAGATGGAAAATACAAAGAATGTCTGGATACTGTATATTATTGTCTTATCTTTAAACTACTTGACTGAAAATGATGTAGTAAAAGCTGCTGAAAAACAGTTGACTATAAATGCTGTTGTATTAATTCAACCCATATATTTTGTAAATGAGTTGACTTTAAATTTGAAATCCAAAGATATGCTACTTTGGAGAAGAACATTTCCTTTTATTTTCACAGAAAGTGAGAAGCTGTGGATTTATTTCTGGATAAAGAACATAAAGTTTGATAGAAGAAGACCCCCTGAAAAATCTCCATTGGAAATAGATGGCCCAGATGATTCAGCATTTCAGAACACCTCTGTGAAGTTTCCAGAGCTCTGTATCCAGAACAATTTCAAGGAGACTCGCTGAGATGACCCAGCCTTAGAGACTACTCCACTAAAGACTTGTGCATATTCCTAAATTTTTCTTTGGATTTCTATGAGATTGCCAGCATCCCCATTCAGCAGGAAGTAGCCTAGAGAATGACAGCCACATTCCCACAACATGGATTATGGATGTTTGTTTATTTACAGTGTTGTTTAAGAGTTGTTATAGATAAAGGGGGAAAGAATATTAGATTTGGAGTTCTTTTTGTTTTAAAAGGAGAAAAGGGGATATGTAGGAGTATTGTGTTCTTTCATGGTAAATAATTGTCCCACCCACTGGTTTAATAAAAAGCACTGATGGGTCAAAGGCAGGCAGGAAGTGTGGGCAAGGCTACCAGACTAAGAAAACTCTTGAGAACAGGAAGCACAGAGCAGAATGCCAGAGATAAGCCAGAAGAAGCAGAGGACAACTATGCTGCTCTAAGAAAAGGTACTGAGCCTCATGGCTGAACAGGATGAGTCATGGGTTAGATGAAGGGTAGAGAGCTAGCAAGTTATATGCCTGGGCCTGAGGCTGATCAGCCAGAAACTATTGGAAATATCTGTGTGTCTCTGTGGGTCTGCAGGTCTGTGGGTCTATAGCCCAAAATCTGGAGGCTAGGCCCAAAAGTGAGGGCCAGAAACCTCATACTACAAGACAGTCCCTCCAAAATTGCCTTGCTTGTGAAAAGATCTGTCAGATACCATAGGCCTGTAACCAATATGATTGATGCTCCAATGGCACAGAAAACCATAGGTGATTGTCCAGGTAGTCTTCTCCCAAATTTTGGAAGCTACTACTTCCATGTGCTTCTGACTTTCAGGTGATATATTTTCCTTCTCGGTTTTTGAAGGGGTTGAAGAATAGGTATTTAAGGTTACTATTCTATTATCCCTTAGTGAGGAACATTTCAGATGTTGGATTTTCACTTTCCCAGATGAACATTTTTGAAGTAATTTATACACCCTACCATCTACCAATATTCTAGAAATATATGATGTACTTTATAGGTGTTAGGTTTTGGTTGTAGTTTGTGCCTTATCCTCTCCTAGATACTACCTTATAATAATTCCTATTGTATATAGCCTTAGTTTAGAACCTTCTTAGATAGACAAAAGGAGGAGATGTGGTGGGATTCAGGTGTCAGCTCATAAGGTCCAAAGATGCTTATCCAGGGTCCTGGGCTCCTGAAGGGGGATTGGCCAACCCCATTCAAGAATATATAAGGACTAGTCTATATTTTTAAAATATTAAACATATAAAGAGTATCACTAATAAGAATAAAGTATGTATCTTCTCTACATTTTTAAAAGCCATGAAGATTTGCACTCAAATCACTTACCTGTAAGTTTTAATATTTTAAAAAAAAATGTGTTCTTTCTAATGGCACATTGAGGTAGAATAAAAATAAGTATACAGGATTTGCAAAGGAGATAGAAACATTGATTTAAAAAAAAGTCTCCTCACCTCTTTTCTTGTTGGGCCTCTTGTTAGGCCTTTAAAATGATCCTGGGGCCTGGCTCAAGTTTGGTGACCTGTCTGTGGCAGTGACTTAAGCATATGAGTGAGTCAGTATAGCCTACCCAAGGACCCCCTCTGCCTAATTACTGCTATCATGACATAATCTTATTGGCACTAAACACTCATCCATCTTCCCTCACCCAAGACTCCTGCCTCCTCCTTATATAAGTCTATATAACTCCTTGCCTGATCCAATAAAGTGAGATACTGCTTAGACAATACTCACCATCCTGCTCAGCCCCAGGGAGTGACCAGCTGGACCAGTCCTTCCTCAGCCTTCATCTGTCAGCTAACCCAGTGGCATTTCCTCATTCTCTTTTTACTTACTCCTTCTCTTCCCTTTCCCCTTCCTCACATTCTTCCTATGTATACATGTGTATAAGTACATACATGTCCAGAATATGAGAATGAACATATGAATGGGCATGTGTATATAAACATGAGGTGTGTGTGTGTGTGTGTGTGTGTGTGTGTGTGTGTGTGGTATTCCTGATCAATTGGGCCATTGTAAAGTTTATCAACTTATTCACACCAAACAAGAGCATGCTATTTGAGACTAATTTTTACTTTAGAGTAGTTAAAATTTATCATTAAATGTAAATTTTGCACAATAAATGTGACTTTTTTTTCTGTCTTTTGTTTTTCTTTACTTTTAATTCTAAATATTGATTGCTCCAAGAGAAACAAAGTGACTTCCTATTCAACAATTTATGATGTTTCTTTTGTAGAATTTCTCTAAAGAGTTTCCATCTATTTTGTATAGATTTGACTTTGTTATTTTTCCCCTTTCTCTAGAATATTTATTCTCTGTAGAGAATCAAAGAAAGGAGCCTCAGAAAGTTCTCCTTGCTAATGATTTGTTAGTAATCATATAAAGCAGATGAGTATACACACTCTGACCTCAAAGTTATTTACTCTATTTTGAAAACATTTCTTCTGGAAGAGGTCATATTATGGAATACACACACACACACACACACACACACACACACACACACACACACACACACACACACACACAGAGGTAGAAGTCAAAATCTAATTAATATGATGACTTCTTCCCCACTTTCTACAAGCAGACAACACTATAATGGGCAGAACAGACTCTAATCGTGTAGTTGACTTTTATACGTACTGGAAGATCTAAAGAATCAACCTCCATTTTGGTTTATTTTATTTTGTTTTTTTTTTAGTTTGTTTGTGATGGAACTACATCCTCAGAACCTTTTCTGCTTCTTTAGGTAGCAAAAAGCTCATAGATTCACCAAGGTTTACTTGGATGGAATTATTTCTTTGTCTGTAGCTTCCTGTGATTTCAGGCATGAGTATGAATTTCTCTGCATCTCCCATAAAAAGCAACACAGCAGGAGCCAATGGCAGAATTTCTTCAAACAATTTAAGAAGAAATGACAAGTAGAGGCTGGAACTTTAGAGTCACTATCTAAACAAGGGCTGAGATGGTAAACTTGAAGATAATATGAATGAAGAAGCTTTGAAAATATAGATTTAGACACAAATGTTCAATACAAAGCCTTGAGTTAGGACTATTCCTTCCTTCTTTGAAAATTTGAAAAGCTATTCTTGCTGTTTTAAATAGGATGAGAAGAAATGCAATGTTTCTGGGAATGTTTAAAACTCACATGATATTTTTTCTACAAAGTTTAATTACTTGAGCCCTGAGTATGTAGCAATGGGAAAGAAAAAACAATTGGGAAGAGAGATTAAAATGATCTTAAAACTTTCTATTATTACAAGGACAATTTAGTTTCTTTTTATTCTACTCTAATGCAAACTGTATGCATATGGAGTTCTTTCTCATTTGAGTTTTTCTTTTGCTAGTGTGAAACTGAATAAGTCACTCTTGTTGAAAATACTTATTTCCTTTATTTTCTTCTTTTCAACTATTTAACTAGAGGATGTAAATGAAATCTAGGGGAACAAAGCGGATGGAAAAGTTAAATTGGGTGTATTTGAAATTTTGTTTTTCATTGATTCTTTAATGATGCCTCATAGAATACTTAGATGGTGAAAGGTAAAATTTTAAGGCTCATAGCTGTATCCCTGAGCAAGGTACAAACACAGAGAAGGTATATATCCACAAGAGCTTTGCTAGACTAGATGTGTATAGAGGATAGAGAAGACAACCAGAAATTACTCTAAGTCTTTATATTGCTAAACTTTAAAATATATTAACAGGAACAAGCAGAACCTGTGATTATAATCATGACTATTGTCTACTGAAATAAAAATGAAGGTATTAATAAGTCATTCTGAAGCAGTAAAAAATTAATTTATTATTACTTTAAAGTATAATAAATGTTACCTAATTAAATATCACATACTTTAGTAAAGGTATGGCATGCACACATAAATGTGTTCAGGATTATCAACATTTCACACAAATATTAGTTATATTTGTATGCATAACTATAAGTTTAAGAATATTTTGTCAATAGCTTTTGGTTTCTTCAACTGTTTGTGTTCTGTGGTCTTGTGAGAAATGAAGCATTCTCTATTGGGAAGGAATAACTGCTTACTACTGAAGCCATTTGTATTATTAGCTCTGAGAATGCAATTCACACTCTGAAGGCTTCGTTAGCCATTTCTTATCATAATTTCAATGAGAATGTCCAACATCCATTCATATGCTTCTTTAATCATGAACAAAAATAAGTTGAAAATAGAGAAATTTAACTTGTAATGAGGAACATGGCTTAGAATTAATAAGATTTTCATCCACAAGTGTTCTCTCTTCCACAGTGGTGCCTGACATGTTCAACTGAAGAGCAAATCCCCAATTTCCACTCCACTGCATGGTTACTACAGGCTCCTCAGGGCTTCAATTACAATGAAAAGCAAAAAGCCATTTGTTCTCCTTATAATCCAAGTTTTATCCCATTAATAGGAGGAAAGCAATAGCAAGTTTCTTGTTTATTTCTTTCTACAGTATTACACAGCACAAATGATTAATTTAAATTTCATCGAGCTTCACTGTTGTTAAGCCTCCAATGCAACTTGGTATAGAGTTAGAGCTACTTGGTGACTACGAACACACTTTACTGCAATTTTCTCTAGAGATCCACGGTTCTCTGTCCCTAATTAAATTTCTTTCTCAGCCACATGATTCCCTATCTTAGAATATCTACTGTCACTGAAAAAGTGAAATCAAAATGGTGCTAAATGTGTCAGATGTTAACAGCACTTGCTGCTCTTGCAGAGGACTTGAGTTTGATTTCCAGCATCTACACATCAGATTATAGGCATTCCTAACTCCTATCCTAGGAATTGACACTGTATTCTTACTTCCACTAAATACCTGCACATATTCAAGCACAGAAAATATGTAAATACATATTTAAAAGGGCAATCACAAATAAGATCAGCACAAGTGAGATTGCTCAGATTGAACTACTTTCTCAGGATTCACATATTGGAAATAAAGAATTTATTTGTTAAAATTTCCCTCTGGTCTTTATAAAGGACATAGATCTGTGTACATTGCTTCAAAGTAAATGCAGGTGCTAAAGAAAATAAAATGTCTTAAGACAATTTAAAGTAACTAAATATTATAAAGTTCTGAATAAGTATAGAGATAGTGTTATCAGGGATACAGGAAATTTTCCCCTACAGCATCTTCTCATTTTACTTCTGTCTTTCGAGGAAAGATTAAATTCAAGTGCAGTATGTTAAAAGTTTATAGAATCCTATGAGTTGAAACCTCAGTTATGAATTTATAGAGAAGGTCTGTGCATATTAAGCATATGGACACAACCAACAAATACTCTTTATGAGGATCTTTTTTCTTGTAATAAGAAGATAAAGCATTAAAATTACATCTAAAACTTTAATTACATATCTCAGGACTTATTCAACTGAGAAAATTTAATCAGGTATATAAAAAAATCATTGAAGGTTTTAAATATTATTCCCAACATACATGTGTGGCTATTTTATTATATAAGCAACATATTCTTTTACTATTTTTCTTCTTTTAATATGATTTCTTTTATTCTAAAACAAGCCTGTAGAGTGAATGCATTGTAAACATGCTCTCATAATCTTGCTAACTTACTTGGGTATTTCTACTCATCTATATTGTTGCAGATGGCTATATATCAGGTACAAACTGTACATTGTCATTCAGTGGGTTCATATCTCTTGGTATCTTTTGTGAGAAATCATGTACCCATTTTTCCCTGAATAATGTTGTTGGCTTTAGACAATTTGAACATTTTAACTTTTATATAAACATTATGCCACAAAATATTATTCATTTTTATTTGTTTAGTTTTTAACAAACCTAACTTAGTATAAAGAAATAATGTAGTCCAGTCTCCTTAGCTTTAGCATTTGTTAAGTTCTACTTAATAGTCAATTATCCAGATGATTCATTTACACTGAAAGAAAAAGTAATATCCATGCTTTATTCACTGACTGCGATAAATAGCTGGAGTAGCACCAGTTATTTCCTCTGTGGAACAGGAGGGTTGAATGTCAATCTGAGTTAAGATCAATGGGGAAATTCCTTCTTTTCCCAGAAGCTCTGCACATTTCTCTGATGAAAATTAATTTCATTCCCATTATTATTTTTGCATCTCAGATTATTTACATAAATGTACTGAGGTAGAGAATGCCAATTCTTCATAAAATTTCAATTTGAAAATTTTAAATTGTGGTTAACTTATCTTCGTTCATTGACAAGTCATTTTTTTAAATCCTATGATGGTCAATAAGCCTCTGTTTTGTGTTTTGCTAAGTAAGTGTTGGCTGATGCAAGGCATTTAAAACACTTCTTTATATTCTTTAAGTTCTTTTTAATTTCAGCTTCCACTACTGACTCACTGTTTCACCTCAGATGACTTTATGACTAAAGGAAAAATAGAGATTTGTTATTTTTATGTATCATTTGATATGTGGGTATTTTTCCTCTATTAAATTATCTTAGCATTTGTCTGGAAGTATCCATAGATGTTTCTTTCGGATGTATTTATAAAGGTTCACTGGATACCTTATGGTGTGTGTGTGTATGTGTATTTGTAAAATCACTTCCATCATTTACTAAAATGTTTATAAACTGAGAACATGAAACATAAGAACTGTAGAAATCTCCAGTCCAATGTTGAAATTGTTCTGTGATGCTAAGCTATCTTCATATATAATAATATGCTGCATAAATACTATGTTTATAAATAAAAGCAATAATCAGTTTTGTCTTATAAACTTGGACATCTTAAGCTTTGAGATAAAGACTCTTAGTGAGTGGATTTGTTATCCTACAATTTTAAAAAAAAATCTTCACCAAATATTCAACCAGCAAATTACTACCTTAACATGCTACTTAAAAGAAATACTTAAAAAATTTTACATATCCACCACTGTTCCCCTTCATCCTGACTGTCCTCCCAGACCTTCACAGCCTCCCACCAGCCCATCCTCCCATCCCCTTCCCAAGGAGAGCAAGGATTTCCAACTTCAGTCAGTTCTATCTGGCATATCCAGGTGAGGTAGAATTGAGGTACTCTCTTCAGTATCAAGGTGGAATAAGATGTTACACTGGAGGGAATGGCCTGCAAGAAGCCAGTTGGTGCACCAGAAATAAATTTTGGTCAGACTGCAAGAGGCTACACAAACTGCCCACGTCATAAGACTGTTATCTACCTTTTGAGGTCTTAGTTCCACTCCATGAAGCTTCCTTAATTGAAATTTCAGTGAGATTCCAGTAGCTTCTGTTTCCTCCTCATGATCCTGATAATTTTGTTCATATAATCTCTTCTCCCTTTCTTCAACTGGACCAGTAGCTTGCCCAGATGCTTAGATATGGGCTCTGTCTTCATCAGTTGCTAGATAAAAGTTGTGTAATGGAAATTAGTGTGGTCATTTATTTGATTATAGGAAAAGGCCAGTTTAGGCACCCTTTCCACTATTGCTTAGAGTACGAGCCTGGGTCATCTTGTAGGTTCTTGGGTGTTTTCCTAGCACCAGGTTTGTCTTTAACCCCACAGTGGCTCCCTCAGTCAATGTATATATCTCATTGTTCTCCCTCTCTGTTGCTCCTCCCACTCAACCATCTCCTTCTTTCATGTATTCTCACATCCCCTTGCTCTCTCCCCCAACCCCCTTATGAGCCCAATTTACTCAGGAGGTCTTCTCTATTTCCTCTTCCCAGTGGTTTCCATGGATGTCTCTTTTTTAAGTTCCTCCTGTTACCTAGCAGCTTGTGGGCTGTGGATTGTAACCAGGTTATCCTTGCTTTAGGTCTAAAATCCTGTTATGAGTGAATACATACCATGTCTATCTTTCTAGGTCTGTGTTACCACACTCAGAATAGTACTCTCCAGATCCATCTATTTGCCTGCAAATTTCAGGATGTCATTTTTCCAGCTGAGTAGTATTCCATTATGTGAATGAATCATAAATTTTTGAATCCATTCTTCACTTGAAGGATATCTAGGTTGTTTCCAGATTCTGTCTATTATATATAATGCTGCTATGGATATAGTTGAGTTAATGTCCTCAGGTAAGTGTAGGCAGAGTTTTACTTACAAGACAGCAGTCCAAAACTAATATTTATTAGAATATAAATCAACACTCACAATATTAGTAACAGCTTATAGTGGCACCTGAACAGGGACTGGCATATCCAAGCGATGGACGAGCAATGGACGACCGATGGATGCGCGATGGAAGGATGATGGATTCTGATCCTGTCTCTCCACAGCCAGCAGCCAGGAACCAGGAAGAGAAAGTCCTCCCAGCCACCTTATCAATGGGGTTGGCCACACCCCCTCCAGGTTGCTTACACCCCCTCCAGGGTCCCAGGCTCCTGGATAAGCATCTTCAGACCTTATCAGCTGACACCTTAATCCCGCCACAGGTAAGAATTACATTCTTATATATATAGGTATTGCTGGGTAATTGAGTAGGCTGATTATCAGTTTTCTGATTGCCAAAGTGGCTGTACAAAATTATAAGGCAATTTCCCAATTTCTTTTCTATCAGATTAAGTGTAACTGAGTTGAGTTTATATTGAGGTCTTTAATGCACTTGGACTTGATTTTCATGCAAGGTGAAAGATATGGGTTATTTACCTTCTTCTAGAGACCACCATCCAGTCAATGTCAGCATTTTTTGTTGAAGATGCTATCTTTTTCCATTGTATGTTTTTGGTCTTTCTGTCAAAAATCAGGTGTTTATAGGTATGTGGATTGATGTTGAGGTCTTCAATTAAATCCATTGTTCCACAAGTCTATTTTTTATGCTAGTATCAAGCTGCTTTTATTACTGTAGCTCTATAGTAGAGCTTGAAGTCAAGGGTGGTCATGCCTCCCTAAGTTCAATTATTGAACTATAATTTTGGTAATCCTGTTTTTTTTTGTTTTGTTTTGTTTTGTTTTATTTTGTTTTTTCCATATGAAGTTCAAGGTCTGTAAAGAATTGTATAGGGATTTTGATGAAGATAGAATTAAACCTGTAGACTAATTTTTTGTAAGATTGCCATTTTTACCTTGTTGATCCTACCTATCCAAGAACATGAGTGATCTCCATTTTCTAATATGTTCTTTAATTTCTTTTTTCAATGACTTAAAGATTTTGTCATACATTTCTTTCACTTCTTAAGAGTTTCTCCATGATATTTGGTATTGTTTGCAGCTATTGAAAAGTGTGATGCTTCCCTAATTTTTTTCATCTGTGTATAGGAGGACTATTTTTTTTTAATGTTAAGCTTGTATCCTGATACATTGCTGAAAATGTTGATCAGCCTTAGGAATTCCCTAGTGGAATTTGGGGGTCAGTTACAAATAATATCATATCATCTACAAATAGTGATAGTTTGACTTGTTCCTTTTCAGCTTATATCTCCTTGATCACCTTTTGCTGTCTTATTGCTCTAGCTAAAACTTTGCGATCTGTACTGAATGGAGAGAGTGGACAGAGAGAGTGGACAGTCTTTTCTTGTTCCTGACTTTAGTGGGATTGCTTTGAGTTTCTATCCATTTAGATTGATATTGGCTGTTGCCTTTATTATCTTTAGGTATATTTCCTGTATACCTGATCTTTCCAGGACCTTTATCATGAAGGAGTATTGCATTTTGTCAAAGGCTTTTACAGCACATAATGAAATGATCCTGTGCCTTTTTTCCCCTACAGGTTGTTTATATGATTGATGGCATTGACAGTTTTTCCTATGGTGAACCATTCCTGAATCTCTGAGATGAAGCCTACTTGATCATGGTGGATAATTTTTTGGTATATTCTTGAATTCGGATTCCCAGAATTTTATTGAGTATTTTTACATCAATATTCATGAGGGAGATTGATCTGTTACTCTTTCTTTGTCACATGTTTATAGAATTTAGGTATTAGGGTGATTGTATTCTCATAAAAAGTTTGGCAATGTTCTTTCAGTTTCTGTTACGTGAAACAATTTGAGGGCCAGTGGTATTAGTTCTTTAAAACTGTGGTAGAGTTCTGTACTATACGTCTGGCCTGGGCGTTCTTTTTCTCCCCCACCCCCCGAGGAAACTTTAATAACTGTTTCTATTTTCTTAGTAGTTGGTTATAGGTCTATTTAGGTCATTTATCTGGTCTTGATTTAATTTTGGTAACTGGTACCTATCCAGAAAACCATCCATTTCTTTTGGGTTTTCCAGTCTTGTGGAATACAGGTTTTGAAGTATGATATAATGATTCCCTGAATTTTCTCAGTGTTGTTGTTAAGCCCCCCTTTTAATTTTTAATTTTGTTGATTTGGATGGTCTCTTTTGCCTATTGATTATTTTGGAAAGGGTTTGTCTATCTTGTTAACTTTCACAAAGAACCAACTCTTGATTCATTGATTCTTTGTATTTTTCTGTTTATTTCAATTTTGTTAGTTTTAGCACTGAGTTTGATTATTTCTGGCCTTCTACTTCTTCTGGGAGTGTTTGTTTCTATTTGTTCTAGAGCTTTCAGCTGGGTTGTTAAGTCTCTTGTTTGAGATTTCTCCATTTTTTGTTTTTTATGTAGGCACTTAGTGCTGTAAATTTTCTTCTTATAACTGCTTTCATTGGGTCCCATATATTTGGGTATGTTGTGGGTTTATTTTCATTGAACTATAGGAAGTCTTTAATTTCCTTACTTCTCCTCTGACTGAGATGTGGTTCAATTGAGAGATATTCACTTTCCATGAGTTTACAGGCATTTGGTGGTATGTGTTATTGTTGAACTCAAACTTTAAGCCATGGTGATTTGACAAGATACAGAGTGTTATTCCTATTTTTTGTATCTATGCAAATTTGTTTTATGACTGAGTATGTGGTCAGTTTTAGAAAAAGTTAATTGTGGTGATGAAAAAAGATATTCTTTGGTGTTTGGATGTAATGTTTGTATATATCTATGAAGTCCATTTGAGTCATCTCTATTATTTCTCTTTTAAGTTTCTGTCTGGAATACCTATCTATTATTGTATGGGATTTACTGTGAGGTTTAAGCTTTAGTAATATTTCTTTTACATATGTGGGTATCATTATATCGGAGGCAAAAATATTCAGGATTGAGATTTTATCTTGATGGATATTTCCTGATATAACTAACATGCTTCCTGATCCCTTTCGATTGATTTTGGTTTGAAGTCATTTTGTTTCATATTAGGATAGCTACACCAGCTTGTTTTTTAAGTCTATTTTATTGGAAAGTTTTTTCTAAACCCTTTACTCTGTGGCAGTATCTGTCTTTGAATTTGAGGTGTGTTTCTTGTATGTAGCAGAAGAATCTGTCCTGTTTTTGTATTCATTGTCTTAGTCTGTGTGCTTAGATAAGAGAATTGAGTCCATTGATATTAAAAGATATTAATGATTTTGAATTCCTGTTATTTTTGGTGGTTGTGTGTGTGTGTGTGTGTGTGTGTGTGTGTGTGTGTGTGTGTGTTTGTGTGTGTTTACTTTCTTTAGGATTTCTTTCTGTGGTGTTATTTATTGCTTGCTGCTTTATAGGTGTATCTAGCTCCTTTTAGTTTGGAATTTTCCTTCTAGTGCTTTCTGTAGAGCTGGATTTGTTGATATATATTGTTTAAATCTAGTTTTGTCACGGGTTATCTTATTTAATCTGACTATGATTATTGAAAGTTTTTCTTGGTATAATAATCTGGGCTGGCATTGGTGGTCTCTTAGTACCCTTATAACATCTGTTCAGGACCATTTAGCTTACATAGCCTCCCTTGAGAAGTCAGTATTATTTTAATGGGTCTGCCTTTATAAGTTACTTGGCACTTTTCCTTTGTAGTTCTTAATAATCATTCTTTATTCTGAATGTTTAGTGTATTGATTATTATGTGGTGAGTAGAATCTTTATAGAGTCTATTTTATTTGGTGTTCTGTAACTTTCTTGTATTTTTATAGAAATTTCCATTTTTAGTCTGGGAACATTTTCTTTTTTTTAATATATTTTCTGTGCCTTTGAACTGACATTCTTCGCCTTCTATTTTTACTATTCTTAGATTTTGTCTTTTTATGGTGTTCCAGATATCCTGGACATTTTGTATTATATTTTTTTTAACTTTAGAATTTTCTTTGACTGATAAAACTATTTTTTTCTATTGCATCTTCCATACCAGAGATTCTATCTTTCAACTCTTGACTTCTGTTAGTTATGCTTGCATCTGTTCCTCCTATTCATTTACTCAGATTTTTCACTTCCAGCTCCCCCTTGGTCTGTGCCTTTGTTATTGCTTCTATTTCAGTTTTTTAAGTCTTTATTGTTTTCTTCTATTTTTGTTTGTCTTATCCTCTATTTCCTTAAGGGAGTTTTCATTTCTTCTTTAATTTCTTCTTCAAAGGCTTCTATCATCTTTATAAAGATATTTTTAAGGTTGCTTTCCTCTGTTTATTCTATATTGAAATATTCAGACCTTGCTGTTGTAGGACTACTAGGTCCTAATGTTGCCATATTGTTTTTTAAGTTGTTGAATGTATTTTTGCACTGGCATCTACCCATCTCTCTTTTCAAAGTATACACATGTTTTCTTTGCTTTAGGGAGCTTGATCCATTAGGTGGTCTTTGTGCAATTCAAGTTCTTGGAGAAATCAAATACAGTGGATTCTGTGCCTCAATGAGCAGAAAACATCTGTAACTGGGGCTCTTGTGGTGGATATCTGCAGATTCTGTGTCTCAGGAAACCAGTCTTGGAATGGGCTCTCTAGAGCCTGTGTCTCATTGGGATGTTTTTGTGATGGAGCAGCTGCAGCTGCAGTAGTGATGGGTTTTGGAGGCCTGGTTTTTGCCCTGTTGTCCTTTGAAGATGGTTTAAATTCAATACCTCTTTACTTATGCATGTATATTGTCAGCTTTATACACTGATTTTAAACACTCTCTATAATTTAATTTTATTACTCAGCAAGCATGAGTTTATGGGTTTACTCAATCACAGCTTTATTTCAAGCTTATATTGAAAGCTAGTGAACATGTCTCTCAAGTACATCTCTAATCATTTTTACATGAGACCAAATAGATTTTCTTAGTTCCAAGACAAACTTTAAAGAATATACATCCCACATTTTCTATGTGTAAAGTGATTTCAAAAGCATACCAATGTATGTGTCTCATACAACCTGATAAAGAACCAGTAGACAAAGTTCTTACACATTACGGTTTGTAGTTTGAAGCATTAGTATCCCATGTACAGAGATATATGATCAGGACTCAATTGACTGTATGATAATGTTATCACAAAAACTTACCAAGAATAGTTACTAATATGATCTCAACATGTAAGTTAAAAATATTTCCAATACTAATCTGCAATGTGTCACATTTAAATGTATTCTACATATGAGGTCATCATATTTCTCTGGTTCATATTAATAAAAGCATTTAAACCATAGACTGGTTAGAGCCATTGTATTTCAAAATGTGAATTACTTTGCCACTTATAAAATTACTTGCTTGAATTTTCAAATTATATTGAAACACTATCTTTCATTCAGACAGTTGATGCTGAGCAGTCTACTTGGTCAATTACTTCCTCACATATTTTTTCCCAGTAAATCTTGGCATACAAGTGTAAGTGGAACCATAAATTTGAGTAGATGCAATTTAAGTGTTTCTATGAGGCCTATTATCTATCCCACAAAATATAAAGGTCTATTTAAATTTACCTGTGACATGTGTGATTATATAGACCTTCATCATTATTAATTTGTCTTAGTATGGTTATACCTTGGATGAATATATTTATTTATATGATAAAAATTAAGGTGAACTACATTTGTAGTACACACCATTCAATCTTTGGGGAATAAAAGGATAAAATTATCATTATCTCAAAGAGATAACAGTATATATATAGTCTAGCTTCTATAAAATAATTGAACCATTACTGAAACATGAAAGATGATAATTGATAATTGTAGTATTTATTCATATCACAATTGTATTGAGTGAGAGCAAAAGTAATCACAACACATATTACAGGTGGCAGAGTAGAAAGTTTAAGCAGACCACAGGGGCATGATCATAGCTGGCTTACTTGTGAGTCTGATTTCCTTTTACCATTTTTAAAATTTTTGTTACCTATATAATGAAATGTTCTGTAGTGTATTAGCTGCAATCTATTAATTGCAGGTTGAGGGGGAAGACACATTCTGGGTCTGGGTGATATTTATTAAGTAATAACGGTCTATAGAAACATGACAAGCAGGGTCTGGATCCAAAGAATGCCTATAGGAAATCAGGAACAGCTATGAATACCTGTAACCATGCACTCGGTGGAGAAAGTGTCAACTCAGGCTGATACCTGGAGCATTATGGCCTACAAGTCTAGCAGAGGTGATCAACTCGAATACATTGAGATACATAGTCTAAAAAATAAAAATAAAGTGGGTTTGCTTTGTCTAAGTAATGCAGAAAGTATCAAAACCGTTCCTCCCAGGGAAGAGTTTACCTATTCATTATGTAATATGAATGAAATGACCAGTCTTGAAAATATATATTCATACACATATACATGTACGTAATAAGAAAAATAACTGAAAAACATGGGTTTTCATTTGATAAAGTTCAAGAAGGATATTTGAAAAGATTTGGAGGATGAAAAGGGACGGGGTAAATTTAATTAAATTGTTATCTCCCTCCAAAAAGAAAAGAAATGACTAAAGTTATGGTGAGGACCAGAACCATTTGGTAAAGATGCTTTCTTTTTTTCGCTGTATAATTTTGGTTTCCTTGTCAAATATCAGCTGTCTATAGGTGTGTATACTTAGGTATTTTCCTTTGATTTGATGTCATTAATTTTGATTTAATTTGATTCCACCTGTTTGTTTGTATACCAGTAACATGAGTTTTTATTACATAGCTCTGTAGTAGAGCTTTAAACCAGGGATCGGTTTTCCTCCAGAAATTCTTTTAGTTTTTAATCTATCCTGGATTTTTCCTTTTTCCATATGAAGTTAAGTATTGTTCTTTTAAGCTCTGTAAAGAATTGTGTTGGAATTTTGATGAGAAATTGTGTTGAAATTATAAATTGCTTTTGCTAAGATAGCTGTTTATACTAATTCTACCAATCCATCAACGTGAGCATGGCAGATCTTCCCACCCTCTGATACTTTCTCCAGTTTCCTTCCTCAAAGATTTGAAGTACTTGTTATACATATCTTTAACTTAAATAGATTTACACAAACATATTTTATATTTTTGTGGCTACTATGAAGGGTTTTGTTTCTTTGATTTCTTTCTTGGTCCATATATCATTTGTTCATTGGAGAGCTATTGATTTTTGTTTTAGTTAATTCTGTATCCTGTCACATCATAGGAGGTATTTGTAAGCTGTTGGAGTTCCCTGATATAATTTGGGGGCCGGGGGTTGTGTATAGTATCAAATCATTTGTAAATACTGATAGTTTGAGGCTTTGATTCTTCCTTTTCAAATTAGATCCTCTTGATCTACATTTTCTCTCTTCTTGATCTAGCTAAATTTAAGTATCAAACTGAATATTATCCCTGATTTTAGTTGAATTGATCTAAATTTTCTCTATTGTTGACTATTGGTTTCTTGTATATTGTCTTTATTACATTCAGGTATGTCCCTTCTATCCCTGATCTCTCCTAGACATTTACCATGAATGAGGTGTTTGATATTTCAAAGGCTTTTCAGCATCTGATGAGATGATGATGTCTTTCTTTCTTTCTTTCTTTCTTTCTTTCTTTCTTTCTTTCTTTCTTTCTTTCTTTCTCTCTCTCTTTCTTTCTCTCTCTCTTTCTCTCTCTCTCTCTCTTTCTTTCTTTCTTTCTCTCTCTTTCTTTCTTTCTTTCTTTCTTTCTTTCTCTCTCTCTCTCTCTTTCTCTCTCTCTTTCTTTCTTCCTTCCTTCCTTCCTTCCTTCCTTCCTTCCTTCCTTCCTTCCTTCCTTCCTTCCTTCCTTTCTTTCTTTCTTTCTTTCTTTCTTTCTTCCAGTTTGTTTATACAACAAATTACATTGACAGACTTTTCTTTGAACCAACCCTGTGTATGTGAGATAAAGCCACTTGATCATTTTGGATACCATTTGCGATTATTTTGGTGAGTGTTTTTGCATTTATGATCATGAAGAAGATTGAGCTATAATTTTCTTTATTTTTATGTTGAGTTTTTATGTGTTTGGGATATTAGAGTGACTGAGAGTTGATGAAATCAAATGAGCAATGTTTCTTCTCTGTCTATTTTGTGGAATAATTTGAGAATTGTTGGTGTTAGCTCTTCTTAGCAAGTATGGTAGAGTTCTGCATTAAAACCATCTGGACCCAGAGGGTTTCTTTTATTTTGTTTTGTTTTTTTTGTTTATTTGTTTGTTTTTGTTGTTTTCTTTTGGATACTTTTAGTGACTGCTTCTGTTTCCTTCTTAGGTCTATTTAAATTGTTTGTCTGATCTGATTTACCTTTGGTAAGGAGTATTTATTAAGATGATTGTCCATTTCTTTCAGTTTTTTTTTTTTCACTTTCATAGAGTGCATGTTTTTAAAGGAGGATCTAAGGACTGTTTGAATTTCTGTCATGTCTGTTGTGATGCCCTCCCTTGTAATTCGTTATTTTGTTTATTTGGATATTCTCTCATTGCTTTTTAATTATTTTGGATTAGGGATTGTCTATCTTCTTGATTTATTGATTTTTGGGCTGTTTTATTTCGTTTGTTTTTAGCGATATGTGGTCTTCCTAACTTTGATTATTTCCTCCAGTGTACTCCTTTTGAGTCTGTCTGCTTTTTGTTGTTGTCATAGTTCTAGAGCTTTTAAGTATCCTATTATGCCATTATTAGGAGACCTCTCTAATTTTTATATTGCACTTAGTTTTGTAAACTCTTCTGCAACCACTGCTTCATTATGACCCATAAGTTGTTTTGGGCAGTTATGTTCATTGAATTCTAAAAGTTTTAAACTTCTTTATTATTCTTTGACCCAATGGTAATTCAGTAAACAATTGTTCAGTGTTTATGACTTTGTAGGTTTTCTGCTATATCTCTTGTAGAAATCCCCTTGTACTGTACGCTGCTGTGTTCTGACAAAACACACAAGATTATTTTAATTTTCTTGTATCTGTTGAGACTTTTTTTGTGACTCAGTATGTTTTAAATTTTGGAGGTTGTTCCATGTGGTTCTGGAAAGTAGTTATATTCTTTTGTATTTGGGTGAAATGGTCTGTAAATATTTATTAAGGACATTGTGTCATAACATCTGTTAGTTACATTATTTCTCTGGTTAGTTTATCTCTGGAAGACCTGCCCATTGGTGATAGTGTGGTGTTGAAGTCTTCTACTGTTATCTATGTGGGATAGGGATTTCTGAGTGATTTAAGCTGTAGTAATATATATATATATATATATATATATATATATATATATATATATATATATATATATATATATATATATATATATATATATATATTTACAAATATTGGTGCTTTTGCATTTGAAGCATAGATGTTTGGAATTGAGAAATTATTCTGGTGCATTTTTCCTTTAAAGAGTATGAAAGGTCTTTTGATTAATTTTTACTGACATCTATTTATCTATACACATATATCAGGATAGTTACAGATTGCTTTTTAGGTCCATTTGGAAAATATTTTCCTACCCTTTACTCTGAGATAGTATTTGTCTTTGATGTAGAAATGTGTTTCTTGTAGCAGAATTATGGATCCTTTATTTGCATCCATTCTGTTAGTCTGTGTCTGATTATTGATAAATAAAGTTCATTGATAATGAAATATATTAACCATAAGTTATTATTAATTCTTGTTATTTTATTGTTGTTGGTAGTGGTTGTTTGTGTGTATGTGTGGCCTTTTTTAATATTTCTGTTGTGATATTATCTACTACATATATTTTGGTTGGTGTAGTTAACTTTCTTGGGTTGGAATGACAGTTCCTGCTAGTAAGAATGTGGAGCAAGTGTTTCACTTCCCCATTGCTAGTGGAGATAAAAACTTATACATCCATTTTATAGATCAATATGGTAGTTTCATAGAGAATTATGAATTAATCTACCTCAAAACCCAGTTATACTACTCCAGGCCATATACCCATAAGACATGCCATTGTATCACAAGGACACTTGCTTAACAACATTCATTACAATTTTATTCATAATAACAAGAAACTGGAAATATACCTAGATGTCTCTAACATAAATAAATAAAGCATAAAGAAAATGTGGTACATTTATACAGTAGTAAATTTACACAATTTACTCAGATGTTATAAACAATAGCAACAGAATGGAACCAGAAAAGATCACCCTGAGTGAGCTAACCCAAACCCACAAAAACAAATATTGCATATGGTCACTGTTACATGTATGCTAGCCATTGCAGTAAAAGATGAGAATGCTACATTCTACAGACCCAGAGAAGCTAAGTAATAGGTAGGGCTCAAGAGAAGATGCATGAATCTCTCTGTAAATGGGAAATAGAAGAGTCATTGATGATGCACATGGGAGGGGTCTGGACAGAGAGGTGATGATGGAAACAAGAGGCATCAGGTAAGGGGTAGATAGATGGAAAGTGTACTGGGAGAGACAACAGTAATCTGGAGACAATCTCTGGGAATAGCTAAAACATAGTGCAATGGAAACTCCGAGAAATCTATAAGACTGAACCTAGCTAAGATACCTAGTAATGGAGGATACAGAGTCTGAATCAGGCATCTCCTGTAACCAAGCAAGAATTCCAGTGGAGGGATTGGAATACCAATCCAGCCACAAAACCTTCATCCTTGCCGATAAGATGTACTGGGATAAAGGTGAAGCAAAAATTATTAGCGGCCAATCAATTGATTAGCACAGCTTCAGACTAAAACCATGAAAGGAAACTCACTCCTTGGGGCCAAGACTCAGAGGTAGGATAACCCAAAGACATGTTAGAACCAAACATGACTAAAAATATCAGTGAAATTATGCGTAGTGATATTTTACTATATATTAATGGATAGGTGCTTATCCCAAGTGTTATAAGGGTTTCTCACAGGAAATGATGAAAACAGTTGCAGAGTCTCACAGCCAAATATTAGGTAGACCATGGAGAGTCCTGTAGAAGATGGGGAAGAAGCATTGTAGGGACTAGTGGGGGTCAAGGAAACTGCAGTAAAAACCATGGAATCTATTAACCTAGGCTTGGCTTATATGCATTCACAGAGACTAAATCAACAAGTAAGCTTTCATGGGAGTGACCTAGTCATTCTGCATATATGTTATAGTCATGTAATTTGCTCTTGTAGGTCTCATAACAGTGGGACTAGGGGCTTTCTTAGACTTTGTTGGCTGTTTGGGGAGCTCTTTTCTCCTACTGGGTTACCTTGTCTAGTCTTAGTGGGAGAAGAGGTGCCTAGAATCATTTAAAATTGATATATCATGGCTTGTTGATATCCAGGGGAGGTCTACCTTTTCATGTAGAAAAATAGAAGGAGGAGAGTATCGGGGGATACAAGATGTGAGGAGAGGAGGGGAAGGATGAAACTTTGGTCAAAATGTAAAAACAAATATATATATATGTTTGTTTTTTGAGAGAAAGAGAGAGAGACAAAAATTAAGGCAAAGAAGTAATAGGAAAAGTACATCCATCAATCTCTGGCTTCTAGAAGTGTTTATTTAAGTACATGAATATATTTATGAACTTGCATACTCATTCAGGGTAGTGGGGGGATTGGGGAGACAGAGAGCAGAAACATATTAAAACAGTGAGCTTATGCAGAGTGCATGTGGGAATCTGCTCCCATTCTGCTCTTCTGTCTTCCATAGTGACAACTCTAAATCATTTATAAGATGAATTTATTACCTATAATATAATCACTTTTAGTACACTGGTATAAAATAATTGGGGTACAATATGAAAAAAGTACTCTTATAAAAACTACAGATGTTAAAATAAAGAAATATCACTCTTCAAAGATTTATATTGTCACTGGTCAATTGTTAAATAAGTGAATTTACCCATCTAAACAATTTCAGTCCTCCTATGATGAAGCAGTTTCCAAAAAGAAGTGATCAAAAGCCTGAAGATTGATCACTTTTAACTGGAAGATAATCAGAAGTCTGGGTAACTTAGCTTCCTCTCTGTTTTTTTTGTTTGTCTGTTTGTTTTGTTTTGTTTTGTTTTGTTTTGTTTTTTCCGGGAGGGCACTCTTTGGAATATTCCCTGGGAGAAATGAGTCAATGCTTTGTTTGATTAGTGCATACATAAGATTAATTCCATAGCTGCTTGGTTGAAGCCATCAGGCTTCATAAGTATTTTTCTTTTTTCCCCCTTTAACTGCCATAAGCCCATTGCACCACAGATCTTAATCCTTTTTATAACTAAGGAAAAATGTTCAGAAAAATCATACTTCTTTAATTTAATAGCTAGTTTAAGCAAGTTGTTTATCATCATTTTAAATATAAATTTTTACATGCACAGCATAGGCTCTTCTGTATTAGGTTTCCCAATGGCAAAGACCTTGAGTTTCTAAGGAATTTTCAGATCACAGATCCTTCTTGCCCAGAGACTCTCTAGGTCACCCATATGGCTATAGACACAACCAATTAATCTTTACTCACCAGCAAAGCTTACTTTATCCAGATTGCTTTATGGGCCGCTAACCAGAGGAATTGACCTTCCTTGAGATTCTCTGTTACACAGAGTTCTTCCCACAAGGAATTCTCTAAACAGTACTGAGGCATAGTTATTTCATCCTGTAAAGATTCATCGGGTCCTTCTTATATAACTAGTAGGAAACCTCCCCACTGCCTTACATGCGCCTGAAAGGCAGGACCAGTCTGTAAAGTAGAACTTTCTTCAATCTCCTTGCCCAAGCTAATGAAGGTGCCAGATTTTAAAAAAAAAATCGCACATTTAATAATCCCTGTACAGAGTCTATAGCCTCAAACACCAGGAAGAGAGTGAAAATTGGCATCTCAAACCTGCTATGAGTTCATCTCCTCCTGAACACTGTAAACACCTCTACCAAAAACAAACAAACAAACAAAAAACTAAATTTGAAAAAGAGTGACAAGAACAAAACAAAGAAAATTTAGATGCACAAATCCAACGCAGAAATAATAACAGAAATAATAACAACTCCAAAGAGGATGATGCTGATATGATGACACCTGGAGACACTGGCTCAATGAAGTGAGCGCTATGAAAAAATGACATGGAAGAAATATCAGAAAAAAAAATAATTCAAAAATTATTGGAACTACAATCAAAGCACTGAAAGAACATAAAAATATTAATGAAGAAGAAAAATCAATTGAAGCTGTGAAATTGTTGATTTTTAAAATAGAAAATCAAAACTGAAGCTATATTGGAAAACAAAACAGAACAAGACAAAACAGCTCGCTGAAAAGCTTCATGACCAGAATGAATTATTCCAAAAGCAGAGAGTCATAGATAAAGACAGAGTGATGAAGTTGTGGACATAGATCACTTAGTACTCATCAACCTGCGAGGGCTTTGGGACACCAGGAAAACCTAGCCTCCAACTTAGGGACATAGAAGGCAATTGATAGGATAGGGAAGTCCCAAGAATATCTTCAGTGAAATCACAAAACTCTTATAAACTGTAAAAAACAGAGATGTCCATTCAGATACATACAGCCCACCAAACACTAACAAGATGGTATAATGCATTGTCCATATATATTATAGTTAAAATTTCATATGAGAGAATGAATAACATATATTTAAAGCTGCAGGAGGGAAAGGTCAAGTTACAAAGACAAACAGAGTTATGTAGCATAAAATTACTAGACAGAAACCTTTAAAGACAAAGGGCCTTGGAAAAATATACTAAAACTCTGAAATCACTCAAATGTCAACCAGACTATTATACCCAGAAAAATTATGAAAATTAAAGGAGGGTGAATCTTTTTTATGATAAGAAAAGATTTTATACCTAAGACAAAGGATACTACAAGAAATACTTCAGTCTCAAGAGTAGGAAAAGTATCTGAGGGGGTCACAAAGAACAAATAAGCAATTCCAAGGAATGAAGTATAATAAAATGAGGGGGCACCAAAAGTTACACAAAATTATAATCTGTAAAGTGCCAAGTGGCATCTGAGTATTGTAATCTTCTTACTGTAATTTTTCTTTTATGTTCTGTCTGCTGTTTTTCTTACACTGATTTAGTTGATAACCATTGATTTTTATATATTTCAGTATAGTATGAGGTTTCTGGCCCGGACTTTCAAGCCTAACCTCAAGGTTTTGGCCCACAGACGCAAGACCAGCAGAGATGCACAGATGCTTTCAATAGTTTTAGGCTGATCACTTTAAGGCCCAGGAACTTGCTAGCTCTCTACCCTTCATTTAACCCATGATTCATCCTGTTGAGCCATGGGGTTCGGTACCCTTTCTTAGAGCAGTGTAGTTGTCCTCTGCTTCTTCCGGCTTCTCTCTGGCATTCTGCTCTGTGCTTCCTGTTCTCAGAGTTTTATTAGTCTGGTAGCTCCACCCATACTTCCTGCCTGCCTTTGGCTAATCAGCACTTTTTATTAAACCAGTGGGTGGTTTACAATGTAACAACACAATCTCCCACATTTCAGACATTTGCTTAACCACTTTGTACATCATTAATAATAACTCAGCCTTGTCTGATGCATAATTGGAGTATATCTACATTTTTTTTTTGCAAATAAGTGTACTTCATATCACCAGTCTGGATTCATTATCTTTTTATATGTCTTCCTAAGTTTCTTTCTCAAAATTCCACTTCCTTTAGATTATAAAATATGTGGGACTAATAAAATAATATTTCTCTTTGTTTTAGACTGTAAATGTGGTTCTTTTTTCCACTGAGGGTTCTGTTTAACTTTGAGTTATTTTTTTCCAACTGCATTCTGTTTTGTAGGGCAATATTGTTCAGCATGTGGCATCCATGGGTTTGTGGGCATGTGTGTCCCTTTATGCATGCCCACTGAAATCCAATTTTTTTATTTTATCTTTTTTACATTTTACTTGCCTTCCTTACCCTTCACTCATTAGAGATTTCTGTTTTTATCCATTTGAAACATTTTGTGAGAGTATATATTTATTTTCTTTTGAATACATATATATTAAATTTTTCTGCTTATTTTTCTACACACAGGACACTCTGTCTCATTATCCAACTGTAGTAATGAGATACAGGTGTTTAGGGAAATTGTGTCTTCTCACTGTAGTCCACAGAAATGACAAATAAGACTGAGGTGTCTTCATTTGTACATTTTAATAAAGTGTTACCTTTTAATTAATTTCTCCTTTATCAGTAGGCTGCCTTTCTTTGCCTTCAGTGTTGATACACCCTGAATTTCTTTATCATAGATCTGTATTACTCAGAAATCCTTTTTTAGAGTTACATGATGGATGGCTATTAACTCCCTCAGCTCTCCTCCTCAGGTCTAATATACTTTCTAATATGCAGAAGCAATTTTAGGGGGATTGTGATGTTCCATTGGAAATAATTATCCCTGCCTATGAGTTTAATAAAAAGCACCGATTGGCCAAAGGCAGACAAGAAGTGTGGGTGGGACTACCAAATTAAAAAGATTCTAGGAACAGGCAGGACAGAGCAGAATGCCAGAGAGAAGCCAGAAGAATCAGAGGACAACTATTTTGCTCTGAGAAAAGGTACCGAGCCACATGGCTGAACAGGATAAGACTCATGGGTTAGATGAAGGGTAAAGAGTTAGCAAGTTATATGCCTGGGCCTTAGGCTGACCAGCCTAAAACTATTGTAAGCATCTGTGTGGCTCTATGGGTCTAAACCTTGAGGCTAGGCCTGAAAGTCTGGGCCAGAAACCTTATACTACAACAATGCTTTCTCAAGATATGCAAATTATTGTAGTTGTTTAGTTATTGGTTCTTCACATGATGTTTTTTCACTCTTTCTGCAGATGCTATTATTAATATATTTGGCATCCTTGTACTAAATATTGAACTTTTTATAACCACCCATTCATTCATTTCCTTATTCTAAAAGTAGTAAGTTATTTAATAATCTTTGATTATTTTCTTATCTATATTCTATAGTGCCTTACAGAAATTCAATAATACTTGAAATGCAAGAAAATTTGAATTTCCTTGGTTAACTTTCAGAGAAGTTATAACCAAACCCTGTTTAGCTTCTCAACTTTGCCAGCAGTCAATATAATGAGGTGGACCAATCATTTTACAACCAAGAGGAAAATTTGTCAACAAAGTTGAAGTTCCATATTTCCAGCTTTGTCTTGAGGCTGTGGATGAACCTCTATCCTCCCTCTAAGTTCAATTCTCCCTGGTACTGTGATAAGGGCTTCAGTGCTTAGCTTCAAACTTCATTCAGTCTGCATCCCAAAGAGTCTGAAGCCATTTCTTCTATTATGTATGTTGCACTTTGTTTCAACTAAACTGCTACATCTCACTTCTGTCTGTTCTGGATTCACGTTACTGTAGATAGAAGTCCAGGTGTAGTGTCACTTGTATCAATTTCAATTTCTGTCCTGTACCTACTTTATTCCTTTGCAAAAAGCCTATGAATTAACTGAGCACCTTTTCTTACAAAAGAAGTGCTGCAGTATCTGTACTGGCTGGTTTTCTGTATCATCTGAACACAAGCTAGAGTCATCAGAGAAAGGTGTCTCACCTGAGAAAATGCATCCAGGAGTTCTAGTTCTAAGGCATCTTCTCATTTATTAACCAAGGAAATAAAATCAATCAGATTTTATCATATTTTATTATTGAAACACAATACTTAAAACAATATTGAATATTGGTGCATAGTTTGTTTACTATGGACAGAAATTCACTTCATGGATTTCAGAATTAATTACATCTTTCTTTTCATTTGTTAATAACAAAAAAAAATTACAGAAAGAATTTGTTGAGACATGCTATCATTTTTAAAGAGAAAGGGAAAGTGACAAGATATTACTGATACAGGAGAACCAGGAATGATGTGGGATGTCTTTCCGTATGTTGTGAATATCATTGGTTAATAAAGGGACTGTTTTGGCCTATGGCAAGGCATCTTAGAAATAGGCGGAAATTCAAAGCATAGAAGAAGGAAGAGGGCAGAGTCAGAGAAAAATGACAACAAATACAAAACAAAAAGACAATACTACTCTAAAAAATGCCAAGTCACGTGTCAGAACAAAATAGAAATCATAAGTTTGTTTTAAAATAAAAACTAACAATATACCTAAGCCATAGGTAAAACAACATAAAATCAATATAAGCCTTTATAAAATTATTTAAGATCAAACAGCTATAAACAGTCAGTTTAAGGCAGCTTGTCCAGATCTTAAAGCTAGTTTAAATCAAATTTCTTTTGGGTACAAAAATAAAGAAAGCACAAAAATTTCAGCTTTGTATGAAGTTGAGTCAAGAAATATTTGAATAGTGAAAATATAGCTGAAAATTTTAAAGTATTTCAAGACATGCAGTTATTGATAATAATTAAGCAAATGTGCATCAAAGAGAAACCAAGATTTTTTTTTAAAAGGATTAATGTAGTAAAAAAAAAAAAAGCTGTCATAAAATGCAAGAACTGGAGTGAATTAATTTTTAGGACAACAATAAAGTAACAACAAAGTAAGTTTAGTGGGCATGTTCAGCATCTAACATACCTGGCAACTTTTAAAAGGAAGCATTTAATTGACTTATGGTTTCAGAAGTTTAAAGTCTATGACAGCTGAGCAAAGGAATGAGTCACAAACTTTGGAAAACTCACAACTTCACCTTCAAGCAGGAGACAAAGAGAAGATAGTGAGAAGGGTGAGTCTTTTAAAGCCTCAAAGCTCACCCCATTGACATAGCTCTCCAAAAAAGACCATACCCTCTAATGCTTCCCAAAGAGTTCCATTAGATAAGGTCTTTCTATTGAAACATATGACCCTATGGAACATTCTTCTTCCAATCCACACATACAGAAGCACACAGAAGAAAAACTATCTGAAAAGTTATCTGAAAGTGAGGTAAAGAATAATAGGTTGAAATCATGTGATTTCAAAATTCAAACCCTTTTGAATCAAAGAGTTCTGAGGAAGAGGATGAAAAAATAAAAGTCTAAGAAGGTCTTCCTTCATGTAAATAACTGGTAAGCTGATTCAGTAGTTATTTGTATGGGATGATTATTTTTCTCTATCATGTTGTACTTACAATCACCACAAAGTCACAACTGTAATGTATTATCTAGATTGGCTTAATAGAGGTAAGATCAATCTTATGTGAGAGCTGAGTGCTGTCAAAGGCTGTTGTACTGGACTGAATAAAAAGGATAAAGCAAACTGAGAAACAGTATTTATTTCTCTGTGCTTTCTAACTTAGCTAGTCAAAGGCCTAGATGCTTCAGGTTCTTGCCACCATACCATCCATACTTGATGACCACAGATTCAAACTACGAACCAGAATAAATCCTATCTTCCTTAAGATGCTTGTGTTTGGGTATATTGTTCCATCCACAAGCAAAATAACTAATTTGACACATATCTGTAGCACCAACTCTTCTGTCTTATTGTATAAGGGAAGTTTATCCATCTTCAAAACACTATATTTACAAAATTATGTTTTCAACTTGAGCCACTTACAAAGCCAGATTGGAGATGCCTTCTGTCATAAGTAAATCTCTCTACATATATTAAAGTTAAATTAATAGTATCACAGCTATTTTAAGCAAATTGCAATAAGGACCAGTGTATGTTCAATTATTATGTACTTATGAACAAAATTCTCAGTTGAAAGAATCATATATAAACTTCTTATTACTTTTTACATGTGGAAGTTTAGTAAGATTTACTCAAAAGGCGGTAAAGATAATCTCATATGTTTGACTTATTTTATTCAGACAAAAAAATGTTAGTTCCTAGTCTTTAATTAACTCTCTTTGGCTAGGTCTTCAACCAATAGTGGAGGGGTACCTAAAAAAGTCTTCACTTACAATCAAATGAATAACCACCCTAAGTGTCATCACAGAACCTACATCCAACAATTAATAGAGATGGAAGCAGAGATCCATGGCTGAACACTGGGCTGAGTTCTTGATTCATCTGAGAGCAGGAGAGGAGAGACTGTATGAGCAATGGGGTAGAGATTATGAGGTGAAGGCTCATGGAGATGGCTGGCTGGAGCTCTGGGGAGCTCACTGAATAGAGAACAGACACTGAGGAACCATTTAGAAAAGGAGCTAGGCCCTCCAAGGGCAGGCAACTGTTCAATGGCCTGGGCAGTATTTGGAGCCTTGAGGGGTAGGATCAGACAGTGTTCCTGTACTTGGACTGGAACATTAGAGCCCATTCCCTGCAGAGGAACAGCTAACCTAGCCTTGATATTAGAATGAGGAAATTGGACTTGCCTGGAGTGGATGTGCCACACGCTGAGCTTACCCACCTTGGGACTTCTTGCCCTTTTGGGGGATGGGGAGATGAGGCGGGAGAAGGCTGAAGTCAGTCTGGGAGAGATTTGGAGTAGGAAATGGAGGGGGAGCAGTGTGGTGGGATTCAGGTGTCAGCTGATAAGATCCAAGGATGCTTACCCAGGGTCCTGGTCCCCTGAAGGAGGCGTGGCCAACCACATTGATAAGGGGCTGCTGGGAACCAGAAAGCCTGTTTGCTTGGTTCCTGGCTGTTGGAGGGACGGGTTTGGAATCCATTGTCCATCGTTCCAGACCCCAGTCTCTGTTCAGGCTCCACTATAAGCTGTTACCTGTATTGTGAGTGTTGGTTTATATTTTAATAAATATTAATCTTGGACTGGTGACTTGTAAGTATAACTCTGCCTACAGAGCAGGGGAATACATGGAGAAAAAAAGTCTTTTTTATAAAAATAATATAAAACAAATGAATATATAAAAGAATTACTGAATAAACAATTGGAAACAAAACTATAATTAATAAGTATTTTTTTTCAAAGCCTCTTTGTTATTTTTAAATGTAGTTGGCAAAAATCAATGTGAAAGTATAGATTCATTGTTATAAAGAAATATTTCTACCCATGAATATTTTACAATTATAATGTTTTACAACAAAGTTGTATTGCATGCATAACTTGTAATTATGAGTTATACTTGTGATACAAACTGAAAATATTAGCTATAACCATAGCTGGCATGGTGAAACTTGTCACAAGCATAATGAAATGATATGACTGACATGGAGAGGAATGTGACATATTAAAGCCCCAAATCAACACTTCAGTAATATGAGGCTACAATAAAACTATAGAAATTGCAGTGAAGAAATAATAGAAAAATTAAGCTGAGGAACTAACAGGTTTATAAACTAAAGCTGTGCTCAATAAAATGTTTTTGGCTTTTAAAACCACAGCATTTGTGTATATTCCTTATCTCTTGTATGATAAAGTTTAGCATTTAGTGTTTTAGCACAATAGTTCTCAGTAAATTTTGAAAAAAATTAGTAATTTTCAGTTATTAAAAACCATTGTGTGCCAAAGACATTGAACATTTCTTATTGAAATTTATTTGTTGATACATATTTATTCATTTCACTCTGATTATTTAAAATGTAAAATTCTCCATCCCTAGAAGGTCTTAATGTATTGCAATTGGTAATCAGTACAATGGTGTGTGTTAGTTTATCAACTGCAATATTAGTTTTGAGGTTTACGACAAACTTGAAAGCTGGTTTGTGCCTCTCTAATACATACTGTGAACTCATAGCCTATTTGTCAAATTCACCACTTTACCCTGTCCCTGTACCTTCATCCTGGAGGTAAACAGTAAACTTAAAAAATATGCTGTAGCTTTGTCCAGCAGATACACTCACCTGTTTAAATCAAGCAAGGGTTATCCTGTAACACTGTAACTCTGTAACACTGGTGGAGGCATTTCTAAAGACTATTTCTTGTGATTTTTTGACAGGTTTCCAGATGGGTAACATCAGCATAGAAACACAGTACCACACCATGATCTGTTTCCTAGTCCAAAATTAACTTACAATTGTTTTCTCCAGGTGGCTCATGAAACAGCAGGGCCACAGTGCTTTGTTTTGTTTTTAGTGTGACATTTCCTCCTCTGCCTACATCTCCATTCCTCTTCTTCACATGGTCTTTTTTGATTTTGCCTGTGCTTATTATTCTTCTGAATTATCTCTGCACATCCAGCTGTTTGCTGTTGTGTCCAGATAATTATGCCATTTCCCCCCTGGAGTATACACCTTACTGTTTAAGTCCTAGATACTATAATTCATAAGTGCCACATTAACAAGAGAAGTAACAACCTTACTTTTGGGGAAGTCTAACCAAGAGTGAGTCCACATTTGAAATCCCTACCTGCTTTCTGATCTTCAGTGCATCTGTTTCTGTATCTGCTCTTGAGAGTTTTTTTGACCTGCCTCTTTGTGTCTATCCCCCAAAAAGGGCTTAGTTTTGACTTTAATGAAAATTTTGGAAAGCATCACTTGAAAAGGTAATGTGAAATCTTTGAAGACTTTATTTATGGAGTTTTTTTTTTAAAGATTAATTTGCTATCTCCAACTGACACAGGCAACATCATTGTTTACTAATTATGAAATAAATGATTGTTTTCAAATTTCATGGCCAACTTCAAAAATTGCTTTCATCTTCGATATCTGCTTCAGTAGCAACAGTTTAAGATTGCAGGTATGTATTTGTTAAGGTTTTAAAAGTAGATTACTGATAAATTCAGTGTTAGCAAGGCTGACGACTATTTGTATTCCAAAGACAGATTAAACACTTTGAATAAAGAATAGAATAGCATTATGTCTATTTTCCTTCAAGAAATACTATTCAGTTTGAAAATGAGGCACAGTTTTAGTCTCTTAGAATGCATGAGATAATTACATAATAGAGCACCATCATATTCTTCCCACTTAAATATTGTACTTTTAGATGTTATGATAATCTGTGCTGCACCTGATTTCTCCTCATGTGGTCATAGGCAAATTTACTAATTCATACCCTGTTATTCAACATATCATTTAAAAAGATCAGTCTCATTTGACTGTCTTTTCTACTTTTATTGAGATACAAGGTACACAATTTATATAAACAACATGCTGGTGAATTTTATAGGCATGTTTTTTTTTAATATATATAAGAATGAGTACAACTATGCCACTTCATTTGTGACCTCACATAACCATTCTTGAGAATATAGTGAGAACACTTGAGATATTCATATCTTGTTACAACTAAATAATGCAAGTTTTCATACACTGCACATTATTTCCCCAGAGCCCATGATCTGAGAAATGAAGCTTGTATTCTTTCATGAGAACCTTCAGTTTCACCAAACTCCAGAAACCAAAATTCTTACTATGAAATATTTAATTGTAGATTTCACATAAAAATGAGATCATATAATATGCTTTTGTTGAATTTAGAGACTACTATCCTGAATTGTAATCCTTTAAAACTCAAATAAAAAGATTCATAAACTCTTTGATGCCTAAATGAGATTCTGTATGTATAGAATGTCTCAAATTTGCTTTCTCTTGGTATCTGAAAGCATCTAATTCTCTCTGGTATTCGAGTACATTCAGAATATTAGTTATTGGAGAAAATAATACTACAACCAAAAGACTTGGATAATTATGTTGGATTAACATTCCACTTACTTCTATGTTTACATTACACATGACTGACTATATTCTCTCAAAATTCTTAGTTTATCCTACTTTAATTTAAAATATCTTCTATTGTGTGTATAGCTTCATTTTTCCTTACATTTTTCTCTTTCTATTATTTTTTAGCACGTCTTTAACTTCATATGTCTTTGATTTCAACTATTTATATTTATTTTCTTTATCATCTAGTTTTCTTATTTACTGAAAAGTATTATGATCTAGTCCTATGGTCATTGCTTATGTTCACTCTTAAATCGTTATCCCCTTTTCCTTAATTCTTTATTCTGCTCAAACTCCAGTAGAATCAAATACTTAGACTACTTCATATTACTACATGAGTAACTACACTAGGTATGATATCCATACATTCAAATATGGACTACAATTAATTTAAACTGAAGTCTATTCTCTTGAGATGTATATATTCAGTGATGCTGATGTACTGTAATTCCTTCTCACACATCTACATGCTATTTTAGGCTTCCTCTGTTTTTACTTTCTATTTCCTTTAAATAGTATAGTTACAACAGTATGAGACCAGACAAATACATGATTAATTTCAAACAAGTAAATAATTAATACACTGTTGTAAATATTTCAATTTTTCTCCTCTTACAACTTATTTAACACCTGCCAGTTTACCCATGCCAAAGTCACTGTACGATCTTGAATACTGTTTAGAGAAACTGTGTTGTGACTTTCTTTCAATTTCCAGTCCATTACTCTTTATTGTTGAAGCTCTTCATAGAAACAGCCCATTTTCCCTTCCCCTTACTCATACACCATTGCTAATCAATTTTCCTCACTATCTTGTCAAGCTGCTCCTTTCAAGAAAACCATTATCTACAATTGCCAATTACAAAGATCAATTCTCACTTTCCTCTTACTAGACTTAGACACATATTTTGAGACAGGCTCATATTGTCTTACAACTCGTAAAATGTTTTACAGCAGCTGGGAGCAGAGGGCACATTGCCGACTCTGATTTCTAGACTGTTTCTTAAGATCAAAAAGATAGTAAAATACTCATCCTTCATCTATAAGAGCATCTGCTCCTATGTCAACCCCTTCTGAAGATATTGGCTCCTCTTTACCCTTCACCATAATTCTCTTTCATCATTATATAACATACAATTGATTAACTTAATCACTCATACTTTTATTTGTAGAATCTAGTATTTTTAAAAGATGTTATAGCTGCACTAACCTCTCTGCTTCACAGAATTTCAAGATTTGACAAGTGGCGTTTGATGTCTTAATAATACCCTGCAGGAACAGATCACAAGGTGATGAGTACATATTCAGAGAGCAAGACTATATTCCCTCTTCTGCATTCTCTCACTATCATGCCATCAGCTAGAAGAAGCTATGTATCTTTGGATAGGTTCCTAACTTTCGTTCCAATATTTTACACTGCAAATGCAATTCTGTCTTTGGTTCCTAGTCATTTCCCTTACAGCAAAGTCTACATTGTTTGATAAGCCCAGAATGACTAATCCATTGTTGCCCTTCTTCTATCTTTCTATCATTCCAGTTTTTTCCTTAAGGTCTCCTGAGTTATTGTGTTATAGACAAACAAACAATAAATCATCCCTGATAGAATCACAGCTAACTTACTTGAAAATTACTCAATTCTTCCAAATACTTTAATTATCTGAAATTATGAACTATTTTGTTTTCAGATTACCAGTCAAAATATTGACAGCACCACAACATCCTTCAGATATTTCAGTTAAGCAGTCTGTCTGATGCTGACAAAATTTCAGTGGTTCTGTCTTTTCTGTTAGATTCAGAGAGAATATTTAGGTTAAATTTTCATCAAGATTAGCGTAGGAAAACAGACATTTTCTAAGTTAGTGACAGATAATATCTAAGCAATTAGATTATGATTTTTATTTTTTCATTTCATGTTTTGCTAATTTGTTTATATTCCATGGCAATAGTTTCCTAATTGACTGTCATGATTTCCATATCACCATTTACTGTCACTGGAAACTTTGGGACAAGAAATGCAGGGGTTGAAAATTCTGCATTCATGCCCTAGTCTCTGTCACAGGCTTATTTGAATCTTTGGTTTTCACTTATTATTCAAATTAGATTGAGTTATTTCTGCCTTGTTGGAGCAGCTTTGTTTTCATTCTTTTGTCACTTTCTATATTTTACAGTCTATTAACTGAGAGTCTAATTTAACCACAGGAGGGACAGTGTTTGCGATTGAGTTTGATATAGCCAAATGTGTTCCAAATTCATAAAGACAGGCTGTTTTGTAACACACAAAGTAGTAGCTCATACCAATTTTATTAAGTTTTTTTTTTGTTTTACAACTAACCTATATACAAGACATATTTTTCATACTTCCTAAAACTATTCTTACCTGAGCACCTGCAAACCTACACTGACTAAAACATATTGCCAGACCAATTGAGATCAAACTCTGATATTTTAATATAAAAATCATTAATTCTCAACAGTACTAATTGTTGATGGCATTTCATTTTTGTCCTGGTCATTTGCTTTAATATTCTCTCCTATCCAGACAGTGTTGGGGCACACCTTTAATTCCTGCATTTGGGAGGCAGAGGCAGATGAGTTCAAAGTCAGCTTGGTATACCAAGTGAGTTCAGGAGAAGCAGAGATGTTACACAGAGAAACCCTGTGTCAAAAATCCAAATTGAATCAAAACAAACACAAAAAAAGAAATCTCAACTTCTTTCCTAGACAACCAAATAATGTTATAAATAAGGACTCACAACACCACAAGCTTTAATTGAAAGAGTCACATCTTTCAAAACAATAATAACAACCTTTTGTGGTGAGTCAGTTCCATATGAAGCACACGCACAGGCACTACTGAATGCCCTGAAACTTTTCTGTCTTTATATGACATTGAGGGTCTCATCATTCTTTAAAAGTTCATTCCCAGTACTTGACATGTTGTTTGTATTTGAAATTTAGGTCATGAACTTGCAGAAAATATGTGCATTGTACAAATATGGCACATATGCATGCTACAAAGTTCCATTTTTGCTGTGTTTAAAGGCAATCTTTTTCCACCTTATAATTTTCTGCTTTTATGTTAAAATCTGGAGGCTGCTTACTGCCCTTAATAATTCTCAACAGAGCTGATTGGAAGAGCAAGATAAAGTCAAGCAACTGTTAAGAGTACAAATTGTCTTTCTTAATGGTGTGAGAAAATATCTATAAAAGTTATTCAGGATGAAGTAAAATTATATGCCACATATTTAGATCACTTTTGTCATTTATAAATGATAAACTTTCAGCAAATTTTTATTTAAAGTAAATATTACACTCTAAATCTTGCCTAGTTTCTAACTAAAGGCCATGGGCTGACATCCATGGATTTCAGGAAGCAGTGATTACTCTACCCTTAAAATATTTTAGTGTAGAATTTACATAATATAAATATTACTATAAATATTCACATTTTTTTTAGGTTTTCAAATATTTTCAGTTATTCTAAATTTATATAACAAGGATTGATGTTTTCAGAAAACTGTAATGCTTATTATATTACGTTGATTATTACAAATTATAATTAAGTTCTAGTTTCCAATTACAAAATTAGGGTCTTATTAGGAAAGAAATAAAAGACAAATTTTCTTGAAGCTAGTTAAAAGGGGCAAGATCAAAATTTAATTTTTTACCTTATTATGTCTGTGACTCCTATTTTCTGTCTATCTGTTATAATAGTATTAATCCATGCCTGCCTATAGGTTCTCTTGTGGATAATATAAGATTATAGGTATACATTAGCTTAGGATACAAATATTAATTACAGGGGAAATCCACAGCAAGTAAGGTTAATGCCTTGTATTCTTAAAGCCAGTTTATGTAAATAGTTTGAGTACACTATCAATCTTTAGTCTTATGTGACTTAAAGGCATATTTTTAACTTTTATTTGTGAAGTCCAGCACAAAATTTGGTCTCTTGAAATGTGAGACATATTTTTAGAATATTGTATTGCCACAGTGATAAAGATTCTATAAGACTTATCTACTGAGGAAAATTGGAATGTTACAGATCTAGAGGCCCACTATCTTGTGCCATTGTGGTCACCTTAGTAATTCCTAATTGTATGCCAGTGTCTGGCTTCCTTAAGACTATCTAGAAAAACTTTTGGAATGTGTCAACAGTTCACTACCTTTTACCAACTGAAATCAAATTCTGTCCTTAGTATCACTAGAGATTTCTCTCTTAACTAAATGAGCCAATCTGATGTTTCACTTACTTTTGTTGTGAAAATATAAGGCTTCATAAAACTGTTTTCACACTGAAATATGTTATTTGAATTAACATAAATGTAAGTTCTTATGCTACAATCACACATATTTTAATCCAGAAGAAATATTCTTTAATTCCATTGAGATGAATGAGATGTATGTATTATATTTACCAGACTTTAGGTTTATTTTACAATTGTATGGCTAAATTGTGTTTGATATTTCACAATTATTAATTTTAAAATAGTAGTGCAATAGTTAGATGAGAGGAATGCAAAAAATTTTAAAGATAAATATGTTTTGAATTCTATTAACTATAAGTTAAATAGAGAAGTATATTATTTTGTATATATGATATAAAAGTCATAGGTTTTATATGGCAAATGAGATTAGAAAAATAATAATTTCTGCATTAATAATCTTCCTATTATTTAATAATGTGACATTCTCCCAGAAATTGACCCATGTGGTGCTTCACTATTCTTAAGTTGCATGCAAATATTAGTAGACCAATGTATATTATGACCTAAGAAAAAACAATTTTCACAAGTGCAGTCAATATATATATATATATATATTATTTTTAAAAAGCACTTTATTTGCTTAGCTAGCACTTTCCAACTTTTAATGGTTTTTAGTCCAGCTGGACACTAAAATTATATGGCAAATTTAGGATTTGGGTGGATGGGGAGGGGTGAGGCTGAGGGCTGGCTGGGAGGGATTGAGAGAGGGAGGGGAGGGGATCAGGGGGATACATTGATGGAGATGACATTTTTTTTTAATGAAAAAAAGAACCAATTTGAAAATATTTTTTTCTTTTTTGTAAGATTCTTCTCTCTTACAATATAGTCTGACCACAGGTCCCCTTCCTCTATTTTTCCCCAACTCTCCTCTACCCCAATCTCCCCAGACCTATGTTCCTCCCCAAAGAGGGAAAAAGAGAAATAAAGAGCAAGCATTCAGTGCTTTCCAAATCAAGAAGGTATTATATCCCCTATAGCAAGAATGACGAGGATTTCTTTTCTGTTTGATATTTTATGTTAGGAACCAAACCAGGGTCTTTTAACTCCCACCAACAAAGGAGGAATGATCCCCTTGCTCCACATCCTCTCCAGCATAGGCTGTCATCTGTGTTTCTGATGTTAGCCATTCTTAGAGGTGTAAAGTAGTATCTCAAAGTTGTTTTGATTTGCATTTCTCTGATGGCTAAAGATGTTGAACAATTTTTTAAGTGTCTTCAGCCGTTTGTTTTAAAATTCAGTTATTTAGGTTTATTTGAGTCTTAAATAAATACCTAATCTTAAATACCTGGACTGGTGAGCCTTTTGTCAACTCAGCATTAATGAGGATAGTTAGAAAAGGAGGAAGCTCGTTTTAGGAAATGCTTCTATCAGTATAGTATCAGGCAAGCTGTGGTGTGTTTCCTAGATTAATGTTCTATGCTGGAGAACACAAAGCACTGTAGATTGTGCCATTCCTGGGCAGGTGGTTTGGGGGTACGTTAAAAAGCAAACTAAGAAAGACTGGATTTGTTGTGATTAGTCTTGTGCCAACTTGATACAATCTAAAGTAATAGTTGATAAGAAGTAAACACCTCTGTGGTGCTTTTTTTATTTGTTTGTTTGATGGCTGCTTTAGTTAGTCTGGCACATTTTGTTGTGGGAAGTGGCATTCCTAGGTTGGTGGTAGATTAGAAAAGAAAGTAAGATTACAATGTCATGAGGAAGTAAGTCAGATGTCAGTACATCTGGTACTGAGTCACTTGCTTGATCGTCTGTGGCATCTGGGGAAGACATTATGCTACCGTATAGAGTTTGGATATCATATTATAGCTACATAAAAGACAAAACATCCAAGAACATTTGGTATTATCTTGTGATGAATGTGAAAAATATTTAGGAATAAATTCTATAAAATGCACTTTCAATGTTGAGTATTTTACTGTGTGGATTATTGAGGAAACTGTAATGAAGAGAATTCACAAAGGGTATGCTTTTGCATTGGATGAAATTTGCCTGCAGAAACTAAATCAATTTTTCCATTATTGTCAGTCTACCTTTATATTCAGTATATAACATAAAATAACATAGTATTCCTTCTTCAAATGGGAATACAGAACAATGCTCACTATTCAATTATCTTTGCGTCATCTACTTTTAGTGTAGAAACATTATAGTAAGCATATGTTGTGGTAAAAAGCAAATGAAGTTGTTATAGGATTCTGCAAGATACACAAGTTTCTGTTTTAAATCCTCTGTTAGTTAATCAGGTTTATAACATCTAACAACTTACTCATCCCCCAGCTTAATTGTTCTTATTTACATAAGAAAAAATGAAAATCTAAAACTGTACAGTAAAGATATTTTATAAATTAAAAGTGTTTCATAAGTATTTTATTCAAGTGGCATAGATATTTTTACTATAAAAATTATGAGCATTCCCATAATTGATAATATCTCTATGTGAAATAATAAACAAGTTAAGATGTTTCTCAGTAACATTCTTTCTTGTTGCAGTTAGTTAATATTTATGATCAGTTTGACTATATCTAAGCACTGGAAAACACATATGTAATTACTTTTGTGCATTTCAATATTAAAATTAAATGTTGATTATTGTTAAAAGTATAAATTCAGGAGTGTGGCCACTTAAAATTATATATATATATATATACATATATTAATTTCATGTCTTAGAATTTAAAACATAACTGACACCCATATGCTTACTTATCTTATTATACAAGTGGCATTTCTTGTATGATTTCCTAAACTCTTTTACACCAAGAAATTGAAAGTAAAATTTGTTTTAATAATAATTGTATTGAGAGGTACAGCAAAACTTGTCACTTGATGTTATATTTGATTTTTATAGTCACTGTATTATATCTAACAACAATTTGTTTAAAACCATCTAAATATACTTATACTGTGTGATACAATAACTGATGTAGATTTTATTAAAATTTAGTGGTTATCTTAGGGTTAGGTTTTATTATTTCTTCATAAATTATGATCATATGATCATAGTAGGCATAAGATAACCAATGGCTTGTCCACAATTTAAAGTTCAAAAAGTTATCTACTCTCACATTTGTGTTCAAACATTAAATGACTAATTCTCTCATGGATGCAGAGAATATCAATACATGAACATTTTCAGAAGGCAAGTTTTTATATGTCCAAAGAAATTATAACCCTACCACACATTTTCTCCATTTCTAAAAGAACTAATAAAGATGTCAACAGGAAGTTACTTTTGAAATACTCAAGTATTTACTAATTAAATAATAAAAATTTTAAATGACTTGAGGCAAGGAACATAAAATGTTGTCTATGCCCTGTCCAAATTCTGTTGAAGTCTTCCTCTATGTTATTTGGATTTGGATTTGTTGAGAAATAAATGAATCTTGAAAGTGAAGCCATCATCTATGAGAGTAGTGTCATGAGTATTCCTTAATCCTTTGCTGTCCCTTGTGTGAGAGTACACTGATAGTCCAGCTATGTGAACGGTATAGTATGCCACAGTAGACTATATGTTTTCAGCATCTTGATGATAGATTTCTCAGCCTCCCAAACTGAAAAAATATTTAAGGCACTCAACTTGCCTAAGAAAAAACAAAGCTACCATGAATATTCATATGCAGGTTTTAGTGTGGAAGTAAATTTTTATGCCTCTGGAATAAACTTTCAAGAGGAAGATTACTGAGCCACATGGTAAGTAAATGTTTATTTTTTATAGAAACTAAAATAGTTTTCCAGATTGCACGTACAATTTGACATTCCCTGTAGCAATTCATGTGAATCATTTTTTTCCTTCTTGTCATAAGCATTTTCGGTTGTCAGTTCTTAAGCATACCTATTTTAATAGATGTATATTTATTATGTTGTTCTAGTATGACAGTAACATTGAAATTCCTTTAATTGTGTGTGTGATCCTTACAGCTTTGTATAATTTGTATGATCTAGAAATTATTATTTTGTCTCAAATATTCAGTCTCCAAATCTCATGTTTATCTTCTTTGTTTCTTTATATATTGCAAAAATAACTGGGTTTTGTTGGATAATTGTAATCTATACATTTTATTTTATAGATCATGCTCTTATGATAAAATCTGATAACTTTTCTACCATTTTATCTTCCAAAATTATTTTTAACCATAAAAATTATATAATAAAATATTGGTTCCGTTTAATATTATGCCCTGTTACATGAAAACAAGATCATAACTTAAAAAAGGAGTGGTTTTGCATAAATTAGTTAAAAGATGAAGACACATATTTTGTATGATTGGTAACATCACATTGCCTGTATGATTGTATAGATTCATCAATGCTGCATAAAATTTAAAAGAAACACTTATGTTTTTATTTGAAAACCGTGTGAAGAATAATATGCAAGAGTAATATAAACTCAGAGTTGCCAGAGAAAATATCACTAAATAGTGAAGTGGTGTTGTCTATTATACAATTGGCTGACAGCCATCTATGCTATGAAAAACTTTAAAATAAATATCAGAAACAGTGGAGTTTACCCATTATTCTATATGATGCTTGAAATTTGCTGTGGTTTATTTATTTTCTTCAAATTGAAACAGTCTACCCTCAAGAGAAAAGAGAGCTTCATGAGGCCGAGGAAACAGACAAAATTTCCAAGGATCAGGAAGCTCCTGAAACTGAGTCACTTGAATTACAAGCACCTCCCCCAAGTGATACAAGCAGCAGCATTTGTGGGAAGAAAGATGCAGATGCAGAAAACTCCTTAAAAGCTCTTATACTGAAGTTTCTGTGTGGTCGTCCATATTAGAAAGGGCTTTTAGGAGATGTTGTTTTTTGAGTTTCTGTGTTCCTGTAAATAGTAATCCAGCAACAATATCATGACTAAAATGTGGCAATTCCTTTGGAAGATTTCAGGGGAGAAATCAATCTCTTTTGAGGATTTTTGTTCTCAATAATAAATTAATGTAAGAATGGACTCAAAAGAAAGATCAAAGACAGTTTTATTAGAGTTTAAAATAAAATCACCAGAAGATGCAAACTGTAAAACTCAGGAGCTGTTTATAGGAAAGAAAGAAACAAAAAAAGAAAAAAGAGCCATGTTCTTTAAGTCGTTAAGTGTTCAGACAAATAAGAAAGCTAACCAAATGACAGGAAGGAAGGCTTTAGAAAGAAAATAAATAATTCCCCCAAACTGAGAAAATTCAAAGTGCTAAGGAAACCTTGTTTAGAAATGATAAAAATAATAAAAGGAAAATTCAAATTTTCTGACTCAGAAAACTGAATAAGGTTTCAGTGCTGTAGCTATGCTCTGGTAGGCCACATAGCTAGGAGTAGAGAATATCTGAATGAAAATTATGTTATCTCACTAAAGAATGAATTATCCCACCTTTTAAGCATGGCTTAAGGTAAACCAATAGAATCAAGGATAAACTGAGTAGGAATGTTTTACACAGCCCCTGCAGTAGATGTTCGTACACGCAAATAAGGGTGATGTGTGTCAGATGAACATTACTTGTGGCAATCTTGATACGTCTACTTTTACCTCTGTGCTATAAGACACCTCATTGAAATAAGAATGGTTTCATGCTCCATGAGATCAGTTATAAATCTTTTAATTGAAGTTATGTTGTCTTAAAATAGAGTATCACAGGGTTGCAGACATAAATGCCATTCCTCCTTGATTCAGTGTATCCATCACATAGTATTGAAATACCCTTCAAACATCTGCTTAAATAGAAAATATATTGCAATTCCTGAAAGTAGCATGTATGGAATAGGATACTAAACAGGGTATGATAACAGTTGCTTGGTCTTTATTGTGAGTAGTAAGTAATGAAACAGAGAACTTGCTTTTGTCTTAGAAATAATTTGCCTGAACAATGGAGACATCAGACTTAGAAGACATGTGGCTCCTAAATATTGTAGCTTGGAATTCCAAGAATAATGTAGAATAGGAAAACATATGAAGATATTGATTGGTTAGTTCTTACAGATAACAGAATGAGAATGTGATTAAAAATAGATTCTGGATGAAGACACATCTCTAGCATCTAAAACATAGAACCCATGAAAAAGGTGGACTGTGATGAGAACTAGACATAAAAAGATGAAATATATTCCTTGTGCCCAATGCTTAATAGAGAAGATGAGAAAATTCATTATACAAAAAAGAAAAAATTCAGGTTTAACATTGGCAATGAGGAACAGAATGTGGTAGAAGCAATGAAAGATGCACCTCCAATTCTTTAATAAAGAATAGAAAACATGCTTCGGTGAACAAGATGTAGATATTATGATTATGTCCCAGTAAATACAACTCTTTAATAATAAGGAAATTTTCAGTATCGGAAAAATATGAGTTGGAAAAGATTTTTTAAACAATGAACTAAAGAATTTTTAAGGGATTTACTTGTAAGGCTATGGGACATAGCAGTAAATTTAATCACCTGAGTGTCCTGAAACAAGAAAACCAAGTCATATATTTGCATTTTACTCTTATACAAGGGATGAATAACCCAAGGAAATTAGAAAATAATTAGTTTCTGATCTACTACCTCATGCAACCCAGTAAGGATGCTTGGTCATTTCTTTTTGAGATTCTTATGAATAATAGGCCCTAGAAGACAACAGAAAAAAAAAATGAAGAATGAAAAACATTAACCAAGAACATTGGGTTAAAATTAGGCAGTGTTTGGTGTCTAGTACATTGGGCAGGATAAGAGTATAGTCACAGGTAAGAATAAAAATGCTTGATTCAACAGGGATCTTGTGATTGTTATGGTAATATAATGACTATGAGCTTCTAGTATGAGATTCTTTATTATCTTATTTAAAATTTTTCCCATACCCACCACTGGTCCCCCTCCTGCTCCTTTGCAGTCCTCCCTCAGTCCCGGCCCACCCAACCTCTCTTTACTCCCCAGAGAGAACAAGGTATCCCAAAGTAAGTCAGTTTGGACTGGCATATCCAGTTCAGGTAGGACCAAGGTCCTTCCCCCAAGTATCAAGACTGAGATGGTGTTCATCCGCAAAGCATAGGCTCCAAGAAGCCTTTAAAAAGTGCGCCGCATTCTATAAGAACTGAATGACTTAAATTTACAGCATTTATAAACCTCCCTAATGCTTTGATCTTTCAATACAGTTAGTTCATCATGTGGTGGTGATCCTTAACCATGAAGTCATTTTCATGGATACTCCATAACTGCAAATTTGTTACTGTTATGGATGGTGATAAAAATATTTCTGGAGAAAGAGGCTTGCAAAGGGATCATCTCCCACAGGTTGAGAACTGGTGATTTAGACTATTGTGTTTGTAAATTTCTGAAGTCATCACGAATGAATTGGAGGAAGGGATAACAGGCAGAATGTAGCAAAATTTACGTTGAGCTTGGGATGTGGGGGGGGGGGGGATAAAACATTAGCAGAATGTGATATTCATGCTAATGAACTTTTAGAATGCTTTAGGACCCAAGACACAGTTCTCTGAAGACAGATGATGACACAATGCAGGAGAAAAAGATTAAGCAAATCCTCAGTGTGGGTAATTATCTGCCCATACACCTGCTCTTGCAAGAAAGTATACTTTGAATGTTGTTCACTCAACCCAGTATTATTTCAGAAGTTTATTGTAGCTAATAAAAAGGTCAATGTCACAGTATTGATCAGAAGAATGTCAGAACTGAGGAGTCAATTTCAGCAGTTGGTACAACACACAATAGCACAAACTCCTCACTGTTCCAGGGTGAGCAATCTTCAGAGATAGAGAGATGCAACACACATTTGCACTCAGGATAAGTGGCTGAAAATCTGATTTTTGACAAAGAGGACAAAAATATTCAATGGAAAAAAGATAGCATCTTTAACAAATGATCTTGGCATAAGTGGATGGTATGCAGAAGAATGCAAATAGATCTGAAACCTATCACTCTGCACAAAACTCAAATCCAGGTGAATCAAAGACCTCGACAAACCCAGCTACACTGAAATTGATAGAAAAGAAAGTGAGAAATACCCTTCATCACATTGGAACTGGTGACTACTTCCTAAATATAGCACCAGCACAGACACTAAGAGCAACAATCAATGAGTGTGAATTCCTGAAACTGAGAAGCTTCTGTAAGGTAAAGTACACAATCAATAAGACAAAACAACAGCCTACAGAATGGGTAAAGATCTTCACCAACCCTGCATCTGATAGAAGACTGATCTCTAAAATATATAGAGAACTCAAGAATCTAGAACCGCGAATCCTAAATAACACAAATTTAAAAATGGAATTCAAAGCTAAAAAGAAATTCTCAACAGAAGAATTACAAATGGCTCAAAGGCACTGAAAAAATTGCTCAACATTTCTAGCCATCAGAGAAATGCAAATCTAAACAACTTTGAGATACCACCTTACACCTGTCAGAATGGCTAAGTTCAAAAACACAGATGACAGCCTCTGCTGGAGAGGATGCAGAACAAGGGCAAAACCCCTCCATTGTTGGTGGGAGTGTAATCTTGTACAGCCACTCTGGAATACAGTATGGTAGCTCCTCAGAAAACTGAGAATCAGTCTCCCTAAGGATCCAGTAATACCACTATTGGGCATATACCCACAGGATATACATTTGTAGCCCAATGTGTTTTCTCAACTATGTCCATAGGAGCATTATTTGTAATAGGAAGAACCAGGAAACAACCTAGATGTCCCACAATTGAAGAATGGATTAACAAACTGTGATACATCTACACAATGGAGTACTACTCAGCAGTTAAAAAAATAGGATGTACTCACTCATGAATGGATTTTAGACAAAAAGCAAAAAATATCCACATCCACTCCAGGAAAGTCTGTTTCACTCATCCCAAAGTCTATGCTTGGGTAAATGTTTCTCTATAGGGAATGTACTCCAAGGTGCCAGCCCATGAACAGGACACAGTCTAATCCCACTCCCCTTGACCCTACACATGGCAGTCAAAAGTCACCTACCCCAGGAGGGACCCGCTCCCCCTCCCAATGGATTCCAGTGGCAATTCCCAATTCAATGAGCTCCTCAGAGCTCCTGCCAGCCATCACCATGGGAACCCTCCACATAATCCCTATCCCCTATGCTCATACAGACTCTCCTCCCTTGCTCTCAGATGGACCAGAAACTCTTCCCAGTGCTCAGCCATGGATCTCTACCTCCTCCTTCATTTCTGTTGGATGTACGTTCTATGATGACATCTAGGGTGTATACTCTTTTGATTATAGTGCCCATTTGGGCACTGCCTCCATCATTATTTGGAGACTTATCCAGGGATATTATGCAAGTTCCTGGACATTCCCCTAGCATCCAATCTCTTTCCAACCCCACATTGGCTTCTATTAAGATATTCATCTCCCTCCATCTCCATCTGCATCCAATCTCTTTCCAACCCCACATTGGCTTCTATTAAGATATTCATCTCCCTCCATCTCCATCTTTGTTCCCCTCACACAACCATCTCCTGTCAAGATTTGTTTCCAACTCTTCTTGGTTGCACCTGTTATGACCCCAATTTGCTAAGGTGATCTTCTCTATTTTCTATTCATAGGGGAGTCTCTGGATATCTCTCTTAAATTCCTTCTAATCCCAAACAGTTCAGTGATTGAGATTTGCAGCTTGGGTATTCTTTGCTTTTTATCTAAAATCCACTCATGAGTGAGTACATCCCATGTCTATCTTTCTAGGCATGTACTAAATAACCTTAGGTCTAAAATAGACCTCTGAGAAAATGTCCTTGTGTATATTGAGGAGGGAGGGGTGAAGGTTAATCTTATGAGGACTTTGCAAAGGCATTTAGTTTTGTTTGAAGTTGCTCTAAAGTTATGAATAAGCTAATTGTCTTTAGAAAGTCTTAGACTGAGGAGAAATTGTTATTTTCTTCTGTTAGCTTGAGCAAAACAACAACAAAAAAACCAAGACAGGCTTCTAAGATACATACAGTTCTCATGGAATAATAGATCTAGTTATAAAGCATACATATTCACATATATTTCTATTCATAATATTATACAGTTTAATGAGAAGTCATCTTCCAGACCACCTACGAATATATAATGCCCATAAGATTAAGATCTCATAATGGAAATATACGTACACGCTGCATGAAAATACATGGTAATGGGGAGATACCATAGCTGTTTTTCCACATGTGAAATTACAGTCAGGAGCAACTGGTCATTCACAGTTAGTCACTCCAAGGCCTTACTAAGTGGGGCTCCATGCCAAGGAGTTATTTGTTTAATGGGTCAACCTGTTGCACACTAATTGTCACCTGCATGCTACCACAGCATCTAGTAATGCCATGCCATTTCTATCAACACCTCATTAATACCAATGACCCAAAGTCTCAGGAAACATTGCAGAAAAGGCAGTGAGAAAAATGTGTAAGACAGAAACACATGTTGAATGTTATTTTTCTGAACAGAAACATTCACTTTTGAGGCATAGGGAGTCTTACATGACTCAGGAAGTAAATAAAACATACAAACTCCTCAGTTAATCAATATTTAAAATTTATGATTTTTTTAAATGCAAGGAATTAAAAAAAAGCTTTCTTAAATTTATTTTAGCAGGATTATTTTCTAAGAAGAGAATTTTATTGGCCTAATTGACTCTATGTTAAATTGGAAGCTCCAGTAATCTAAGCAGATGTTGACCCACCAAAAGCCCAGCCCAGCATGAATGATAATTCACAGAGATGCATGAAGGTCAGTTAATCACAGAGAGCTCTTGACTCAGCAGATCTTTAATGTTTTTTATGTTGGGAGTGGATAATGGCCCTGGTGAATGCTGTATCTTTTAGGAAATTTCTATGGTTTCAAAAATTTATTAACTTATCGGTATTTATTCTTTATAGTTATTCTTGAATGTTATAAGTCTCTTTCAGAAGAGGAAGTTTTAATTCACATGAATTTACTATTTATGCTATAATATTAACTAATAAAATTTTAGTATGACTGTTATGTGTTCCATATAAGCCAAAATATTTTGTACTAAACCACATCTTGCTGTTTCTCATGCAGTTGCCACCAGAAAAGCCCCATGTTTAGCTTGTAGAACTAAAATATATGAGCTGAGCAATAGCTAACAAGAATCTACCCCATAGAGATACCAGTAAATCCAGCTTAATATTGCAAAAAAGAAACATATGAGTTTTAAGGTATATATGTTAATTTTACAATATTCTATAGTGAATTTATTGAATTAATTATAGTTATGCAATGAGAAAATAGTCATAGAAAATTCTTTTGTGAGAAGATCAAAAATGAAAATACTATTATAAATTTTCATTATATCCTTTTCCTTCCATATGTGGAAGAGAATAATGATTTACATAGTATCAGTGGATTTTTTAATACCAATAATGACTGAATATATATATATACTTCCTTAGTACATTTACTACACAGAAAATATTTAAATTAACTAGACCCAAAGTCTCTATATTCCAAATTATTTCAACTGAGTTAGAATAAGCAAGTATTCTGAACCTGTGGAGCTTCACATTTGGTTTCAAATTGTTGCTATCAGTTGAGTTCATTCATTTATTCAATACCAAACCAAGATATCTATGAAAGAGTTAGATCTAGAAAAATAATTATCTTTATATTCTTTCATAACTCATGGCTATTCCATGTTGTGATTCTTTTATAGAGTTATAAAGGTATTTATATACTCACATATGTGTGTAAGTCTGTGTTTGTTCATGCCTGCATGAAGGTATGTATACCACATATGTGCAAGAAATCAGATAAAGCATAGGATATCACTGAACTCATGTTACATGATCAGCAACCATGTGTGCCTTCAGCAAAAGCAGCCATCACCACAGCCGTTATCTTGCTGATATTTATTGTGCCTAAAATTTATTTATTTCATTCACATTCCTGAAGGCCTGTGCAATGGAGTGTAAAATCAAATTATTAAAGTTATTAAGGTTCAGAACTCTATACTCCTTTATGGAAACTTTTTCTGTATACTGTAAACACATGGGGTATTAAATTTTAAGAAACACATAAACAGAACTTGACTTCATCATCATGAATGTTTAAGGAAATAGATGTAAAAGGCAAGTATTCAGAAAATATACATTATGCCAGTGCTCATATATTCTATAACAAAAATAAAGTCCTATTTCTATGAAGGGAGCTCTGAAGGATAAGATTAAATCTATAGAGCATAAGAAAAGGTCCAGAGGTTTTGGGAAAAACATAAGATTCGTCAAAACAATGAATGAGTCTTATATATATATATAATACCTTTTCCTTGATCTTTCTGTATTTTCATATTTTAGGGTCAAAATGTGTGCTAAAACAATATTTAAGATTTGTTGTATTTATTATTGGTTTTATCTAAGAGAAATTCCACAGAATCTTGTTATTTTGTTTCTTTATTGATTGAATTTCTCATAAGAAAATACAATTTTGCTATGATAAAATAAAAATCTCAGTAATCAGTTTTGAATGAACAATTAACAGAATAAACAAACAGACAAATATTACATGGTGTTGATACTGATTGTGTTCAAAGAACAGAAAAAAAAAACAGTAACTAACATCAACAAGTAGACACATAGGGATGAGTTTAGAGAGTGCAACAAGCTACTACACATACTTAGGATCTACCTAACTTTAGTCCTATTCAAAGACTATGAGTCTTTCCAGGATGAGTCACAATTCTATTAGAATTTATGAGATTCTTTTGTACAGCAGAACCTATATATCCATCAAGAAAACAGAAAACCAAATGTGTGGCGGGATTAAGGTGTCAGCCGATATGGTCAGAAGATGCTTATCCAAGAGCCTGGGACCCTGGAGAGGGTGTGGCCAACCTGGAGGGGGTGTGACCAACCCCATTGATAAGTGGCTGCTGGGACATGAAGACTCTCTCTTCGTGGTTCCTGGCTGCTGGCTGCTGGAAAGACAGGTTGGGAATCCATCGTCCTTCCATCGTCCTTCCATTGCTCGTCCTTTGCTTGGATAAGCCAGTCCCTGTTCAGGTGCCACTATAAGCTGTTACTAATATCATGAGCATTGATTTATATTCTAATAAATATTTATCTTGGACTGGTACCTTGTAAGTAAAACTCCGTCTACATCTGGCACCCAACGTCCTCGCCCTGTGCCCTCAGGTATAGGGGTTCCCTTTGTGTTTTGAAAAGTGTAAGAGGGCAGGGGACATACAGACTGTTCACTTGGGCTTAAAGCTCCTTCTCACTAGCCAGGCGTGGTTTCCAGCCCTCTGGTCTAGTGCGCAACCTTGAGTTTTCAGCCCAGAGCGCAAATGCGAGTTTTTGGCTCAGTGCGCAGGTGCTCGAATTTTTGGCTCAGTGCACAGGTGCTTGGGTTTTCGGCTCAGTGTGCAGGCATGGCACAGGTTTTTGGCTCAGTGCACAAGCTCCAGGGTTTTCAGTTCAGCACAGGTTTTTGGCTCAGTGTGCAGGCGGGGTTTTCGCGGTTTTCAAATAGCCAGGCCTGCCGTAGCATCTGCAACTGCCTGCCTGTATGGCAGCTCCACCCATCTAGCCCGAGTAGCCGATTTTAATGTGCATGCACACCCCTCCCCCCAAGACAGCCTGCATGGTCACTGATTGTGACCCGGGCAACTGTAAATTACTTGCGCAAATGAACAAAGGAAACGAAAATTGTTTTATTTTGTGATTAACATCCTGTCTTAATTTGTGAGAATTTTCTTTTTCCAAGGATTGTATTCTGCCTGCTAGGTCATGTCAAAACAACATAGGGTCTGTAGGTAGCTTCCTGCTGCTCAGAGTCTCTGCATCTGCCATACAGTGGGCAGGGCATTGACCTCTACTGTAACAACTGTGGACTAAACAGCCTAATTACACCTGAATTGACGCAATGGCTGACAATTATTCTTTTGAAGAATTTAGGTCATATTTTGCCATGGTGGTTGATAAATTTTGAAATGAATACCTTGAAGGATTCAATACCCCAGTCCTACTATTTTTTGGCTTATTTCTCTATTTTATGTTTCAAAATAAGAGGATGATGAAAGAGTTGTCAAATGGAAACCAACAATTACTGTCCAGATTATGTATTATGGAACTATCAAATTCTAAGGTGGCAGATGAGGTTAAACAGGTGCAAAATGTAAATCGACAGTTGCTGTCCAAGGTATATGACATGAAACTGTCAAACATTAAAATGGCAAAAAGGATGGATACTCTGGAAATTGGTTACAACAAGCTTTCAGATAAGGCTTCCTTTGTAGATAAGGATAACACTGTACAAGAAAAATATAGGCTCCATGTAAATGATGAAAACAAGAAACTTGTTGACTACATTAATGATGAAAACAAGAAAATCATTAAATATGTTAATGATGGGGATCGAAAAATTGCTGGCTCTGTGAGGTCTTTGGAAGGACTGCTTCATCAGGACACTCAAGCTCTAGAAAAATCAATAGTATCTAAACTTCAAGAATAGAAACAAGTAGTATCCAAAATCCAGGAATGGGAACCCGTAGTATCCAAAATACAAGAATGGGAGGACCATATTGCAATACTGGAAAAGGGTAGTGATGCTACTCAGAACAGTTCAGATCAACCCCCAAAGGGATATTATGGCACTGGAAATACTCTACCTAAAGTGGTAAACATAACAGAGCTACCTCCTTCCACACCACTATTGTTCCCAGCTACTATTCAGACATAGATAGCACCTGGGGGATCCTCAGAATATGTAGAGTATAGCTATGAGCCAGTACATATGAGAGACATCAAGGATTTTAAAGAGGCAATATCAATGCAGGGTATACACTCTACTTATTATGTAAAGCAGCTTCTAAATTCATGGTCAGCAAAAAACCAGATTCTACTAACTGATTGGATGCAGCTAATAGCTGCTGTCTTGGACCAAAGTCAGAATTTTCAGTGGAGAGGCTGGTTTAGAGAGGAGACCAAGACCTTAGAACAACAAGGAAAAATTAGGGGTTTCTTTGCTTCTCAGGACCAAATCCTTGGTGAAGGCATGTATACTGATGTGAGGACTCAATCTACTTATGATGAGCATACTATATTGCTATGCCATTCTGCTGCACTGAATGCTTGGGAAAAGATTTTGGACCCAGGTCAAAAAATCAAGCATTATACTAAGTTCAAACAAGGCTTAAAAGAGCCTTATACCAACTTTCTACAGAGGCTTACCATGGCTGTTCATAGAGCAATATCAGATCCAGAAGTTAGGAAGCAATTAATACTTTCTCTGGCCTTTGATCATGCTAATATGGAAAGTAGAAGAATGCTTATGCCTTTAAAGATCAGAGCTGCACCTATAGAAGAATGGATTCAATATGCAATCAATGCTGAATCTCTCCATGGCAATGAGGAGAATTGGGTAGGCCAAGCTGTTGCTAATGTTAGGGTGAGGAACCAAGGCATCACTTGTTTCAACTGTGGTAAACAAGGCCATATAAGATGGAATTGTACACAAAGTACTCTTGGAAATAATACCCGATCTAGGTTTAATTCGAACAGAAGGCCAGTGCCTTCTGGATTATGCAGAAGTTGTGGCAAGGGATGGCACTGGACCAATGAATGTAGATCTACAAGGGATAAAGAAGGCAACCCTCTACCATCGGGGAATGCCTTTCGGGGCTTCCCCCAGGAAGCCCCCAAAAATCAGGCTCCAAATTCGAGGATGGTGAGATCATATCCGGTTATAGTAGAAGACCAGCATTCTCAGAACGAATATAGTGTCCAAAACCTCATTTAGAAGATCATATGGTATTAGATAATAACATAAATTCCAAAGAAAATTCAGAAATTCCAAAAAGAATCACAAAACAAATATTTTGGCAGACTTCAATAAATGAACACAGACCAAAATTGGGAATAGGATAGATAATATATCCAGGGTTTAGTCGACATAGGGCTGATATTTTGATCATAACCCCACAATCATGGCATCCAAGATGGCCTTTATGTGCAGTAGATATCCAGTTTCTGGGTATTGGAACAATATCTCAGGTGAAACAGAGTGTGGGATGGTTTGAATGCATAGGACCAGAAGGTCAGAAAGGACAGTTGAAGCCTTATATGGCTGACAAAGCATTGAATCTGTGGGGTCGTGACCTTCTAATGCAATGGAATACCCAGATTAAAATCCCTCCCGGTTCTGATATCAACCGGAGACTCAATTATGTTTCCAAAAAATGATGCTTTAAGATACTATGGAGAAAATGGCTGATTCAGGTTGTACAAAAGAATTACCCAATAACCACAGAACCTAAAAGGACACTCACAGCACTGCCTTTGAAATGGTTAACAGAAAAGCCTATTTGGGTTCAACAATGGCCTTTGACAAGAGAAAAATTTCAGGCTTTGGAACAGTTAATACAGGAGTAGTTACAGGCTCAGCATATCGAAGAATAAACCAGTCCATGGGATCTCCTGTTTTTGTTGTCAAGAAAATATCTGGAAAATGGAGGATGGTAACGGATCTAAGAGCAATTAATAAGGTGATTCAACCTATGTGCTCCTTAAAATCTGGTATTCCCCTGCCTTCTCTGCTACCTAAAGAATGGCCTATTGCAGTTATTGATTTGAAAGATTGTTTTTTTTACCATACCTTTACAGGAATAGGACAAAGAGAAATTTGCTTTCACAGTGCCTACTCTTAATAATTCAGGGCCAGCTAAGAGGTACCAATGGAGAGTCCTTCCCCAAGGAATATTGAATAGTCCCACCTTATGCCAATATTTTGTACAACAACCACTAGAAATACTGTGCAAGCGCTTCTCACAATCTTCATTTACCATTATATGGATGATATTTTGCTGGCAGACCCAAACCCAAAGACATTAGAAACATTGTTTTAAGAACTAAAGAAAATATTGCCTGATTGGGGACTACAAATTGCTCCAGAAAAAGTACAGAGGGGAGATTCTATCAATTATTTAGGATATAAAATAGGTTTACAAAAAATTAGGCCACAAAAGGTAAAATTAAATAGAGATAAATTGAAGACTCTTAACGATTTTCAAAAGTTACTCGGAGATATTGCTCATATATGGCCCATGATTGGTATAAAAAACTATGAGCTAGTTAATTTGTTCAAGACTTTGGATGGTGACAAAGATTTAAATGGTCCAAGAGAATTATCTGATGAGGCAGAGAAAAAATTAGAGTTGGTGGAAAAGAAACTTCAAGAAGCATATGTGGATTATGTGGATCCAGACCTGGATTGCATACTTGTTTTTTTTACCCTCTAGATAATCTCAAACAGGAATCGTAATGCAAAGAGAAAGCATTATATTAGAATGGATATTTCTGCCACATAGAACAAGCAAGAAGATGAAGACATATATCGAAAAAAATTCTGTTCTGATTTTTAAAGGTAAATTAAGACTTCACCAATTGACTGGGAAGGACCCTGCAGAAATTGTTGTGCCTTTGACTAATGAAGAAATTGAATGATTATGGGCAGACAGTGAACCTTGGCAAAAGGCTTGTAGTGACTTTTTAGAAGAGATTACTAATAAATATCCTCGAAATAAAAGAATTCAGTTCATAAAGGAAACTAATTGGATCTTTCCTCATGTGGTACAGGATAAACCCATTTCTGAAGCCCTCACCTTTTATACTGATGCGAACAATTTAGGAAAGGCTGGCTACAAGTCTGAAGACTTAATTAAGGTGGCTTAGAGCCCTTATAACTCTGTTCAGGAGTCAGAACTATATGCAATTCTTATGGTGTTGTTGGATTTCACAGAGCCTTTCAATGTAATTACTGACTCTCAATATGCAGAAAAAGTTGTTTCACATATTGAAACTGCTGACTTCATTCCTGATGATACAGACTTGACCTTACTATTCATACAAATACAGGATACCATCAGAGGTAGGATACATCCTATGTACATAACACATATCAGGGCACACACAGGCCTCCCAGGCCCTTTAGCGCAGGGTAATGATGAAATAGATTGGTTGCGATAGGAAATGTGCTAGAGGCCACAAAATTTCATGAGAAACATCATGTTAACAGAAAAGGATTAAAGAAGAGTTTTTCCATCACTTGGAATGAAGCAAAGGAAATAGTAAGGAATTGCAATACTTGCACTTTCTATAACCAACAGTCTTTACCTGCTGGATGTAATCCTAAAGGCACACAGAGAAATGAGATCTGGCAAATGGATGTGTTTCACTTCCCAGAATTCGGAAAGATGAAATATGTACATCATACCATCGATACTTACTCTGGAATGCAATGGGCGACTGCTCTGAGTTCTGGAAATGCTGATGCTGTACTAACTCACCTTTTATAAGCCATGGCCATAATGGGAATTCCCACTCAGATTAAGACTGACAATGCTCCAGCTTACGTCTCCCGAAAAATGAAGATAACTTTTGGATACTATAATATAAAGCATATTACAGGGATACCACACAATCCCAAGGACAGGCAGTTGTGGAGAGATCTCACCACACATTGAAAGAGATGCTTTATAAACAGAAGAAAGAAATGAGAAAACCCAGGGAGAGGTTGCACAATACCTTATTGACTTTAAATTTTCTTAACGCTGATGAAAAGGGAACATCAGCTGCTGAGAGACATTGGGTGATAGAGAAATCCTCTGAGTTAAATCAACCCATATACTTCAAAGATGTGTTGACTTCTGAGTGGAACCCGGGATATGTGCTTCGATGGGGTAGGGGTTTCGCTTTTGTTTCAACAGGCAAAGAAAAGATATGGGTACCGACAAAACTAATAAAAATACGCTTTGTAAAGGAGTCCCTTCCTGAGGAAGAGAAGTAATTGCTCACCTATGATATGACAAATGGATACATGGTAAGGAAAACACATTTAACAAACCTGGGGCAGGGTCTCAATTTTGTCTTTACAGGAAAACAGATACAACTATTTAAGACTAATTACTCACCTGCAGTAGAAGACAGACTGATGATTAAGAAATGTACATGACAGACTACGAGACCAACTAATACACATATGCACTACTGGGTAATCTGTCAATTCTTACTGCTTTGCATCTTGCATCTACACCTCAAAAAAAAAAAAAAAAAAAAAAGTGGGTCTGATTTGACAATTAATGGGGCTGGATTTGGATTGGGAGTCAGTGGCTTTCTCCCTCTCTAAACCCAAAACCCAAGCATATTGGTAAAGAAAATGTGAAGTATTCTGTCTCATATCAGAAAAGCCACCTGGTGTGAGACAGAAGACAGAATATTTAGGGACCAATATTATTGCGACTTCATCTTAAACCTCGTTTCTCTCTGTTTCTGTAACTTTCAAACATCCTGTCTGCATACAATCTACTGAAGTCATAGAAGATATGAATATCTTTTTTGAGTATCAACAATGCTTAAGTTTTCCATTGTAAATAAAATTTCCTCCTATCAGCTATCTGCAAAGAATCTGGAACCGAGATGGGGCCCCCACCGCAACAACTCCTACTAGTGAAACAAGAATAAAAGGGAGAGTATGAGAGAGAGAGTAAGAGACAAGTAGACAAACAGACAGAGGCAAAAATAGAAAAATCAAGAACCTGGTGTGCACCAATCAATGATTGTTTTTAATAGACTATTCAAGATATCGCTCTATGATTATCCTCCAGATCACACTTCTAGTTAGAATTCCAGATGGAGTTAACCACCATTCTGAGAATGGTTATAAATGTATATAGTCAGTCCATTAAGATCTACCCATTGTTTTAGCTTTTACAGGATCCCAAAGAGATGCCATTGTCCTTAAGTCAGCAGGAAGCAACCTTATGAAAGACTATGCCCCCTTTCCTAATAAGTTTTGTGTTCTGAGGGTTGTGGGTAACTCTTATTTTGTTAGAATAGTTTTAAGTGAAAATTGGGTGGAGGATAGAACTATAATATAGCATCAAAGATCTCTTTTGAAAAGAGAAGGGGAATAGATATGATAGATAATGGTAGATTGTTCTGCCTACCTATATACCATTTTAGCTGAATGTATGGGCTAAGTTAGGGACAATTTGCATTGGCATAGGTATTTGTATATTTGATAGAAATGTGAACTCATTTTATATGTTTAATTGTGATAATTTGTACATTGGTACAAAGTTCAATCTGAAATTGCTTTATATAACCAAAGCAACTTCTATTTCGATATAAATCTGAATCTGTAACTATTAAGTAAAATTGAATCTGTTAATGCTATATTTTATATATGCTTCTATCTCTGTTTAAAATATTTGCACATCATTGTCATGTACACTATGCAATTACTACCTTCATTTAACTATACTAGATATAATGTATGATTGCACTAGTTATGATATATGCACAAGATGTTTTATATAACTCTGTTTAGATGACGTATATGTATATACATGTCTAAAATGCTGTGGCCACTTTACATAGTAATATACCCTTGGCTAATGTTTGATAGTCATACCAAAAGTCATTGTTCAGGGATTGTACACCCCTTATAAATGTATTCTAATTTAGTACAGGGTTTATTCCTTAAGATGATAAAAACTACAGTCAGCATTACTTAAGGTACCATATCCCACTCATCTGAGATACAGGTTAGAATATCATAGATAGACAGGAATCTTCAACCCTTTCATAGACCCAGAGAATATGGCATTTAACATTTGAAATTCAGCCATGAGAGGTGCGACGACTCCTGGTGTCACTGCTCCTTTCCTGAGATGGTGTTGAGCATCGAGGATACTCCGTTGGAGTTTGTCCTTTTGGCAAAGAATGGCCAGTTGAGTAAGGAACTGTCCTTACCTTGATTGCTGACAGTACAAACATGGTGTCCAAGCTGGATGAACAAGTTGATGGATGGAGACTGACGAAACCTGCCTGGACAGGATAAGACAGTCCCTCCAAAATTGCCCTGCTTGTGAGAAGATCTGTCAGATCCCAGAGGCCTATAGCTAATATGATAGATGCTCCAATGGTGCACAAAACCAAGGTGATTGTCCAGGTAGCTGTGTTGCTGTCCTCTCCCAAATTTTGGAAGCCACTACTTCCATGTTCTTCTGACTTTCAAGTGATATATCTTCCTTCTCAGGTCTTGAAGGGGTTGAAGAATAGGTATTTACAGTTACTAACTCATAATAATTCCTATTGCACATAGTCTTAGTTTAGAACCTTCTTAGTTAGACAAAAGGGGGAGATGTGGCAGGATTAAGGTGACAGCCGATAAGGTCAGAAGACGCTTATCCAGGAGCCCAGGACCCTGGAGGGGGTGTGGCCAACCTGGATGGGGCGTGACCAACCCCATTGATAAGTGGCTGCTGAGACAGGCGGACTCTCCCTGGTTCCTGGCTGCTGGCTGCTGGAGAGACATGATATGAATCCATAGTCCTTCCATTGTCTGTCCATTGCTTGTCCATCACTTGTCCATTGCTCAAATAAGCCAGTCCCTGTTCAGGTGCCACTATAAGCTGTTACTAATATCGTAAGTGTTGATGTATATTCTAATAAATACTTATCTTAGACTGGTGCCTCATAAGTAAAACTCCTCCTACACGAATGTTAGGACTATTGCTGTATTGTAAGCATAGGATTATCAGAAATCAAGAAGGAGGTAGTGACAAAATTAGGCTCTTTAATATTTCTTAGTTATTACATTTTTAATTGCATATTGTGTATGTATTTATATAGACATGCATGTTGAAGGGCATATGTGTGGTGTAGTTGGTTCACTCTTTCTGCCATGCTGTTTGGAAGACTGAATTTGGGCCACACAGAGCTTGTTTTCAAATGTCCTTCCCCACTGAAATCTTTGCTGGCCTTCCATATATGTATTTTGAAGATATGCTATGTTAGATTTGGTAATAGATTTAAAATATCATCAGATAGATTTAAAAGAGGAAAAATGTAAATATAATAGTTCAGGCTACTTGTTAGCTTAAGGTGAACAAATGAGAGCTAAGGATTTGTTCTTCTGAGGCCAGAAAAGAGAATGAATGGTAAAGTTATAAGAAGCTTTGGACATGTTAGGATATCTAAGAGAAAAGCAAGTGAAGAGGTGTTATAGTGAACTTAACTATGATAATGTGCTTAGATACAACATCAGAAATATATATAGAAAGGCAAAAATAGTCCTGGACATAATTATATTTAAATTGAGAGATTTGGAGTTATATCTTCAATAGTTGGAGTAGATAGAAGTTGGGAGCACTAAAATTTAAACCTCAGACACATCCCAATGTATACAAACCACAAACGTAAGGTACCTGACAAATGAGGAAGACAGAACAAGCAAGAAAGGAGTGAGAAAATAAGATTCTGTTCAAAACTATGTGACAAGTCAAACAACACTCATGAGTAATGAGGTGAAAAATTAGGGAAAAAATTAGAATGAGCCAATTAGCAACTAAACTCAAAAATAGCAATATCAGTGAAGATATTTGACTACATGGTTCTGATAAAATTAACACAATTCAAGAGGAAACACAAACAATGTGACCTCCTATCAGCATTATGATCACTTGTCCAGGGAAGTCTTTGAGACAGTGCAAGTCAGTATTTTAACTGATGCCCCGCTGGAAGCATTCTTCAAATACCGAGTGATAATCTCATTATATTAAAGTCCCCCATCATTCTTATTTAAATCACAACTCCACTGGCATGAGCAGTGTGTGGAACCTCGAGGGGTGGGATCAGACTGTGTTCCTGTGCATGGGCTGGTACCTTGGAGTCCATTCCCTGCAGAGGAACATCTAATCCAGTCTTGGCTTTGGGATGAGTAAATGGGACTTGCCTGGAGTGGATGCGCCGCACTGAGCTGACCCACCTTGGGACTTCTTGCCCAAGGAGGACTTCTTGCTCCTCCTTCTTGAGGGGAGGAGATGGAAGGATGGGGAAAGGGAGGCTGAAGGCTGACTGGGAGGGATTGGGAGGAGAGAAGGGAGAGCGAGCAGAGGGATATATAGATAAAAATGACATTTTATTAAAATAAAAAAAACTAATAAAAATTAAAAAAAAGAAACCAAGGTTTAGATTCTCTTTTGAATTTTATAAAGAATAGTATAAATTATCTACTGATTGACAGAGAATGTTTCACAGCAAACTCAATGATTGCTTATGAAGGGGAAATAGGATCAATAGAGAAGGTACATTCAGAAGTCAAGTCTTTGAGTAGTAAAGAGTAACTACTTGAGTCCTGTAAGCAAGTGGAGGGACTTACATAGAGGAGAGAAAAAAGCCCTTAGAGATGCAAGAACCAAGTTGCTTACTAATGTCCCTGACTAGTTGGAAATCTTTTTTTTCTGACTGCAATGCATAACAAAGGTATTAGGTGAATGTGAGGAGGGAAGTAGAATATCAATAAAAACATAAAGAATGCTTGTATATATTAGAAGTAATATACAATATTAGAAAAAGCAGCTAAGAAGAATGAGCTTTTATAGAGAGTCTTTTAAATTCATGAAGGTAGATTAAAATATTGGAAAATAGTAGTCCCTGTGTGGTTTACTGAAAACAGGTTAATAAGACTGATTAATTTAGCAGACTCAGAATTTTGCAGACTTTGGATTTTAAATTTCAGGGCATAGTAATAAGAATTTTAGGTCATATGAAAGGTGTGAAAAATGAAACACTATATGATTATTAATTATATAAATCAGGAATTGTATTTGAAGAGATTTTATATTGAAGAAAATACAATATACGTGAGGTATACTCTTATTTGCAAGTGAATGACAAAAAATCATCAGAATTTGTAATTCTACAGGGAAGCAGTTGCAAAAAAATTTGAGGAGGTTGCACTCCCACTGTGGAATACTGGAGAAGTGTAGGGGCTGCTTTCTTCAGTATGGTGCCTTGATGTAGAAAAGGATGTATACAACATAATGAATGACCATGCATTTTAAAAGAGGTGCTTTTAATAAAGTAACAAGTCTTCAGATATAAATTATTATTACTTTTGCTTCAAGAAAAGTAAATCATATCCACTAGCAATGTTCCTGAAATAATTCAAATTAAGATACTTAAAGCTATAATCCTATTAAAATTATTTTGGTATTTTTTATTTTAATAGAAATCTCAGCGGTGCCTCTAAGAAACAAATCACCCTACTATCCTAGTAAGGCATATATATCCGCACTAAACTGACAGTGATGTAGCTGTATTCCTTTACACTCCCTTATTATTTCAGCATTTTTTTCATTCAGTCCTCTAATGAAGTGACAATTTTTTTCAAAGCAGCTTGAAATGAAATTATGCTATGCAGCAAGCTGAACATTTTTATGCATGTCAATTCATTTTTTAAAAAACTTTCTTGTAAGAGTTCAGCTATCATACTCAAAGCATATGCAATACAGAGACATGGCCTAGTAAGGTAGTACTTTGCCATTTCTTCCTCCAGGGAGAGAAATAAATGGTTGCTAGGAGCTCTGCAGAGGGCTCTGAGAGTAAAGCACACAGCCAGCACACTAGCAGCTCCTCCAGCCAAGTGTCATTATTAGAATTTCCAAAGGAGTAGAATTACTCCAAAGTAAAGCAGTTACTTTTTTAAGGGCTTAATTACTATTTTATAGTGAAAGTAAATGTGTAAATTATTAATATTTATACATAAAAAGCCTACGTAAAGCTATTAATTATAAATGTCTTAACAATTTTATTGCTTTCTCACTTACGTTTTTGAGTTCTTAACTGTGCACAATGTGAAATACTAATAGTTAAAAATATTAACTATTAAATTAATATGAAGATATAAAACAATATGCTTCTCTACTCAAAGTAACAGGATTTTACTAGAATGGCAAGAAAGAGCCAACATGTTACTTTACTATTGGGAATCAGACATTTTACCTTTCAGCAAGTAGTCCAGTTCTTATACCTTCAGTTGTATTTAATGGTGCAATAATTTTCTCAGTCTATTATATGTTTAGATCAATTACATGCTATATGTATTTTGGATGAAATACATATATATATGTATATATGTAACATATATTATATATATGTATTCCAAATATGTAGTGTCGATGTTCTTACTATCAGAAAGACATAGAACACTAAGCAAAATCTGAAGTAGAGTTGAATGAGTCCTACTATGTTGAGAGTTATAAAATGTTTCAAGAAATGTTTAAAAATGCCACCCAACACAGGAAATATCTGAAAATCATTCCTGGACATAGTGTCTAACGTCAGGAAAGAATAATCACTAGAAATTCCTTCAATTTGAGAAGACACTAGACAATTTGAAGTAAATGTAAGAATCAATGTAAAAACAAAGCAATGAAAAGATGGAATCCAGAACACACAGTAGCAAAAGAAAAAAGATTATAACTTATTTTAAAACAATCTACACTGAAGTATACTTATTGCCACTGAATAGTGTTACTTGTAAAATTTCACGAAATTAGCACAATTTCAGCATTCAATATTTAAATTTCATAAAAGTGTAAAACTTACCTTCTAGGCAAAAATAATAGCAGATTTTTATTCACAACTTTGGAGTGAGGCTGTAAAAATTCTAATTTTTAAATTTCATTATTAAAATAGCAGCATTGCAAGTACCTATAATTTTTTGTGTTATATAATTTCTGATATTTTGAAACATATGAAGAAGATATTAAAAAGTACACAGAACATTTCACTTTCTAATAGTTTCAAATAAAATTATACCTGTATTTCATATTTGTTATCATTTTAGCTGTCAAGATGTGATAAAGTATAGCCTATAGTAACAGAGAACCATAGATGCTCATTTGGACTGTATGTCTTCACCAGAAGGAATACTTACAACAAAAGAAAGAGAAATTCTGAAGATAGGACTCAGAGATTGTTTTTTTACTTTGGGTGTTTTAGTACTATTTTAGTTTTTTGTGTTTCGGGAGATTGTAACTCAGGCCTTCTACTAGTTAGGAAAACTATTGAGACCAAAGTATGTCTCAGTTAAATAAATATTCCTAAACATAGCAAGGAAATGACACAGAAATATGTCATGTTGAATAAATTTGACTCCTTTATCTCTAATAGAAAAATGAACAAACAGCCTCAGATATAGAGGCCTTTGCATTGTTAGCCTACACTGCATGTGATTTCACTCATATGTCATTAGAAACACTAAGAGTCACACACACACACACACACACACACACACACACACACACACTCACACACACACTCACACATACACACACACACGAAGGAGTTGGTAATTTCAGACATTACAATCTATCACCAATTGCTAATTGCTTTCAAAGGAAATATTAGTTTTCAGCAATAGAGTCTCATTGGGTATAAAAATACACAAAACAAACTCAATGGTATTTGAGCAGGGTTTGAGACTCCTAATGTTTTATCTGGATATTTTTGTCTAAACCTGTAAGTCATTTTTTTCATACATTATGCATTTTGTTTATATTCTGCTGTAATGCAAATAAAGTACAGACAAGTGAGCCATCTTCATTTAGAACATTTAGTCTTCCCCCACTGACTATCAGGTACAATTTAGGGTGTAACTGGAGTTTCTAATCATAAGTTTTTCTATATTTTATTTTTTTATGTAAAAGACCTCATGATTTTACTTTTTATTGAAAATATTTTATATAAAATATTATAATAAAGGCTACTTTCCAACTTCTAGATTCTCTTGTGTACCCTACCCATAAAAATCTACTCCCTTTCTTGACTTTTTTCTTTAGAAAAATAATTGGCATCTTTAATAAAGAAAAAAAATGAACAACCTAAAGAGAAAAATAACAAATGATTAATAAAAACAAAACATCAAAAGTAAGTGCACAATGAGCACACATATGCAGACAGACACATGTTCACATACACAGATATATCAGTCAATCACCTAATCAATAAATAAAACTGAAATTCTTATAAACTACATATTAGATATTTTTAAATGTTTCAGAGTGTCCTTGCTCCTTAAGCCAGTAGTGCAGGGATCTTGTATACAGCCAGGATCTGTCTAGTTCTGAGAGCATCAATCAAACACCATGCAATATTTCGTGGTATTTGTGGAAATAATAAGTATCAATGGTTAGGATTATGTTTAACCAAAGTTAACAAACATATTAATATAGCTGGAAATTTGAACTTTAAGAAAAATTGTAATACATAATGTGTTGTAGTGGAGGATTTTGATCTCGGGCGGCCAGGGACCTGGACCTATAGACCTGCACTCCAGACCCCTTAGCCACCCAGCCGCCCGCTGCTCAGACCCCCAGAAATGACTCAGACGCTTATATTAACTTTATGCTGTTTGGCCTATGGCTCAGGAACATTGCTAGCTAGCTCTTACATCTTAAATCTACCCATTTTTATTAATCTGTATGCCACGTGGCCTGTGGCTCACCTGTGTTTCATACATGTTTCTTCTTGGGCAGCTTACTCGATCTGCCCCTGACTCCGCCCTTCCTTTCCTACCTATTCTGATTCCTCCTCCTACTTCTATGGTGCCTGTCATGGCCCAAAACAGCTCCTTTATTTAAAGATTGAAATTCACAGCATACAGAAAGACATTCCCACATCAATAATGAAAACTTAATGTTATATGTTTAATATGGGGATAAGAGAATTAAAAAAAATCACATTTAAGAGAAACAGATGTCTTATCTGTACAATATGAATGTGCAGAGAAGTTTTGGGGAGCATATCTGAGCCAGTGACAAATGTGCTCAACAATGACAGATGTGCAAGAGAAGAGGCCACAGGTAACCTAGGGTATGATATTATCCTAGTCATTATTGATTGGAAAGCATTAGAACTAATGTTCAGTCTTCAAAGAATCTAAAGAATAAGTACATAAAATTTTAATAACCTTTTTACAATAAAAAATCTAGATCACTATATAAGTAGTTCTGTCACAATAATGAAGTAAACACAGGTCTTAAAATATATATTAGCTTTTATCTCATCTAAGATATATAGATCACCAAAAGTATAAATATTTAAAGCAAAATGCAGTATATATTCTATGTTATAAATGAATTTTCATTTATTTATTGCTAAAATATAAATTAAAAACTTGCATTGCTTTTAATTCTTAATAAGATTTATATTTAGTAAGCTAAGAGATCAGTTTAGGTGCTGACCCTAAACACTGTTGGTTAGATGATTTATAACAATCTCTCATATGAGCCTGTAGTGGGACTATAAACTTTCAAGTATATAGGTACTTTTTAAAAGTCCCTTTTCTATTTTGTAATGTTATGTTTAAAACATTATTGCGTTACTACCTGTAAAAGTTCAACCAAACAAAGAAGCTAGATGGGGGGGCATGTAATTAAGTTCAAGCCCTATCTGAGGAAACAATGGCAATACATGGCTGCTGGGGAGAGTTGTTTAGTTACTATGTTAGGGTAATTATGTTCCATTAGATGGTCTATACTCACGCACAAACTGGCAACACTGAGTAGACTCTAGAGGAAGTTATAAAATTGTTTTGAGAAGTTGGAGGGGTAAATGTTTGGATTGGTATAGGAGGGCATGGAGGAGAGGGAATGATATTGGATATGTTCAAAACACATTATATTCATGTATAACATTCTCAAAATAATTAAAAATATTTCTTTTTGATATATCATAACTATGTCATTTCCTCCTTTCTTTTCTTCCATCTAAACCCTCTCATATATCCTACCTTGCTCTCTATCAAACCAAAGACCTTTTTTTTTCATTAATTGTTGTGACAAACATCTATCTGTAAATATTTTGATATCCCTAAATATATAAATTAAATCTGGCAAGTTTACATAATGTTACTTATATGTTTGTTCTCAAAGTTGATCATTTTAAGATAAAGAAAAATAGTCTTAAATAATTTTAATACATGTAAATATGTGTGTACATATATACATATAATATGCACACATAAACATTAATCTATGCATATATGCACATATATATAATTAAAAATTTCTCATTTAAAATTTCTTAAATTGAAAATATTTGTTCCATTGTATTACCTAATGTATTAATGTTCATGTAAGGTGTGGAACTTCACAAATATAATACTAAGAAACCTGAGGCAGAAGAATAGCTATAAGTATGAGGCAAGCCTGGCCTACATTGTCAGGTTCAGAAAATCCTGAACTAAAAAATGATGCTTTGCCTTATACAGACATTGTTAATAGAGCTCTGGGCTCTGAACTTTACCTGGGTAGCACAGTAGGACAGCCCATGTTATGGGTGTAGTAGAGGAAGCCTTGAAGGGATAAAGCATGTGAGACCTACCATTTTCTCTCAGGTGGAAGCATGGATGAGGATGAGATACCATCACTCCTTGTTCCCTCCTGGCCACCTGTGCCAGGAGGGAGATTTGGCCTCCTGGGCATGAGAGTGGAAGAGTTGGACCTGCCTCTCATCATTTGAAGCACATAGATGAGTAGAACCTGTACCTTGCCTGGGCAACACAGTAGAGTTGGTACTGGTGGTGTAGGTGTTGGTGAATCAGCCGCTGGAGCATGAGAGATGGACACTTGACCTACCCCTTGTTGCTTTACTGCATAGAATGAGCAAGCCAATGTTGTCAGAGCCCTCTCTAGTGATGAGGATAAAGGAAAGCTAGTGGACTGACCGATCCAGCATCCATCCAGGCCAAGAACCAGAGCTGTGAGTTGGCTCACCCCAACATCCAACCTATCTGTGATCTTCTAGAGCACATGAAGGGTCAGATCCAACATATCAAAAGCTTCAGGATTTCTGTGACACAGGATAACAGCAGGATGTGCAAGAGTAGTCTTAGTGTGGGCCTAGCAGAAACCTGAAGCCTCAAACAAGACCAAGGACTTATTGAAGTGAACACTAGGAGGTAAAAATATGTGGACTAAAGGACATACTCTGTGACTCACTGAGTCACACTGTGGCTTTCAAGATAAGAAATTTTCTCTTTTAAGTTTATTTTGTTCTATTTTTAGGAAGATATTGTGGGATAGAAAGTAAATTTAGAGAATTGGAGAGATGGATGGGATCAGCATGAATGATGTGAAATCCACAAAGAATCCATAAGTTAAAAAAAAAAGATATTGATAGAAGTTACTAAATTAAGTTCACTCAACATTTTTAGTATGGTTACTATGTGTTAAACACATCTATCCATTGCTCTAGTAGAACATTTAAATTTCAAATATTAGATATGAAGTCATCACTTACCATTAAATCCATGATTTAGAAGTACTAAAATTAAATAAGAACTCAAGTAAGAAATGAAATTGCATATCACATCTATGCTTTTTAAACCAGGGAAATGATGTGGAGCATATGTGCATTATGCACATAATATAAAGAATTATAAATAAATAAATGGATGTGTACTTGTAGTATGCTTTGCTATTCTTCCTCTCTACTAATGCATAAGCTAATGAACCATATCAGAGACATAAATTTATCTTTTAGCTTAAACTGAAATTTTATCCTCCTTCAATAAGATTAATTAGTAAAGAAATTAAAATTTTCTATATCATTATTATGAGTTCCATGTCAATGAAGACGTTTTTAAAAATATAAAGGAACCAGGATTAAACTTCAATAAAGACATAAAAACCTGTCAAACACTTCAAAGACACACCTTGCTAAATCTGTTCCTAATAAATCTCCTCCTGAGGCAGCAATACCAGAGGTGCTTATAAATAAAAGATGTTCTAGAACAAGACTTCCGGCAATAGTTAATTGAAAAAAAAATTACTCGGGGCCATATTATGGTGTACAAACAGAAACAAGATACTTGGATTGCCCTTTAATAGCCAGTGAAACTCAATGAAATTACAATTCACTTATCCTGCTAACCTCTAGGGTTCTTTCACTAGATACACAAGCTTGAGGAAAAAACTCGAGAGACAAGGTTACATGACAAACCTCTATGCAGCCACAGACTTAAAGCTGTTTATATCCAAGCCCTGGCACCTAGCCCACCCTACTGTAAGTCTATCTGCTGGCTTGAACAGTAATAGATAATTTCCTCCCTAGCATAAAAACTTATACAGAGACACATGAACCTGTGAATTTGCCTTACTATCTGCAAGTATCTAGTATCCAACTAAGAGAATATAAAGAGAGTTTCAATATACAAGAGGCAAGCCAACAGCATCTTTTTGTGAAGGAATATTAGGGATAAATTATATCTCATTAAAGATAAATTCCCAGACATTATACAAAAGAACTTGATATTTATAAAAGAACTAAAGAAATATCTCAGCAATTTGAAGCTGACATTTCTCTTACAGAAGACCTAGGTTTAATTTCCAGAATTCTATGGTGGATGACAACCACCTTTAACTTCAGTTCCAAGGTATTTGATGGCTTCATCTTGCTTCAGGGGTACATATATAGACAAAATACAAACACATATACAGTAATTATATATATTTTTAAATATGACATAAAATATTTTTAAATGTATTATTAAGGGTCCATTTTACATATGAAAATATGTATAAGGATTCTAGTGACACCAGTTAGTATATTATAACGATATTTGTATAAACTATGTGTAACAGACTTCTAATAATTGTCCCAAGTTAGGCGATCTTTCAGACCGAATGATCTATTTTTAGTGAAAAGTTAATGCATGAAATAGAAACAATTTCTTTTAACTATCTAATTGTGGCACACTATCTTTGTTTTAGCTACCAGTGTTTTATATATAAAGCCTTAGCTCCCTGACATATTTACATTAAAATATATATATTTATTTTGTGGGTGGGAGATTATTCATGTGGACGTCAGAGGATAATAAGCAGAGGTGTACGCTCTTATTCAACCCTGAGCACCCAAAGATCGAGCTCAAGTTGTAGGCTTGGTGGCAAGTGCTTATAGCCACTGAGACATCTCACCAATCCTCCATGCCCCCTTTTAACCTAAGGTCCTATAATTCTTTTATTTACCTCCCATAGAGTTGCTGCTTTAACTAATTCTGCTCACACTTTTGAAATGGGTTTTCTATAAATCTTACTTCCAATCATTTTCTTTTAGCTATTGGAAGTTATGGAATATTCCAATACTTCCAATACATTGTGTGAATGTAAGTACTGTGATATGTTTAATACAGAAGTTGACTGACTAGTCAATACTGAACAGAATAAGGTTAGGTGGGAGAGTCAAAAGAAGGAGAAAGGCAGAGTCTGGAGTCATAAACAGATGAAGAGAGAAGCAAGATGGACATGTTGGACTGAGAAAAGTTACTGAGCCATTTGGTAAAGCTTAGATAAGAAATATAGATTAATTTGAATGTAAGAGTTAGCTAGTTAGCTAGTAAGCCTGAGCTATTGCCCAAGCAGTTGTAAAGAAGACCAATACTGATACTTTTTACAATCCAGTGAACACAATCAGTCCCCACTTAATTCTCCTATCATCAGCATAACACCAAAGTTGTTTGTTGTGCCCTATTGTGGAATATCCTTTTTTTCTTGCTTCTCAGCATCGCTGTCCTTCAGCTTGGCTGTACTTTACAGTATACTATGTTCTAGGGTTTTGCTTCCAATTCCTCTCCTCTAATGAAATTGCTATAATTTCTCAAGTTTTATTTCTACTCTATTATTCTGCTTCACTGACCAGCTCCAGGTTAATTAATGAGAATATGATGATTATACAAACATAATAAGTGCATCTTGTTCAATAATTATTACTGTTCCCTCATGAGCGGTGGTACTCTTTGAAAGCATTCATTGTACTATCTGTCTTAAATATTTGTTCACTATGTGTAATTCTATATTAATAACTATACTAATATACATCTAGAAAGTTTTTCTTCACTGTGTACAACACGGTAAAAATATGTACCTCAAATTACATACATATGCCAATAGTTTTTATTCACAAATTAAATTTGAGCTGGTCATTTTAGTGATTATTCATCATTAAATAATTACCAATAATTACTAAATACTTTAAAGTTAAAAAACATGCCAATGAGTTTAAATGCAGAGTAACATTCTCCATGTTTCTATGACTTTTCATCGCTCAGCTACAAATTCCTGCTGGTTCAAACTAGATAAAATTAGAAAATATTTATGTAGAAATATTTTTGTTAATTAAAAATAATCTTTCAATACAAAATAGAAAATAAAATCCTCAACAGATTCCTTTTGGAAACAAATCATTCTGGAATAATTATCTATAACAAAACTAGTTAATTAAAATCTTCATATCTGTGTACAAAGCAGACATAGATTATAAAAATTAATAAAAGTAACTTCAGAGGACTGAAGAGTTGATCATTTCAGAGTGGAATTTTCATAAGATGGTTTGCAAGAGAAATTTTGTGAATATTTTTTCTAAGATAAATATTGATATGCAAACTGGAACATCATGATGCTCAGATGTATTATAGGTATAAGAAATATAACTGTGAACAAAATAGATAATGGCCCTCCCCTCTGCTCGATTTCAATCTGATGAGGAAACACAGAAACAGACACATGACTTAATTAGCTACCGTTATTGTAACCCATACAATAACGTGTAGCATGTCAAATAAAAAAACTGAAGCAGGACAAAGTGGTGGAACAGGGTTCATCTTTAAACAATATAGTAAGAAGGTGTTAAGTATGCAGAGCAATGACTGAAACTTTACAGGATGGAGAGAAGTAGGAAGGATGACATCACAGGGGAAGAAAGATGGGTCAGTCTACATAGGAGCTGCTATGGTGACAAATACTTACAGATGAAGGCGATTTAGCAGATTGATATGCTCTGATTTGTCTTAAAAATTAATTGATTGATTCCCCCTGCTGCTTGTAGTAAAGATAAGGCGTAGTGAGTACCTGAAAGAGAACCAGAGATATCACCAAAACGGTAGAGTGAAAGACATAAGGAATATTCATATTTTAATTATATTTACTTTGGTTGGTAGAGAAAGTCTGATTTTTTGTGGGATTAATTTTGAATGTAAGAGAAAGGAGATAACGTACTGCCAGTATGTTATCTTGGCTGAAGTAAAGGATAGCCTGATAACTCACTACCATGAGTGGACGTGGGAGAAGAGCTGAACATTGTTAGGGAACATCTGAAATCGGACACTGATAGAGAAAAGAGGCTACAAGAAGCAGGAAGCTAAGCAGAGATTTTAGACTTGTTAAGCCTATGAAGTTCACATATCTTACAAGACTTAAATCTTTGAAAGTTACAAGACACAGAAGGCAGTTTCCCAAGATTACATTCCCCAGTGTTAAACAAACTGCTCAGGAGAAAAAGCTATCTTTAGTGGAAATGCCTCAAAGGTGGGCAAGGAGCTCCCTGGAAGCAACTTTTGTGAGTCCTCAAAGTATCTATGGTTCTGGAAGTAAGTCCTTCCCCAGGCTCCACCAGTACAGTCATGGCTTTACCAGTCTAAATTTGCGTGCTGTTTTTTGTTTGTTTGTTTTTAGTATGGTTTGTCTGAAGTAAATAGACAACTAATCATTTCTTCCAAGGAGATTCATGCAACACATCTTGTCAGGTTCATCCCTCATTGAATTAAGTGAATACAGAACATTTTAAATTTTTGTTTTAAGCTATAGAATCTTATGGATATATTTATGACATCATCAGAAGGTAAGAAAGTAGAAGAGACTCACAAATTGATAATGAGGTAATGGTTCTTAAAATTCTTTTCTAATGATAAAATAGTGCCACAGGAGGTATACAGTAACAAGTTTCTTAAATAGAAGGTCCCCCTTTACTTATTTCATTTTGTATATATGCTCATAGGAAAGTCATAAAACTACTTTAGGCATATTTCTAGAGGTGCCATTCTCTCTGTTTATTGGGATGTGGTTTTTCCTAATTAACGTTATTATTGCTTTAACGAAACACCATGACCAAAGCAACTA